>JAAGEH010000392.1:17839376-17894205 GCA_011751065.1 Lasiurus cinereus
CTCTCTCTCTCTCTCTCTCTCTCTCTCTCTCTCTCTCTCTCTCTCTGTCTCTCTCTCTCCTTCCCCTACTTTGCCAACTTCTCTCTCACCTTTATGTCTCTTACTGCTCCAGTCCCAATGATGACAATCATAACAATAGGCTTATCTTTTCCTGATTCCAAAAGTAATATCTGTTAACTCAGAGATTTGAAAGTATCAGGGGGGAAAAGAAAAATAGTTTTAAAAAATCGATAATATCAGCACCTGCAAGATCCAATATTAACTTAATATTATAAAGTTTCTTTTTTTATACAGATTTTACATCACAGAGATAATATTACAAAAGCAATTTTGCATCCTAACATTTTCCATATGGTTGCATTTTCTGTATTATTAAATAATTAGTATTTGCCATATCATTAAAAGATTCATGTTTGATATGTCCAAATGATATATGAACATGGATATAATAATTAATTTCTGAAAATTTGGATACCAGTGTTTCCCATTTTTTCTATTTTGCCATATTATTGTGTGAGCTAGTCTTCTTTGGTTCTTATTTCTCACCCTATTATTTCCATGTTCCCCTCTCTTCCTGTTAAATGAAGACTTGACATGAGCATCAGGAAGGGTGTGCTGCTCCAGAAACAAGACAGGAAAATAATAACTTAACTGGTTTAATGCCAGGCAAGTTTACAACATATAAATACTTTAAATATGAGCAACATTAATACCCTGCAGTTTAACTCTAAGCAAAACCTTCTATGCAGAATCTATAATAATAAAAGCATAATATGCTAATTAGACTGGACAGCCAAACGACCTTCCGGATGTCACTCCAGATGTCCTTCCAAATGATGCCATGTCAGTGGGGGCTGAGGTAGAGGTGGTTAGGCAGGCAGGCAAGCAGTTAGGGGCAATCAGGCAGGTAAGCAGGCAAGAAGTTAGGAACCAGCAGTCCCAGATTGTGAGAGGTTGCAGGCCAGACTGAGGGAGCCCTCTATCTCATGCACAAATTTTGAGCACCAGAACTCTAGTTAACTATAATAGGATTCTATTTTGGATCCAAACCAGAAGAGCTCAGTAACTGAAATACATTATGATTCATCCTTTCCAAAGACTTGATTACAGATGAATGGAGGCACACAATGCATCTTATTGAGTTTCCATATGACTGCATCAGATGCATAAGAACTGCCTACAGAGCTTGTTACAAATATATCTGCCTGGAGTCCACCAATTAATGTTTTGATTCAGTAGAATCAGGAGTAAGGATCAAGCTGGGAAGAGAAGCAGGCAGAAGATGAAGCTCTATGTTCACCAAGCCAAGAACCTAAACTTTACTGCAGAAAGAGTGCAGTCTGTGAGCAGATGAGTGACGTGGTCAGATGGACAACTGAGAAAGTCAACTCCAACGCAATGAACAGAATAAATTGAGTGGTTGTGGTATCAAGCAAGATGAACTGAAAAGAGAAGGACAGATCTACATTGGATTAGCTGGTCTGGTATGGTAACACAGATATCTGGTCAGCCAACAATGAGAACATAACTGAAGTAGTACAATCTGTAATAGGGAAATAGGAAAGTAGGTTGATATGAAAGCCACATATGGTAGAATGAATAAGAGTGTGAATGTTGGACCTGCGAACTAAAAGACAAAGCTAAGGTGACTCCTGATAGTTTTATTTGGATGAAAACTTAGTAGGAGGGAAAGCAGGAGTTGGGCTTGGTGTGCAAAGAAGGGGGAGCGAAGGGTAATATGTGCTATAGGGCCATGATGAATTCCTGGGAAACAAAGAGTTACCAAAGAAGGAAAGCATCCTGTTAAAACATAATCATCTCAATTGTTGTTTGAATTTGTAATAATTAAAATAAAGGTTTTACTTTCCTTCCTGTATGAATATGGCTCTTATGACTGCAGTGCACTGGCTTCCAGAGAATGTAAAGCCTTCTAGGGTGGGCCTTTCACAGGGAAGCCAACAGTGAGGGGAATCTCATAATGCAAATATTTGCATCCCCTGCTTACTCTATGATCTGGAGAGCAGAATTCAAATAATCATGTGACTTGTCTCCCCAAGTGACCTGGGGACAGAAAAAGCCACACATCTAATTCAATTGTACCCCAATTGCAGGTCTTGCAAGTTCTCTCCCCTACATGACAGGACATCTATAGATCTTGCATTAGGCAGCTTACAGAGATCCTATGTCCTGTCTTTGTGTACCAGCAGGATTTCCTGTAGGCATTGAGCAGAGTTGTCATCCAAAAAAAGAATTTACTGGCAATCCTGGGAACAAAGCTCAGGGAATGCTCGTTGAACTATATTAATCTAAAAGTTGGAAGAATCAGATGTTTTATTTCAAGTACGTGACCACACAAACTTTTAAAAAGAATCAATCAGTTTTTTGGATTTTTGCTTGTTTGTTGTTATTTATTTGGGCATTTTAGTTCCAAGTCACTGGGTTACTTTCCTATTCTAAAAAAAAATAATAATAATAATAATATTTCAAAAGACAACTATTACCAGAAGGAAGTCCAGGGAGAAATTTTCAGTAGTAATAGTGTATCTAACTCCAGTATATTTTCTAGGTGGAATAAATGGGATGGATTGAGAAATATATCTTGAATATCTTGATAATATAAAGTTATTAAAAGATGTCTTGATATTGTTGAGCCATTAAAAATCATGGTTATAAAGACATTTTAGCAACACAGGAAAATGCAAAAAAATCAAACTACAATATTGAATTTTCACTATGATTGCAACTATATTTTTAAAGTATAAAAGAAAAAAAAACAGGAAGAAATGTAGCAAACTACCAACAAAGATTATGCTAATTCATGATAATACACCTTTTTCTTTAGTCTCTTTTACAATTTTTAAATAATATAGTCATGTTAAACAAACAAAACAACAGCAACAACTAAATATTTTTTTTTAATTGTGTTCTGGCCAGATGAGGATAAACTAGAAGAAGGAGCGGGGGGGGGGCGGGGCGGCCACCAGATGGGTTAAGGGTCATGCTATAAATCAGTTGACAGAGCTGAAAATAGAGAATATACTTAATGATGAGAATTACACCATTCCTTTATACAGCAACGAGGAAAACACAGCCTAATGGGGCCAGAATCAACTCAACTATCGCCTTGGATGAAGGCCCTGCTTGGAAAGCTGCAGAGACATTCAAGGATGTGGAGGTTCAGCCCAGAGAACAGAGGCCTCTCCTCAGCTAAGGAGCCAGCACCCTGTGAGCTGTCAGTAAACACCATCAACATCTTGAAAGCAGCCTGAGTTTGATGTCTCAACCAGCCCCCATCCTCCTTTCTCCCTTAGCACAAAAAGGTCGTTATCTTTTGGTTTTTTGAAGGAGGTATTTGGATAATAATTCTCCTCCCCTGACTTCCCTGCTGCCAGCTAAATTCCAATGATTAATGGTGACAATGCTTTGAAATTTTGAGATATGGGGGACTTGAGGGGAGAGGGCAGAAGAACACAGTGGATAACAAAGATGCAGGAGAGGGTGCTGCTGAAGTGCTAGGGACATTAGAACATGTCAGGGCTAGTAAATGATTTATTGAGGTAATGATGATAAACATTTGTCTCTGAGCATATATGTGCGTTTTACCGAATGATCTCAAGCGTCCATTGTGAAGAAAGGCTGGGAATCAATCATACAAACAGGCCCTAAATGAAAATCCCTTAGGAATGGGATCTGAATTGTAAATGCCAGCCAGAATTTTGCACATCAAATTACAATAAACGGAATGATATTTTAAGCAGCTGGGTACTTAAAGGCTACTTTGTGGAGTCCTAGAGATTCTCTTTGACTTTAAGATTCCTCTCTGCTGCTAGTTGGAGTTTTGCATATCCCTCACTCACCCTGCACAGCTCACAGGGTGCTGGCTCCTTAGCTGAGCTTAAAGAAGTTTGTCACAACAAACTCACTTATCTGTGGTTCAGTCCTCCTGTTGCCCTGGCTCATTTTCCCTTATGTCAAGTACCTTTGCTATCCAAGGATAAAGTCCAATACATTACCCCCAGAAAGTTTTATTGAGAAACAGTCAATCAAAACAGTCTTTGAGGAACTGGAGAGCATACTGTGTGCTTCAACATTTAACTCTAAAGGTTTTTTGGAATGAGAACATGGCCTATGATGACCACTTTTGTGTTTTACTTCTGCATTTTTCACCTTATGTATTATCTGAACCTTGGGAAAATGTACACATAGAAAGATACAAACTCAGGGCAGTGGTTTCATAATGTTACCTGAATTATTAATTGAAATGAGCCAGGGCTGGCTCAACCAGCACCATAAAATAATTGGATTCTTAGCTATAGTTCAGCTCAAATCTATTGTTCAGTATCTAATTTCTTTCATCAGCATAAGCACATTAAAGAGAATGCTGGTATAGAGAATAATTATACTGACCTTACACACTGTGATTTTTAAGGAACTAGGATAGTTACCTTGAGCCCCAAATTACTTAATTAGAGATACATTTCTTTGGGTAAAGCACTCTTTCAGGTCTATACAGTCAGTAAAATGGCAGCACACCACAACATCTTGGAAAGCTTTCATAAATGATTACTTTTCAATCCTACGCTAGACCTATTTTCTCTCCCAGGATGTGGTCTGAGAAACTGTACTTTATGAATTCCCAAAGTTTCAATGTATTAGTAGGTTTGATAACTAGACTCGACTCACCTCCAGGGCATGAATATCTATTTGTTATGTTAGGATTCCCTATGGCTAGCTAAAGTGCCTAGCACATAGTGGGTTTTCAATAAATATTTTTAATTTATCTGAGAGAGAAAATATCAGTCAATAATATTTTCCTATGAAGTAGCATCATATAATTTCTTCCCTATGCAACAGAGTGATCAGGGAGCAGTGTGAATATCCTGAGAGACACGGAGAAACTGGAAAGAGCAGGGAGAGTCAGAGTAGAGAGAATCAAAAACCAAACACTTCACATGAAAATTTTGTCCAGAGTCTCAGGAGGTTTTACGGTGACTATTACTTGTAATTTAAAATTTAAGATTGAAAATAGAGGATTATCCATTTTTATGTCCACAAAGACAATGAATAAGCATCCTCTTATTCATAAACATTTTCAAACATAATGGTCATAGACAGGGTAGCCCCAGAGACAATTATATTATAAGCAAATGTATTTCATTGGGTTTCCCAACAGTTGACTTTAAGAGTGAATAATTTATTTGGAAGATAATTCTAGGAAATAATGGGAGAGGAGAGGGGAGAAGAAAGAGCTAGAAAAAAAAATCAGTAAAAAGTATGCTATGGAACAGGTTACCAGTGGGGCATCTGAGGTTCAATCCCACTGGGAAAATCGGAAAGATAGAAAAGAGCCAATGGTACTCAAAGTGCCATCCCTGATTAGCTGCATCAGCACCAACTGGTTTGGTACTTTATTCATGTGCCAACTTGACTGGGCCACACAGTGCCCAGATATGTTGTTAAACATCATTTCAGATGTGTCTATGAGGGTGTTTCTGGATGAAATTTAGACTCATCCCATCAGATGAAAGCTGAACAGAATAAAAAGGCTGAGTAAAAGGCAATTGTCTCTCTGCTTGACTGTCTTTGAGCTTGGGACATTGGTCTTGTCTGCCTTCAGAAATGCACCTGTTCCTGCCAAATCAGATTATATATGTACCATGAGCAAGATATAAACTTCTGTGGTTAAGCCACTGAATTTTAGACTCATGTGGCCTAACTTCGCTGGTATAAATACTTTCTGCCTAACCCCAAAATAGCCTATTCATAAGAAAATAATTTTGTCAGATTGATAATATAGCACTTCATACAGCCAGCTCTCAAAGATCAAAAATTATTATAGACAAAAGAAAAAATTAGGAATAACCAGTCTGACCTTATCATAACTATTACCAATATTTATTAAACATCATTTATGCTATTACCAGAGGCTCAAGTGCAAAAAAATCGTGCATGGGTAGGGTCCCTAGCAGCTGCCAGCTACCAGCTAGAGGGGCCTCCCTTCCCCCGGCCACCTGCTACCACCACTGCCAGCCCCATCCCCTGATCAGACTCCTGATCGAACTCCCGGTCGATGGGACAATTTGCATATTAGGCTTTTATTATATAGGATTGGTAGGTTTTACTCACTACTTGTAATTGAATCACAACTTCTCTCTATTGTTGATTTGACTGATGACACAACAGAATATAAGAAACAAAATTATTCAGCTTAGTCAGCTATTTCATTAAATATTCCAGTACACCAAGGGTCAATATATATAGCATATAAGTAAATATTTATTAAGAATTAGAATATCCTATAATATGCATATTACTCAAACTATACTGCCCAAAATGTAACTTTATTTATTTTTCAAGATACATAAGTCAGAATTTTCCAGTGCTTTGTGATCATTATTTTAATCATCATTTATTTCAGGGATATTCATCATCTTTCTGAGATAAAGATTCACAGATGAGAAATGTTAAATAACAGAGAGCTTCTATTCAGAGGTAATAATGATAATGATAATGAACATAGCAACATTACATAGTATGAGCACTGACTACATACCAAGCATATGACTTGTTCGCCTCACAATCGTCCTAAGAGACTTCTATGATTTCCTATTATATACCTGAAGATTTCAAGAGACAAGGAAGCCTGCCCAGATCATGCAGCCAGTAAAAGGCAGATATAGAAATTTGAACCCTGACTTATCTACCCTAAAGTTCTTTTTCTAAAAGCTCATAAGTTTCCACAACAACTTTCAACATGCAAAGAACTCAAAAAAGAAACATTGTATTGATAACCAAACCAAAAAAAATAAATAAATAACCCATTTTACAAAAGGAAAATCACAATGCTAAAATTTATAAAAACATTTTTTCAAAGAAAAAGTAGCTAATAAAAAACGAGGTTATAAATAAAATGATGTGTATGTTCTTTTTAAAAACGGTGCTTTGTTATCTCATATAAGACCTTAATAAACATAACTTATTATACAGTCTACTTAAACTGATATGAAATTTATAACCTTACTTTTGTTACAAAATTGGAGCTGAAATAGTGGTGAGAACTCTTTAAGTTTTTATTTCTAATAGCTAAATTTCATTTTACTGTGGCTTTAATCTTCCTAAATCAAGAGGCTGATGGAAAAAGATGAATTAAATATGATAGGATCAGTAAAACTTTGAGTGATGTCAAATAAAATGCCTTATGTGTTGTTCCTGTTTTTAATTGTATAGCATCTTACAGACTTCAGTCTCTACCAGAATGATCAATCTGTCACTTGAGTTATTTAACTATTGATTAATTTCAGAATGTGTTGACATGTCTTACTGTAAAAAGAAAATCAGTTTCCCTACTTCCTACCACCAGGATTCTGAGTCTCGTGTCTTTGCCTTTTTGCATGATTAATGTTGTTCTGAAAAACCTAAAGAATCAATAAAAATTTTCTAAAGCAGAGATATCTACATCCCCAAAGAGGGTTGCCTATTTACTTTCCCACTCAATCTACAAAATGCATTACCCTTTGGAATGGAAAGGTCAGGCTTGGCTGGTTGATGAGAATCAGAAATTCTGTTCAGATTTGTTTATCCTTTCAATGTGAAAGTCCTATGGCTAGCAGTACACTAGAGTCTCCTTGGTGGCTTAAAGGAATAATTACACTCACCCAGGTTTACACACATCTCTGAATGACCCAAGTTAATGCTGCTGACATTGTCTTCTTAAGAAAACAGAGAAATTTCTCTCTCTCTCTCTCTCTCTCTCTCTCTCTCTCTCTCTCTCTCTCTGACAGGATCATCTCTGAGTGCTTAGAGACCCACATTGTTCCATCAAACATTCTTCACTTAGATTGAGAAAAACCCTCTTCTCTACTGAGCCCATAGAGTTGGACTCTTCTGCCTATTTAGTGGGGGAAGATGTGGCCTCGCTGTACATAAACAACTGTGTCCAATAGGCAAGGACCCAGGAAAGAACAGAGCTAATGAAGCAGTAGATGTAGAGGTGAGAGAAGAGGTGATTAGGAATCCTCTCTTCTCCATGCCATTACATGGAATTGTCATCAAGGATAAAGCCATGACTTGAATTCTTTTCAAGGTTAGGGCTCCTTTCTAAGTAAAATGAATGAAATAATTTGGGGGCAAGGTTTAAAGGTATAAAAGAAAAAAGAGAATTCGCCACAAGTGTCAAGTACTCTTGGTTCCCCTGCCCCTTATCTCTACACCTGCTCAATTGTATTCTCTGTGTCAGGGAACAGCCTTCAGTAATATTGAACACAAAACTCCTGTCTTGCTCCATGTTATTCCAGACCAGGGAAGAATGAAGAAAAACGGGTGACTGGATGCATGGCTGAGTCCTTTGTCTAGTGGAAATGAGATCAATGTTGTGACTCTGGTCTCCTGAGTTGGAACTGATTTGAAAAATAAAGCAAGACAAGGAAGCCATGATCTGATAAGCTGTGAAATGACGCTGCCAATTCACTGAGCCTGAATGAAGTCCCTACCAGGACCTTGTCAACACATTAGATCTAAGCAAAAATGTTGCAAGAATAGGCTTTTCCTGGGTGCTTCTCCTAAGGCACCAGCTCAGAGTAGAAGAATAGTAAGGCTCAGTTTCCTTAATGATGCATGGCTCTGCCCTTTGCAATGATTCCAAACTCAGCCAGCTTCTGAGGCTGTTTGTGGCACAGATCTTTAGAGAGAATTCTTTCTGGGCCTGGAAAATGTAAAAATTAGCAGTCCAACCATGTCATGGAACTAATCTGGGATGTTATTTAATACTAGTGTCCTACTGCATGGATTTGTGCACATTGAGAGGAAATTAATTAGAAGAAATATTTTAATATTGCTACTTGCCCTTTCTCTGTAATAGAAGTATCAACCAAATTCATGATCAACAATGACAAATCGAAACACACGCATGCGATTGGCACCCCCAAGAGCTTTCCACGCATTGCATATGCACAAGCCAACTTAGCCTTTTATTGATAGACAGACAGATAGATAGATAGATAGATAGATAGATAAACTTGCTTAATTAGACTTGCTTTTTGATTTAGCTAAACGTTTTCCAGCCCGGTGAAGTACTCCAACTTCTCTTTCAGGTACTTGTCAGCAATACAGCAGTAAATATCAACATAAAGCAGATTATTATTGTAGATCATGCAGGGAGGAAAAAAGGTGAAATATTTAATGACAACAGTGTTTAATTATATTCTGCACAGTGAGAAAACCTGAAGTCATTTTCAAGGTCCACCATTTCTTACTTCTTTTCAGTAGGGTCAAGTTTCTAAACTTTCTAAATCTCCATTTTCTGGCTAATGAAAAGAAAATGGGATTCTATTGAGTCTCCTATCTACCTACTCCAGGACTTCTGTGAAGATCAAATGAATGAAGCACATGAAAATGTTTCACAAACATTTAGATAAAGTGTAAATGTTTCCACCTGGCTATAAAACAAGTCATGTTCCTGGGCTGAAGAAACTCCAAGGAGGCTAGTTGCTAGAAAAAGGAAGCCAGATTTGCTACATGATGTCATTACCCAGTGCCCACAGCGACCGTTTCCAGGCTGTACTGGGCTGTGGGCTGCATTTTTGTGCCAGGGAGTCTTGGCAGCCTTAGCTGTGATTTGGTGGGGTGTCACTCCAGTGTGGTGGTGCAGCCTATGTCCCACTTGGGGGAAGCCAAGTGTTGGTTTGTAGGCACCAGATCCATAGTGCTGTTTATTTTTAAATGGCCAGTGCATGTCACAGCAGCTCCTGCATTGAGCACATGCCCCCTGGTGGTCAGTGCATGTCAGAGCTACTGGTGGGACAGTCAGACAGACACTTAGCATTTTATATAGAGAAGATACCTAACTATTTGAGAATAATTTCATTAGCCCCAGCTTTCATTTGAATATGCTACAAATAGTCAAAAAGTTTATATTTCCTTACTGTAACACATCCATAATAAGATTTTGTGGCTGAATATTTATTCTATATGATAATTACAAGGCACCAAACTTGAGCTAAATAAACACATTAAATAACAGGCAGTATTTCTTGGGTTCCTTTAATTATCATTATTTACAAAGTATTCTTGTAGCCACCAGACAAATGTCGTTGAAGTCATATGTGCAATGTGAGAGAGAGGATCTAAGTGACAGACTAGGGATCACTGGGTTTCTGATTTCATATTGAAGACTCATCTCTTCCGAGGTGGAAATGAGGATGAGGATGCAGGAGCACTGCATGCATCCCCCCCATCCGCCTCACAGGGCCGAGGAGCCACCACACAGGGCCGAGGAGCCACTTGCTCTCTCTTACCAGGGACAGTGATCTGGGGTTCCTGCTCTGGAAACGTCACAGACGAAATGTGAACAAAGGTGGAAAATGAGGCTTTCCCTCCTTCCTTCTTTCCTTTCCTCCCCTCTCTCTCCCCCCCTTCTTTCCTGTCTCCTTTCTTTTCCCGCCCTCTTCCTTCCTCAGAGATTTCTCTCTCTTACTTTCCTTCCCTCCCTCCGCCACTCTCTCTCCCTCTCCTTTCTTTGTTCCTATCCTCCCTTCTTTTCTTCCTCTGTATCTCTCTCTTCCTTTTCCCTTCACTTATGCCATCCCTATTATGTTCTCCACTCTCAGCATACCAAAGAGTAAACATTCAATAATGAATCTTACTACCTAATAATGAAAGCATTCCAATGTTTATTTTAGCCCAGCCCAGAAGCTCAGGATATTTAGCGAAGTGTTCATTATAGAGAATTAGATCATTTCATGACACCTTAAAGACTAATCAACAAATATGTAAAAATTCAGTTTATAAAGTACCAGATTGCTAGCCTGGAAGTTGTCATTAACATCATTTTTCATCAACTTTCTGTGACTCAACCAAACTGCCATCTGCTTCTTCAGACCCCTTCAATTACCAGTGTCCCTCTGCATTTTATTTTTCCTCTGCACCAACTTGAGGCACACATCTCTGTAAATTGCCACCAATTCCCTAATTACTTAGCCATGTCCGGTATGCAGTAGCACTGAAATGCCATCCCCTTGGAATCATTGGGAGGGTGACCACTGTTACAGATGAAAGCAGGCCACAAATAAAACCTCATTAATACCTGCAGCTTTAGAGAAAGAATGTGAGCAATGGCCATGTTTCTAAAATGTGAAGAACACAAGACAACAAAGCAAGCCTCCCCCCTAAACAGGTGTTTTGTTGAGACTGAGTGAGAGAGAAAAGGCATCTCCCCAAAAAGAAAACCATGTCTTCTGCCATTATAAGCTTTTTGTTTCGAGAGAATCTCTAGCAGGGCAAAAGAAAGACAGCTTCAGGTGAAAGGTTATTACAACAACAATGCCAGGCACTGGGCCTGCCCAGGTAAAAGGTAGATGGTAATTTTGTCATTAGCATGCCTGACCCCTTGGCCGCACTGTATCTCACAGGATACATTAAGACCAGCTCAATTGTCAACACACAAGCTTAAAGGTCAATGTGCACAGAAACCTTCTGGAGCCTACAACTGAATTGCTGACTTCTTTTATTATTGCCACTTAAATAAATTATTCAAGGAGCAAGACAAGGAAAGACTGGCTTAATGTCAGGATTTACATGAAGGATTTTGTGGGGTTTTGTTTCAAAACTATAAAAAATACTTTTGCTGTGTTTGCGTATCAAAGAGCAAGCAAGGCTTTGAAAATCCATGAATATTCCTGGAAGTGGAGAACTTCCAGCATTCCTTGAAAGGACATTATCATTTTTAATATCATTTTGCAAGGAATTTCCCTTTATGTTTTGCTTTTTATTCTACAAAAAGAGAATTTCAACATTCTTTCTCCTTTCCAGTGGGAGCAGAAGGGCAGATAATAAGAAAGCTTTTTATAGCATTGCGTGGACATAAGTCAGTTTGAAAAGCAAGAATGAAAGCTTTAAAAGATTATTCTGCTGTCTTTTTTTTCCCACAATTAAAATTATAGATAAAAGCATGTTGCTTACAAGTAAACAGGACAGTTCCTCAAATGGTTGGACAAGGAGTTACCAGGTGACTCTGCTATGTGTACTGCTTCTGGGTATTCACCCAAGAAAATTGAAGGAAGAGACTCAAACAGATACTTGCACAACCATGTTTATAGCAGCATCATTTACAAACAAAATGTGGCATGCACATACAATGGAGTATTTATTCAGCCTTAAAAAGGAAGGAAATTCTGACACAGGCTACAATATGGATGACCTTTGAAAACATTATGCTCAGTAGAAGAAGTCAGACACAAAAAGGGCAAATATTATATGATCCCACTTACATGAAATGCGCAGAATAGAAAGATCTATATAGACAAGAAGTAGATTAGTGGCTACCGAAAACCAGGGGTGGAAAATTAAGGGAGTGATAGCTCAAGAGTGTTGAGTACCTTCTTGAGTTCATGAAAATGTTCTAAAAATGATTGTGGCAACAGATGCACAACTCTTTCAATATAATGAAGGCCATTAAGTTGTGCACTTAAAATGGGCAAATTGTAAGATATGAAAATCATATGAAATAAAGGTAGTATTGCCAGATAAAATACTGGTCTTTAAAAAAAATCTTAAAATTATTATTCATGCTATGCTTGTTTGATTCATGCTCAGATTTTTTTCTCTGAACTTTAGAATTGTTCTATTTGTTGTCATTAGAATCCCTCTGAATTTGTGTCTGAATAACAATCGTCAGGCAAATGGACCTTGGCCATCAAAGGGCACAGAAGCAAGGTCAGAGCAACCGACATTCCCAGCTCTCCATCAGCGAGTTGCAGGATGAACCTTCAAGAATACTTTTCCTTGCACATAGAGTAAGGAGTCAGGTTGTCCCCTTCAATAAACCATTCATTCAGGACTAATGCACTAACTCAATATAAATAAGAAAAGTAACCCAAGTAGCAATACTTCACAGTTGCTTTCAAAACAACTTCTGTCAAATGGTAATCATCTCTCAATATTGGTTGTGGAAGTCTATTTAATGAGAACTATTTTTAATTTTCTAGCACATTGTTAATTCATAAGAATTTATATCACTAAAGTCTTTAAACTATGTTATTTGCTCTGGGGTGTTAAAGACAATGCTAATAATTTAAACTTACTTCCTAATCCTGCAAAAAAGTTGATGTTGTGTCCCATTTCATTATATCTTCAGGTGGCCTTTTAAAAACTAGACATTTTTATATTTAATTAACTCTTTTTCAATGTTTTAGTTGTTAAATTGTTCTGTGTAAAAAGATACCATTTGATTAGAAAGAAAACCTTTAATTTAGATTTTAAAAAAGCTTCCCCAAACATTAGTGATGTTTTATTTCACTCCACTAATCATTCAGAAGGTAATATTTACACTCATTATCTTCCCTCTGTCAGGAAGTGAACACGGCCTTATGGACATAGTTTACAGAAGCAAATAGGCTTAGCTGTCAGATTCCATTGGTTTCCAGAGAACTTCAGACAAGGAACATAAAAAAGGCCAAGTCAGAGGAGCCCTAAAATTTTATACTTGGCTTTGTGACAGACTTAATGCATTTTAGCAAAACTGTAAGACGTGCTAGCAGTACAGCTGCGCACCTGTCACAGCCTCACAACTCCCAAGGTGCTGGCCTTCCTCATAAACAGTAAGTATGCTGTAAAACCGTTTATAGCTGCTATAAAAATATTTTGACTATTTTACCCAACTACCAGAGTAGGACACGTGATACTAGTTTAAGGGAAAAGAACACAGATTCCCCTTTGCAGACAGCCTTTCTGAATTTGGGAGGTGGGAGGAGAAGAGAAAAACCCAGGGAGCCTTAAAAAGGTGTCACTCCCTTGAGTGGACACAGCCCTGGGAGCAGCAGCCTGAGTTCAGCCCCACTCCAGCCCGTAGAGCCTCGCACCCTGTGAGCACCTGACACTCCCTGGCCTTGCCCACTTCCACTGTGTATGCAGCTCCTCCCAGACCTTTCTATCCCATGTGCTTGTGTGTCTACTCAACAGACTCTACCATTAGTACCAACCCGAAATCCAGAAGCCAGTCTGCATTCATGAATATGGACTGAGAGCCTGTATATACAAATGGACATGGCCTGACCACATATAAAATAGGACTTGTACCCACAGCCTGCAGCAACCAGCTCAGGAAACCACAGCATTATCTAGAGTAAGCAACCCAGGACACCAGCCTGCTAACTTTCAGACCACTATCTTAGGAAGCCAAAAAACAACCCCTTAGCAATCATCTCCAATTGATCAGGACTTAATTAATAATTGACAGCTTCCTTAATTTTCTATCCCACTTCCAACTTAGAACCAACCAGGAAAATTAAAATACCAGTCATCCTTACCAAAAAGATAAATCATAAGTAAGAATAGAAATGAAGAAGGAGAAGGAGGAAGAAAAGGAGGAAGAGAAGGAGGAGGAGGCGGAGGAGGGGGAGAGTAACACAAATAAGTAATACAATAATTAATAAATAATAATACAAAAATAAACTGTGTGTTTTGCATATTCACAACTGTAAACCTACATTTGCTCCCCCCACCCCTGTATGTTTCTCTAATCAATCGCATAAGATACCTCATTTCTATTTAGCCTACAGCTTCTTCAGGCTAACAGCTTTCAATCAGGGCACACCTGAAGACTTCTCATGCCTCCCCCACACCCCACCCCATCACACACGCACAAAGCTTCCTCACACCTCTGCATGGATTTCAGTCTCTGCCAGACACAGAGATGGTAGCTGACTCCTTTGCTGCTACAGCAAGGTCAGAATAATAAATAGTCCTTGCTTGTTCTTCTTGGTCTTCATTTATTTCTTCAGGACAAAAGACATTCTTTCCCAGTGACTTCAGGCATTTCTTCAAGAGCAATTCTCTTAAGTGGGTAGACTCAACTTTATGGAATCCACTGCAAGTAGAAACAGATTACTCATAAGTTACATCACCATTTTCCCAGGAGTCTATGTGAAGTAAGTGACTTGTTACACTGTCCTATGAAAAATATGGATGGGCCAAGATAGGAGAATGAAAATGTAGATTTTACAGCCCTGACAACCAGTTGTGACTGTTCTACCCAGACTTCATGACAAGCTCTATTTTTTTTTCCAAAAAATATTCCCAAGCTCTTCTAGAAGAGGAAGTTGAATACCAAGACTACCTCTCAGCCTCAGCTCTCAAACCACTCTTTAAATCTGGCCTTCCTGGGCCTACCATTCCCCAAATATAAAGGGCTCATTCATCTCTCCCAAACGGGAGTAAATAAATGTTCACCCACCATTCAGGGCCAGATGAAATGTTGCTTCCTTTTTTTATCTACTCCTAATTTCCCTAAACAAATTTTCTTGCTCCCCCATCTGTATTTGTAGACCTCTTTAAGAGAATTTGACAAGAGAGCATCATAGCCCTTTGCTCACATGGCCACCTCCTCCTACTGAAACTGCTCAAGGGCAGGAAGCATATCACTGTCCATCATCTCTCAATGGAATAAAATACCTAAAAGAAGGAGGGATGGGGGAAAAATAGAAAAAGAAAGGAATAGAAGAGAAAAAAAAGAAGGAAGGGATGGAAGGAGAGAAGAAGATAAACTTTAAGAACTTCTTAGCACATCCCAATTTTTGTATGTGCTTCAGTTTCCTATATAAAACCTTCTCTCTTGCCGAAACCGGTTTGGTTCAGTGGATAAAGTGTCGGCCTGCGGACTGAAAGGTCCCAGGTTCGATTCTGGTCAAGGGCATGTACTTTGGTTGTGGGCACATCTCCAGTAGGGGACGTGCAGAGGCAGCTGATTGATGTCTCTCTCTCTCATTGATGTTTCTAACTCTCTATCCTTTTCCCTTCCTCTCTGTAAAAAAATCAATAAAATATATTAAAACCTTCTCTCTTTGCAGGTGCCATTTCTGTTCATGCAGACCACTACAATGCAGTCCAATTACAGTGTTATAAATTGCTCATATTAGAACAAAGTGCACACCTCACCAATGACAGTAAGACACCAACCCTTCTCTCAGCACAGTACCCAGTCAGGTGAATTTGGTCTGAATCAGGACTCTGCCCTTCACTGGCACTGTGCTCTACTTCCTAAACCCTCTGAACCCTCACTTCTGTATCTGTAACATGAGACAAATAATACTGACTCACAAAGCCATTATTGTACAATTAAATACAACAAGCAGGTAAAATTTGGGCCACATAAAAGGTAGTCAATCTATGTTAATTTCCTCCTCTATTCTGATTTTTCTCATTTTTATTCAAGCATCCAAGATCAGAATTCAGTAGCCTTAGATACTTAAGTCTTAGGATTCTTCAGCACTCAGTCAGACAAGTTAATAGTAATTTTTCCTCTAAAGAAGCCAAAATTTTTAAACTTTTGATATTTTTTACCAACACCTTCAAAACAGGAAGGTGCATTTTCAAGCAAATCCATCTCCAGGGATGAAATGGGGTCACCGATGTCACAGATGAAAGCAAGCTTAGTGCTGTTGTCTGAGAAACCCACTTCTTTCTTTGCACTCTCTTGATCCGCCCTTCTTCCCACCCCTGCTCTTCTCTGCATGTCAGGAGAGAAGCTATCCAGATAGGGTTGGACAGATGCGAGCCTCTGAAAGAGCTTTACATTCCAAGGAGCTGCACAACAGTAAAAACAAAAATATTGCCTGAGGTGAGGATAACAGCAAAGGGATGTCAGAGCATGAAATAGGCTGTTGGACTTCAAGAGAGCACAGCGGTGTTCTCAAAGGGCAGCACTGTGACCTCAGCCCCTCCTGGAATCCTGGCTGCCTCTCTGGTTTTATTTATAGTGGCTGCCTTCAAAGAAAGGGTGAAAAATGGCTCAGGCAGTTTGAGGGCAAGTGGGGTGGGGAGAGTGGGAGGAAGAGTAGCAGTCCAGAGAAAAGGAATTAAATTTGCATTAAATAAGAGAGGGGGCAATTCTACTAGGAAACAATTTAAGTGAGGGCAATGAAGGGCTACAAAGAGTAGCCTGAAGTGAGTCTGAGCAGGTTCATCCTAATGCCCTTTCCAAGCTCTCTGTTTGGGGTTATTGTCCATGGAATTTAGCTCAGCAAGGCAAAGAGATGAAGGGCACTAAGGATGAGATAATCACAGGTCACTGATGCTGGCATCAGTTTCTCCGGCACTTGCACACTTGTGAGCAGAACTGTAGGCCCCTTTAAACCCTGAGAAATTGCAGTGTGAAATCTATTGGCTCCCAACCTAACAATTGCCTTTTTGCCCCAAACTAGAAATGGGGAGCAGACTCAAGCTCAGAGCCTATATGGTTCATGTGAAGTGACTTCATTCTATGTGGGAAGCCTAGGAGGCAGGGAAGTAGTGAGTCATTTGACTTTAGTTCTGAGAGGTGCTTGTCTCTTGAGTAGACCCTTGCAGGTAAAGGGTGGAGTGGCCCTGTATGTTTTCAGTACAACAGAGGAAAGTCTGGAGACTCACTGACATCCAGAAAAAAAACTGAGGCAGGACCCTGTGGCACCTTCTGAAATCTGTCTTGACCTCAGGAGAACTGAATTTCTTCTTCTGTGTTCCCACACAGTGTAATGGATTACATACCCTGATTGTATCATAGATGACATTTATTAGAATCTATAGACTTGCATATCTGTCTATCCAATAGACTGTGAGACTCTCAAAAGGCAAGGAATATGCCTCATCCAACTTTTTACTTCTAGTGCTTAGCACAAGGCCTGGCATATTACAGATACTCAGTTAATGTTTGTTGCATGAATGGATTAAATCAAGCAAGTTCTAAAATAGAGAGCCTAATCTTCAATCGGTTCCCACTAACATTGAAAAGAGTAGTGCAGTGAAAAAGTCACTAATTAATGCACTTTTTTATTTCTACCTTACAAGTTTTGTTGCACTTATTAAGGACTGCCAACAAAATTTTTACAAGTAAACTATAAATATCAACAAGTATAAGCAAAAGATATAGTAGATATCTTCACTTAAATGTATTTGTGCTGCTCCCTAAAGCAACTAAGATTCCTAGCCTGTAATGAAGAATTCTTGGTAATTTTCAAATACAATGGTCTCTGCTAATTCTCTAAAGGCCTATGTTCAAAATACAGACTCCTGGACCCTCCCCCAACTTCACTGTGTTAGAATTCAAAAAAGAAAAAGATTTAGTAGCCATAGGTTTTTAACAACTTCTCTGAGTATTAAAATCCTACAAGTTTAAGCAGTGCTGTCTCAGAGAGAAGCACTCAGTCATACACTGCATAAGGACCTGTCAATCATCCCACAGGATTGTGAAGGAGCTGAAATATTCCTGTTGCCTAGTGATATCGTAGTCAAAGTGCAACACGTTATTCATGTTTATGGTGATGCTGATGTAAACAAACCTACACACTACCAATCATATAAAAGTACAGCACCTACAATTACATATAGCTCCTAATACTTGATAATGATAAAAAATGACTATGTTACTAGTTTATATGTTTACTATACTACACCTTTTCATTGTTATTTTAGAGTATACTGTTTCTACTTATGTTAAGAAAGTTTGCTGTAAAACAGTATGCTGTGTTATTTCAGTAGCATCCTCATACATCTCGTGTTTACTGTGTCTCTTTATTGCATCATTTTCTCTTGTGCTTGACTTAATCTCGTGTTGTTTTGTGCAGTAACATGCTGTACAGGCTTGTAGTCCAGGAGCAATAGGCTAGACCACATAGCCTAGTTGTGGAGTAGGCTGTACTACCTCTGCCTGTGTAACGCACCCCTATGATATTCACACAACAACGAAATGACTTAATGATACATTTCTTAGAAGATCACCCATGGTTAAGTGAAGCATGACTGTACTAGAAACAACACTAAACCAAGAGTCAAAATCAGAGTACTGATACCTCGCATTTATTAGATATATAACTTTATGCATTTGTTCAGCCTTACTGAGTTTATTATCTTAGCTGCAAAGTAAGGAAAATAATGCCTTCCCTACTAACTTGGAAGGGTGTTGTTGGGTTCAAATGTGATGCTGTAAGAAAATGATAATGTTCTGGAAAATTGTCATTAGTATAATGGACTCTGCCTCATATTTACCCAACCTATTCATAAGTGCACCTTCCTCTGCCTCCAAGGTGGCCATCGTCTCATAGTTGAGAATAAATGGGCATTCAGCGCTTAGGAATGCAGTCAGGAACCCCACAAAACTTGCAAATGGAATGGCTTCCCAGTAATGTGAGTGACATCTCAAAAGAAAACTATTAATGTACAGAGTTCTAAATCTCATTAATACAGAACAAGGGCAGCATAAGCAAGCAAATGAGAGATCCTACCCTTTCAGAACCTTCCAGGGGCGTCAAGAGCAACACCTGCTAAGCTGAGCGGTAAAGCACCAACTATGCCGTGTTGGTGGAAAATGAAGCATCTCTATACTTACAGACATGAGAGGAAAGGGAACGATTGTCATCCGTCTTAACTGGTCATCTTTGACAGTTCTAATCATGAATTGCCCAGATTAATTAAGTCGTTTCACTTATCTGGTTGGGTTTAATTGCAGCCTATATAAATTGTTGATATTGTAAAATTAATTTCTCAATCATTACTTTTCCAATTCTCCAAAGAATGTTTCAGTTGTTCCTAAATTGGTCTGCTTCAATCTGACATCTATTAAAGCTGAGGGGCTCTTTGTAAAGGCACCCGTTCAGAGGATGTTGTTTTATAGAGTTGTGGTTGCCATACAGGCAGCTGGAAGGACAAATAGAAATCAGCACCACCAGCATTGCACAGGACAAGGGTACCATGGAGAAAGATATATATATATATATATATGAAGGTAGGTTAGCCTGTGAGAAATAATTTATAGTAACTAGAGTTGGTAGATTTCACAAGTAAAAATATAGGGCACCCAGTTAGATTTGAATTTCAGATAATATATAATTATTAGCATAAGTATGCTCCATGCAATATTTCAGATGCACTTACACTAGAAAATTATTTATTGGCTACATGAAATGTCTCTTTAACTGGGAATCCTCTATTATATCAGGCAACCATGACAATAACACTGTACTCTCACTATTTCTTTTTCTGGTGGTTCTCAGCCTTGGCTGTTCATTAGAATTTTCTGGAGAGGTTTTAAAAAATCTTACTGCCAGTCTACATCCCAGACCAATTAAATAGAATCCTTGGGGATAATATCCTGGGTCCTGCAATTTTAAAACTTCCCTTGCAATCCCAAACCTCAGCTAAAGTTTAGCTAAAGAAACTGTATGAGGTATAAACAGATCATTGAAAGTAGTTTTTCCCAAGTTATCTTTAATTAGGATGAAATTTGAGCCTCTCATTTAAGTATCTTACCAAGAAGATGTGAGCTATGGACTCTTCAGTAAATAAACATTGATTGACCATCATGCTAGGCACTAGAAAAACAGAAATGGACAAGCTACATTACTATTCTCAGAGCCCATGTTCTATAGCACTTTCATAAAAAAATCTTTCAGGCAAAGCTTATTATTTCCAATAAAGAACCCAGTGAGCAAGTTTAGAATAGGATCTGGAGAATGATGTCTCATATTTGATTTATGATAGAGATGAAGAGAAGGGAGGAAAAGGAAAGGAGAAAAAGAAAGAAAGCAGGGAGGAAGGGGAAAGGAGGAAAGGAAGGAAAGCAGGAAAAAAGGAAGAAAAGAAGAAAGGAAAGAAGGGAGGGAGGAGGGGGGGAGAAGAAATGAAAAGGAACTGTTTCTGCCTCATGAAATACATAATCCAGGAGTTTTGCAGATTAAATATGAAAGGCAAAATCCTTTCTAATAAAAGTATATGCAAATTAGCCATTACTCCAACACACATGATGGCTGCCCCCATGTGGTCAAAGATGGCTGCCCCATGTGGACACAGATGGCCACAACAAGATGGCCTGCAGGGGAGGGCAGTTAGGCATCAATCAGGCTGGCAGGGGAGTGGTTAGGGGGTGATCAGACTGGCAGGCAGAAGGAGTTAGGGGCTATCAGGCAGGCAGGCAGGTGAGCAGTTGGGAGCCAGCAGTCCTGGATTGTGAGAGGGATGTCTAACTGCCCATTTAGGCCCAATCCTGCTGGGGTCCTAGATTGGAAAGGGTGCAGGCTGAGCTGAGTGACACATACAACCCTCACCGTACACTGGGCCTCTAGTATAAGATAATGTAGACAGTATGGAAAAAAAATTTTAAGAACCAAAAGCACAAACCATAAAACAAATCTTTGATAAGTGTGACCACATTAAAATTAATAACATCAATCTTTAAAATACATCAATAAGGGAGTGAAATGATAACCTAGAGAGTGAGACAATTTGAAATTTATATCATGTGCATATAAAACTCCTACAAACCAATGAGAAAAAGATAGACCATCTAAAAAGAAAATGATCTGGAGACTTGAACAAAGACTTCACAAAAGGATCTACATACAAATAGTGAATAAACATAGGAAACAATATTCAACTCATTTGTAACAAAGAAAATACAAAGTAAACCCTTTTGAGATATCACTATGTACCCACCAGAATAGCTAGAATTAAAAAGATCAACATGGAGAAAGGGGAGATAGCAGCATACG
Source organism: Lasiurus cinereus (assembly GCA_011751065.1). Classification (NCBI taxonomy): domain Eukaryota; kingdom Metazoa; phylum Chordata; class Mammalia; order Chiroptera; family Vespertilionidae; genus Lasiurus; species Lasiurus cinereus. The sequence continues at coordinate 17,860,886 of JAAGEH010000392.1, forward strand.
TAAAAGCAGGTACTTAATACTTCCCATAGTCACATCAAAAGTATTCAACTAAAATACAGAACAACCATCATTCAGAACCACCTGAAATCCAGCTAAATGGAAGTCCTACAATTAGAGATTTAAAGAGGAAAGCACACAGAGATTGGGGATAAGGGAAGGAGAGCAGAGGCATGGAAGGGGCTGATCTGTCATCCATGTGTGGCTTTTTTTAATCAAGAGGGATATGTAGGCTACCGAAGCCTGCCAGATTCATACCAGACCCCTAGCCAGAGCTAAGAAGAGAAGTTCCCCATAACTCTGGGCTGTAAAAAACATCAGGAATTATGCCTGAGTGACACAGAGCTATTGGAGACCCAGGTAGTTACTCTTAAAGGGACTACACATGAACTTATACAGACTTGCTTCCTCTGAACCCCAGCACTGAGACAACAACTTAGGGGAATCCAGGGACATACAAGGAGGAACTGGATTGTCTGGCATCAGGGGTCTTTGTTGCTATGCTGAGACCTACCTTGTTGCAGAGCTGACTGGCAGCCATATCTGAGTTTCAGCCTAGCTCACACTGTTCAGTCCATCCTGAGACCCTGCCCCCACACACTTTGCAGCCCCAAGCTGTTGGCAGTGGCTTTTCCATATGAATGGCCTGCTCTGGCTCAGGCTTCAGACTTTTTTAAAATTTCTCAAACAAACAGTAGCTGGCATCAGTATACCTTATACCTATCAATAAGAGGCCTAAAACAGCTTGGCCTAACCCAGTGGTTGGCAAACTGCGGCTTGCAAGCCGTGATTGCCACTCTGTTGACTAATGAGTTTGCTGACCACTGTCATATACTATCCTTTACCTGTTTGCACACAATATGCCACAATTGCCTAATCCTCACAGCTTCCAATTACATGGTAACATTTAGTCTAGTGCAGTGGTCGGCAAACTTATTAGTCAACAGAGCAGCAAACTGTGGCTCATGAGCCACATGTGGCTCACAAACCAGTTTGCCAACCACTGGCCTAGCCTGAGCATATCCAAGCCCAATACAAGTAGTAGCCATTTGCAGATCACTCTGTAACCCCTCCTGGGTGGTCCAGGTAGTGGCTGACTTTGTACCACCTGGGATGCCTCAGAGCCAGTGCACCCAGTGGACAGCTTCAGAAAAAGGGTACCTAGATTAATCATACCAGATTACAACTTTACACATCCAGGAGTGACACATTTAAGGGGCAGACTCAGTGAGCAACAAAGCAAGTCCTACTCCGTAGGGGTAACTCCTGCACAGCAGTTCTTCCACTGTAGTTGCAGCTGGTCCTCACACCAATTGGCCTGGAGGTCAATTCCTCCCAATGATGCCACAGCAATCAAGGTTCAACTACAACCAACTGTGCACATAGCTACACAGGGGTGCACCTAGTGTGTCCAGGTGACCTCCCAAGTCACCTGAGCTACTTGTCCCTACAGAACACCACTACACAAGGCCACTCTACCAATTTTAGGAAACATAGCAGCTCTACCTAATACATAGAAACATACACATGGAAGCAGCCAAAATGCAAAGACAAAGAATCATGTCACTAATAGAAAAACAGAAGAAATTGCCAAGAAAAAAAAACACAACTAAGTGAAATGGAAGCAAGCAAACTACTGGACCCAGAGTACAAAACAATGGTTATAAAATTGCTTACTTAATGCGAACTTCAAGGTACTAAGTCAGAATTTCAGGATCTTAGTGAGAGCACCAAAGGCATGAAAAATGACCAGTCAGAAATTAAGCATACACTTACTGTAATAAAGAATAATTTATAAGGATTCAACAGTAGAGTAGAGGATTCTCAAAATCAGACTAATGATTTGGAATATAAGGAAGCAAAAAACACCCAATCAGAAGAGAAAAAAAAAAAAGACTCCACAAATACGAAGATAGAATAAAGAGTCTCTGGGATAATTTCAAGCATACCAATATTCATATTATGGGGGTTCCAGAAGAAAAAGAGAAAGATATTGAAATTTTATTTGAAAAAATAATGACCAAAAACTTTACCTACCTGGTGAAACAAAATAGACTTAAAAATCCAAGAAGCACTGAGAGTCTCAAACAAGAGGAACCCAAAGAATCCCACACCAAGACAAACATACTTAAAATGCCATTAGTTAAAGATAAAGAGAGAATCTAAAAGCAGCAAGAGAAAAGCAGTTAGGAAGAAGGAAAAAGGAGGAGGAGAGGGAGGGAAATAAATAAAAAATATGAACAATAAAATAGTAATAAATACATATCTACCAACAATTGAACATAAAAATCAAAATAAATGAACAAGAAATCTAATGAACAAAATAAAATGATGAATTAAATAAAACCAGAGGCATGGAAACATGAAACTGACTGACAAATCTCAGAGGGAAGGGAGGAGATGAGTCAGTAAGAGACTAACCAAAGAACTTATATGCATACTAGAGCTTCAATGCACAAATTTGTGCACAGGTGGGGTCCCTAGGTCTGGCCAGCAATCAGAGCTAATCGGGGCCATCTCTCCTGTCCCAGTCAGGGCTAGGCTAATCAGGGCTAGGCTGATCAGGGCTGGGTTGATCGGGGCCTGCTGACCAGGAGGAGGAACCATGGAGGGTTGGCCAGCAGGGGGGTGGGGAGGAGAAGGGACCACAGGATGTTGGCCAGCTGGCCTGGGGGAGGGACTGGCCATCAGGATTGACCACGGGAGGTTGGCCAACCACAAGGAGGGACTGGGGGAGATTGGCCAGCTGTGGAAGTTTGGCTGTGGGAGCACACCAACCACCAGGGAACAGCTCCTGCATTGAGCATCTGCTCCCTGGTGGTCAGCGTGCATCATAGCAACTAGTTGACTGGTCGTTCTGCTCCTGGTCATTTGGCCATAATGTAGGCTTTTATATAAATATATAGAATATGCACTGAGGAGGCAGAGAGAGATCTGAACTCATACTCACAGCTCTCCAAGTCCTTTTCGCCACATCAAGTACTTCCTGGCTTATGTTCCCATGATGACTCTAAGCAATGTGCACAGTTCATATGACTGAGAGAAGAATTCCATCTCCTACACAACACATCCAGCTTTAACTCAGATGGTTTACTTAGTATTTTCCAGAGAGCTATACTCCATAAGTGCATATACAGTATTTAATGTCAGTTTATGACAGGCAATCCTAGGCAACCAGTTATATCTTGCTTAGAATGTTCCATAGATAAGGATTCTCCTGCTAGCAAATACCATTAGGTTGTTTGCTAGAAGGTATAGCATTACTAAATATACAAGAAAATTAGAATGAGTTATCTTCTTTTTTCTGGGGAAACTCCTTGTACATTCCTCATAACACCCATAGTAAAGGGAAAGAATGGATTGGAGACCTGCTACTTCATTATTTTCTTCCAAGATAAAAAATAATACAGAATCAGAATTACTATGAAGCCACTTCCAGATTATTTAAAGTGAGATAAAATGGTAGAAAAAAAGGATACCTAGAACAGTCTAATTATGTCACATGGGCTTTGGTCTATTCTGGATTAAGCTAAATGTCCTATTTACCATCCCTCTTTCCTGCTTGTTGGCTCTAGTGACCTCACTGTTAGAGTATGAGTGATCAAGAGACATTGCTCCAAGTCGTTATGTCAATGACTAAATTTCTGATTTAGACCTTAGGCCATAGAGCCACCTTAAATTCTTAGGATGTGAATTTAGGATAGATTAGTTGTACTATATGCATGCATGCTATACCACAGAGAAGTTCAAATAACTCTCTATTTTGAGAGGACCCTTCCAAGGGCCAAAATAGAAAAATTGATTAGTAGGTCATCTAGTCAAGAGTCTAGGCCAGAGCAGGTAACAGTCACACCTAAGCACATTCCTCCTGCAAAGCTCTGAATGGACCACTCAGTGATGAAAGCCTTTTTCTTCCCTTTAAAATTTTGTGAGATCTGAGCAAAACCTTCCAGCATTTTTCCTCTCAATTTGGTCTGGAATGGCCTCAAAGGGGAAAAAAGCAGGGATTTGGTATCAAGAAAGAGAAGGAGAAGGAGAAGAAAGAAGAGGAGGAGGAGAAGGGGAAGGAGGGAAAGGAGGAGGAAGAGGAGGAGGAGAAGAAGAGGAGGAGGAGAAGGAGGAGAAAGAGGAGGAGGAGGAGAAGAAGAAAAGGAGGAGGAGAAGGAGGAGGAAGGGGAAGAAATGCCTTTTTCTATCTCTATGTTCAAAGAGGCACATGCAGCTAGTCCCTGCGCATGTCAAAAAAAAGAAAGAAAGAAAAAAGAAACACTCCTGGAGTAAGTTAGTCCTTAGCCATGTAGCAGCCCCTTCTGGAAATAACCCAGCTCTTTCAGATGCTGAAGTAGTCTTTAATGAGTGATTGCAACTCTGCAGGAATGTTGTCCTGGTGGCCTGCAAAAGGCAGCTTCTGAAAAGCTCTTCTTTAACCAAGGGCTCTATGTAAAACTTACCCCACTCAAGTTGCATTAAGAGACATTTAGGGCCAGTCTTGACATAATACAATCTCAAATCACATCCTGAGTCCAAATGAGCAGATGTTCCAAATGAGTTTTCATTTCTACAGCATAGAGCTTCATCAGTTTTGCTCAAGTTTAAATGCCATGTTTAAGGCTAATACTTTTAGCCTAACCTTTTAGCCTACAATTAGCCTGTCTTTTTTACTTTCATCGTGGAGATTAAAATGTTCCTAGAAATCACACTCCCTAGTTCAACCCTCTTATTTATAAACTAGAGGCCCGGTGCATGAAATTCATGCACTGGGGAGGATGTCCCTCAGCCCAGCCTGCACCCTCTCCAATCTGGGACTCCTCAGCAGATGTACGACTACAGGTTTAAACAATCCGGAACCACTAGCTCCTAACTCTCAACTTTCTGCCTGATTGCCTCCTAACTGCTCCCTTGTCAGCCTGGCCTCCCTCCCTAGGTTGCTGCCTCTCCTGGGGCCTACGATGTTCCCAAGGCCAGGGGAGCCTCCTGGGTCAGCAATGTTCCCGGGCCCCATGGGAGTGGCTAAGCAGGCCCAGCCATGCCTCCCCAAGGCAGCAGTGTTCCCTAAGGAGTGGCTAGGTGGGCTGGCCTCCCCGCCCCAAGGCAGCAATGTTCCCAGGGCCCTGCAGGAGTGGCTAGGTGGACTGATGGTCCTGGGGCCTGCAATGGACCTGGAACCCTCGGGTGGCATCTGGTGCTACTCACTCCACCTCCCTGGCCTGATGGACTGGTACATTGTGGGCGATGTCTGGCACTGCCCACCTGGCCTCCCCCGCCCCCGATGGACCCAGACCCCCAGGTGTGGGCCATAGTGCTGCCTGTGTATGCAAAATAACCTCCATCTTCTTGGGTTAATTTGCATACTCACTCTGATTGGCTGTGGGCATAGTAGAGGTACCGTCAATTTACATGTTTCTCTATTATTAGGTAAGATGAGGATGTTGAGGCTCAAAGAGGTGACATGGTTTACCTAACAACTGCCCCAGGATAAATTGGTAGCCAAGCCAATACCAGGGCTGTGGCTCCTTATTCCCTCTCCAATGTTCTTTCTACTGTGAATGTCTTGGCTTCAGTGTAAATAAATGTAATGAGTTGTTTCCTAAGAGCAAAATGAGGGAGATGGCAATTGGATTCCTGAAGTAGGCAGAGAGGAGCAGAGAGAAAATGAGTAGACCCAATTTACAAATTTTGCCTAGGGCTAGACCTTTATACATTTAATATATGATAATAACAATAATAGATCCACTCAGTCATTTTTTCTTCTGAGGGACTAAATTCACCAGTTCTTTTTGATGGTCAGATAGGAATGATGTTTGAGGGCAATGACATTCCATATACATTATGCCCTTGATGTCCCAGGGTGCATCTTCCTTGAGGGTTGTAATTCTTTTGCTGACTTTAGTCTATGCCTAGTTTCCACACCAAAGACTAACACCCAAGAGTGTATATCTATTATAATTGCTACCTAAAGAGAATAAGAATTACAGATAAGTAATTTTCTTTTCCTAATCTAACCCCCTGGAGGCATTTTAACAGCTAATATGGGGTGATGACAGGCATTTCTGTAATAATTTATACAATTTCATTTTTCTTAATCATGAATTTTAGTCCTCTTACGTCACCTGCTTGAAATGGCAGCAAAATTTTTTGTCACTGCTTTTCATTTGTAGTCTCCCTTGTGAAGTGCTTAAAATGTCCATACTGATGGGAAATTAAGATTTGTATCTTCTCTAAAATAGCTTCCCTCTAATTGTTTGCAAATCCTCTTAAAACAATGTATGAAGCATACATAAATTGAGATGCTTTGGAGAGGCACTATATTTTGAGTATTGAAGAATACATGTGAAAAGTTACTAAGTTACTATTTATTTACTTATAAATAGCTATTTGCCTTGGCCGAGAAATTGGTGATTAAGAATGTATAGTTAAAACAATTTTCTATGGTATCACATAGAAGAGAATTTAGGAAATGCCTAAGAATGAATTTGTATATTTCATTTTTGTGGTGCTTATAAATAACAAAATGCCTGGTGACAATATTGATAATTTGCATTTAATACAATTGATAAGTCATCAAATAATATAGTATTCTGATCACATCTCCCCATCAATCCCTTCAAAGCCAATTCAGTTCAGCCAGTGCTAAGGAATCTAAGACAAGCTAATGTTCTCCAATAGAGACAAAGAGAATAGAGACATTCCAATAGAGCCCAGGATCATCTGAGATCTAGAACTGTGGATGGTAGGTAACACAATAAATGAGTCATGAGATGAGTCTAGCAGATCAACAAATATGACTTTGCTGGAATGAAATGCAATGGTATAGAATGGAATAGACCAGAGTGTATCTTGAATGGCAATAAAAACTATTGTTTTTTAAACTCTTCATTTCTCTGTTTACAATGGGGTTAGGTTATATTGTAAATGTATCTCTTCAAACAACTTTGAAAGCCGCTATAGCAGATTGAATGGAGTCTCTCAAAAAGTGTGTCCATATCCTGATCCCTAGAACCTGTGAATTGTACTTTATTTGAGAAAAAAAGTATCTGCAGATGTAATTAAGGTAAGGATCTCAAGATGAGGAGACCATTCTGAATCACACAGGCAGGCCCAAAATCCAATGAATAGTGTCTATAAGAGCAAGGTAAAGGTAAATTTGAGACAAAAGGAAGAGGAGGAGGCAATGTGACCACAGAGGCAAAGATTGAAGTGATTTGGCCACAAGCCACTGGACATCAGGAGCCACTAGAGAGGAAGGAAGGAATCTCTGCAGAACCTCTGAAGGAACATAGCCCTGATGAAACATTGATTTCAGACTTCTGGCCTCCAGAACTGTGACAGAATAAATTCCTGTTGTTCAAGCTACTCAGTTAGTGGTCATTAGTTACAGCAGACACAAGAAATGAATATAGCCACTGATCCCAGGTGTTTCAACAACTCTAGAACCAGCCTTCTCCCACCCCAGTCTACACTCCAACCCCAACGTTACCAAAAAATTAAGGTCATTCTTTGGTTATCCAGAGTTGACCAACATTTTTTAAAAGGCTTTTAAGGAAAACATAAATATTCAAGACCCCACAATCAATACAGCCCTAGGGAAAGAAAAACAAACAAAAACACTTCATATACTTAGTCACTAATACCAAATAAAGAATCCTCAATCTATTCCTTTCTAACAAGGAAATTTTATTGAGCTTAGTTTTTTGTGAGGTAGGTATTTTGTTTAATTTTCCTAATATAAATTTGTAATAATAGCTCTGCTTTTTCAAGCTTAAAGATGCATCAGAGAATCACTATTTTAGATTCCTCTCTAGTCACTAGAACCAGCCAAAAAAAAAAAGAAAAGAAAAGAAACTTGGCAAGATCAAGAAAACATGGCTCATTTAATAACAATGCAACTCTCATCCCTCTTCTATTCTTTCCAGGACTGGCCAAAAGAAGTATCTGTAGAAATGTCTTCATATCAATTACCGTATGCTACCCCCGTATGCTACCCATTGCTCCTCTCACCCATGAGCCTTTAGCAACTGTAAGGTTCCAAGCTATATGGCATGTACTTTAGTTGAAACATAATAAAATGAAATTATAAGGGCTTATAGCTAATCCACTGTACTATTTGTATCAGCAGTAATTAGTACTATGAATTGCCAAGTACCTACCATAGGTTTAAGCTACTGGCTTTCTTTGACTCTTCGCCTCATGTTTTACATGAGGGCTGTAGTGTATGTTATTCCACATAAACAACACTTATGTGAAAAACACAAAAGGCAAGACAGTCTAAATATCATTCATTCACCTAGTCATCATTATCTTTCCATCTTAATTAGAGAACACCTAGTATTATGCTTTGTACATAGTTGTCACTCAATGAATTCATCAAGCCTTCCTTATTAGGTTATGTATAGGGTGGGGCACAAGTAGGTTTACACTTGTGAATATATGAAACAAAAATTTTATTTTTGTATTATTTCTTAATTAGTGTAATATCTTCCATATGAACAACTATAAATCTACTTTTGCCCCACTATGATTTTGAGAAAATAGTAAAAATTAGATGTTTGGGATAATTATCAAGTGGGGAGAAAAATAAAAAGAGATATAAGATTGATTGTGGCAAAAAAACCTTCAACTAGCTCATTGCATTTCTGACCAGTGTGCCCTTTTCTCCTTATATGTGAAAAAAAATTTTAAGACAAATAAGATTTTCAAGCTTGCCTAGGCCTCCCCTAATAATATGTTGGTTGAAGTTCAAAGCCTCTCAACAACCATAATCCCTTTAATCCCCAGCAAGACACAGCAAACTGAAATTCACTAGAGACTCTCATGCTTTGCAAAGACAAACCACCTTTCATCAAGGAGATGTCGGCACTGATGAATTTCTCTCTTCATACTCACAACACTGTCTGTAAAAGTGATTTGTGTCTATTAGGATGGCTATAAAAGATGACACAAGAAGCCCTTCAGAGTGAACTAAGACAAAGGAGGAGAGATGGCTGGTAACAGTCAAAGAGCGGGTAGAGTTAGGGAGATGAATGCTCACTATGGTCCGGGAATAACCCACTTTTACAGGTGGCAGGATTAAATGAAGCCATTTTTCCAAAAAAAAAAATTGGATTTTTAGGAAAATAGCACGAGTTAGAACAGTTAAAGTTATGGAAATAGACAGCCCTAGATTTGGAGATTGCCTGCTCTTATTTAATTCTGACCTTGAACAGGTGAATTAACTTCTCTAAGCCTCAGTTATCTTTTCTGTGAATTTAAGATAACACATGCTTCGGATTGTTACAATTATTTATCAGGATGATGTCTATAACATGCTCAGCAGAGTAATTAACACTACACTCAATAAAGTTTTACATGGTTTAAATGTAACTCAGTCATAGCTCCCCCGGTTCACTGTAACCTAGAAGCACCTAGGGAAAGGTATATTATTAAGTGTTCCTCAGACATAAAGTAGCACTTTTCTTTCATGGGGATAAAACTGATAAACTATATTCTCCAGCCCAGCCTACACAGTGCCAGCAGCTTCCAGAACAAAGAGCTCTGATGCTGCCTCATTCTGCTCAAAACATCCACTGAAATCCTTACCTACCATGTCATTAGAATATAGAATTTCATTCCAGACAACATAGCAACGTGGACAAAGTGCCCTGAAGAGTCCATTGGACCTAAGCTGACACTTATTAAGTGGTTACCTCTAGCAATTTCTGTAATTTCTCGTTGCCTCAGTTCCCATCTCCAGAAAAGGAACAATAACACTTTACAAAAGGGAAAATAACACTTATTTGGGCACAATGGTTTTAGGGATTAAACACCATAATATCTTCAAAAGGAATTATTGATGCCTGGTAGAAAGTCAGCACCAAATAAATTTTAATATTTTCATTCATTTTTTTAAATATATTTTATTGATTTTTTACAGAGAGGAAGGGAGAGGGATAGAAAGTCAGAAACATCGATGAGAGAGAGACATCGATCAGCCGCCTCCTGCACGCCCCTACTGGAGTTGTGCTCGCAAGCAAGGTACATGCCCCCGACCAGAATCGAACCTGGGACCTTTCAGTCCACAGGCCGACGTTCTATCCACTGCGCCAAATCGGTCTTGGCAATATTTTCATTCTTTTCCAGCTTTCTTCCACATCTCCCATTCTTCCACCCCATATTTCATTCAAACTGAGACCCAACCCATTCAATGCCCTGGCTTTGCTTGTGTAGTGCATCCTGCCTGGAGGGTATACCTCATCCCTAAATATCCAAATTACCTCATCCCTAAATATCCAAATCTTGCCCATCCTTCAAAACTAAAACACCATCTTTCCTGCAAAGAAGGAATGACTGCCTCCTCTCTGAGCTTGCCTTCCTCTCTGAACTAATAAAAGTTAAATTTTTAAGTTGAGAATGGAAGGCAAACTCTTTCTTTGGGATATCCAAAGATTAAGAAACTCAGCCCATAGTTACTTTTGATCATCAACCATAGAATGGCATGTCCAACCATCATTTTATGTAACTGGAACAAAATTAATTCAGCCCGTTGTACTGTCCTAAGGATAAAAAGTAAATTCTCCACTAAGGACAAGGGTAGTACTACCTCATATTTTTTACTACCCCAGCCTTATACACAAAGTGTATAACTAGATAGGTTCAAGAACAGACTTCCAGATTCAGAAGAAAGCATAAAAAGTAGATTTACAGTTGTTTATGTGAACAATAATTAATAAATAATAAACTGTATTTCACATACAACTGTAAACCTACTTTTGCCCCACCCAGAATTTTATCTGTGGTATACTGTGAGGCTTTTGGACACAGAAACTAATCCTAGGCTGCCACTTTGTTCAAAATTTAGACACTACCCACTGAAACAAAAATCACAAAATCACAAGGTTCTTGACATATGTTTTCATTCATATATCCTACTTCTAGGAAGGCTGTTACATTCTCATGCTGCAGATACTATCAGCTCACACCTTGTTCTACAACCACTAACTAATTCTTGTACCTGGTAGTGCCTTCTTCTTAAAATGCAGAGCATAGTCCCAGCTGAGTGGCTCAGGTACTTGGAGCATTGTCCCATACACCAAAAAAATTGTGAGTTTGATTCTCAGGGTATATACCTAGGTTGTGGCACCATTCCCAGTCAGGGCATGTATGGGGTAACTGATCAATATTTCTTTTCTCTCTCTCTCTCTCTCTCTCTCTCTCTCTCTCTCTCTCTCTCTCTCTCTCTCTCTCTCTCTCTCTCTCTCTCTCTCTCTCTCGCCCCCTCTCCCCTCCATCTTCCTTCCTCTCTCTCAAGTCAATAAAAACTTATCATCAGGTGAAGCTTTAAAAAAACACAAAGCTTAGTATTTTCTTCATTTTATAAAAGCTTTGCAAATGCTAACTCTTTAATATACAGCATTCTGAAAGAATGTGTTTTTTTAACTGAGAAACATCTGAGAGAGCTAATGACCAACATCTGTTTATCATTATTTTTCTCCAAAATGTTAGAATGCACCCAAATCTCCTTTACTGATAAAAGTATTTAATGGCAATGTAGCAGATTACCTTACTTTACTACATGATTGGACTATACACTTATATTGAGTTCAGTCTTGTCACCTGAATCTTATCATTCACTGTCATTAAATTATGAAAGAAGAAAGTGACATCAGTAAGATGGCAAACAAGAAAACTCCAGGCCCTTGTTCACCCATAAAAAAATATTAAAGAAAAAAAACAAAAAACTAGAGATTGATTAAAATAACTTTACAGGAAACCAAAGATCTATAGCAACTAAGCAAATGCTCAATCAAGAAAAGGTCACATTCAAATGGTAAACTAGTGGTATTTTTACTCTCCCTTGTCCACCACTATCCCATAATGGTGCAATCAGAAAGAAAATGCCCAATTTTTAGCTCCACCCTCAGGCTGGCTGGAGCAAAATAGAACTTATTAGCAGCACTCTAATTTGTGGGCTATCGAGGGCTTGGATTCTGTCAGGGCTGAATCAAGGCATAAACAGAGAATAGCAACATAGCTCAGATCTCAGCCAACCAGAAGCAACAAAAGGCAGTAACAGGTCCTTCAATGTATGAAAACTGAAAGAGGATGGCAGACCTGAAGATATCTGGAAGAGAAACACATTAGAATGTCTAAGTTCCTGAGGAAAAAGTTAAGGTGAAACTCTGGGAAATTAATACTTTTAAAAGTAGCCAAGCATAGGGGGAAATTAAAGCATGCATGGGTATACACACACACACACACACACACACACACACACACACACACACTCACACACACATGCACACACACACAAACACAAAGAAAAACTTGGCCTATTAAAATTCTGAATTTGCAAAATTCAACAAATGAATTGAAAAAAATCACTAGATAGGTTCAAGAACAGACTCAGACTCAGAAGAAAGAATCAATAAACTTGAAGACAGGACACTTGAAATTATAGAGGTTGAGGAAGAGAAATAAAAGGGAATTTTTAAAACAGTGAAAAGAGCTCAGGAAATTTATGGGTTAGTACCATATGGCTTGATATACATATTATGGTAGTCACAGAAAGAGAAGAACAAGAAAAAGAGATAAAGAAGTTATTTTAAGAAGTAATGATTGAAAACTTCCCAAATTTTAGGAAAGCATGAATATACAAATCCAAGAAGATCAACAAATTTTAAGTAGGTTACACCATGACACATTATGATCAAACTACTAACACTAAAAGATAAAGAGAGAACTTTGAAAGCAACAAGAGAAAATCAAATCTTTGTGTATAGGAATCTGCAAAATAGGAATCTCTGAGGATTTTTCAGTAGAAACTTGCAGACCAGAAAGCAGTGAGATGATATATTTTAAGTATTGAAAGAAAAATCTGTCAACCAATAATTCTGTATTTGCAAAAAGTCCTTCAAAAGTGAGGGGGAAATCAAAGCATTCCCCATCAAGTAAAAGCAGAGAGAGTTCTTTATCACATAATTTGACCAACAAGAAAAGCTAAAAGGAGAAAAGAGAAACCAAGATGGTGGGATAGGTGAACACTTAAACTGCTGCCTCACACAACAATTTCAAAACTACAACTAAAAGACAGAATGGACATCATCCAGAACCACAGGAAAGTTGGCAGAGTGGAAATTATACAACTAGAAGAAAGAGAGAGGCTCATGAAGACTCAGAGGAGCTGCAAAAAGCTAAGGTACGGAGACATGCACATGTAGAGAGAGCAGGCAGCAGAGTCCCTGGCTGGCTTCCTCTGGCAAGGGGGACACAGAGACTCCCAACTGCACTGAATCCCTTATCCTATGGCACTGAACCCCAGTACTGGGAAAGACTCATACGGGGGGAGTCTGGACCGTGATGTGGGAGAAGTGCACGGAAATTTAGAGGAGCCATGAAAGAGCAGAGGTCTGGGGCATGCACACCACTGCGCACAGAAGACGGACTGCTGATTGTGCTACTGGCTTTCTCTAGTGGGCAGGAGACAGAGCCTCCCAACTGTGCCACTTCTAACTACAATGAACCCCAGTTTCAGGCGAGACTCTGGGGACCCAGACTCTTATGGGTCCTGGAACGTAAGGGAAACAGAAAAGCAGAGATCTAGAGGCATGCACACACATGTGCACAGAAACAGCTGCAGCAATTACCCAGAGACACTTGAGACCCACGGGCCGTATATGGCAGGTCTGACTGCAAGCCAAGACAGTCTGCTAAACCCTGAGACTCAACCCCATCCAAGCTCAAGAGACAGGCTTTTGCAGTTTTGCATGTCTTGTATCATAAGGCTGATTCCAACACAAAAGTTCTCCCAGCATAGTGAAAATGCAGAGACAAAGGAATAGATCACAAACGAAAGAAATGGAGAAAAACAAACTAAATATAGAGTTCAAAACCACAGTTATAAGGTTTTTCAAGAATCTCCTAGAAAAGATGGATAAATTTAGCGACTCAAGAGGAGATGAAAAAGGTCCAACTAGAAATTAAACATACACTGACTGAAATAAAAAATATTATACAGAGACCTAATAGCAGACTAGAGAAAGGCAAGAATCAGGTCAAAATTTTGAAATACAAAGAAGCAGAAAACACTCAACTGGAAAGGCAAGAAGAAAAAATAATCCAAAAATGTGAAGATAGTGTAAGGAGCCTCTGGGACAACTTCAAGCGTGCCAACATCAGAATTATGGGGGTGCCAGAAGAAGAGAGAAAGAAAGATACTGAAAACCTATTTGAAGACATAATGACAGAAAAGTTCCCCCACCTGGTGAAAGAAATAGACTTACAAGTCCAGGAAGCACACAGAACCCCTAATAAAAGGAATCCAAAGAGGACCACACCAAGACACATCATAATTAAAATACCAAGAGCAAAAGACAAAGAGAGAATATTAAAAGCAGCAAGAGAAAAAAAGTTAATTACCTACAAGGGAGCACTCATAGGATTGTCAGTTGATTTCTCAACAGAAACTATGCAGGCCAGACAGGAGTGGCAAGAAATATTCAAAGTGATGGACCTACAACCAAGATGACTCTACCCAGCAAAGCTATCATTCAGAATTGAAGGGCGGATAAAGAGCTTCACAGATAAGAAAAAGCTAAAGGAGTTCAACACCAAACCAGTATTATATGAAATGCTGAAAGGTACTCTTTAAGAAGAGGAAGAAGAAGAAAAAGGTAAAGATAAAAATTATGAACAACAAATATGTATCTATCAACTAGTGCAAATTAAGTGAATTAAAATTAAGTGAATTAAAAATCTGATGAACAGAAATAAACTGGTGAATATGATAGAATCAGGAGCATAGAAAGGGAGTGGACTGACAATTCTCAGGGAGAAAGGGGTGAGGGAGATGCAGGGAGAGACTGGACAAAAATCATACACCTATGGATGAGGACAATGCGGGGAAAGGTAAGGGTAGAGGGAGGGGAGCTATAGAAGGGGGGGAAGAGAAACAAATACAATAACCTGAACAATAAAGATTTATTTTTTAAAAATTTAAAAAATACAAAATAAAAATTAAAGAAAGAAAAGCTAAAAGGAGCCCTTCTAGTTTAAGTAAAAGAATGCTGGGCAGTAGAGATCAATAAAATAGAGGATATAAAAACAATAGACATAATCAAATAAACTAAGACTTGAGTCTTCAAAAAAATCAACAAAATTGACTAACTTTTAGCTATATTGATTAAAGAGAGAGAGAGAACAATTAACTAAAGGCATGATTTAAAAAGGAGACATTTCACTTTGGCTAGGTGGCTCAGTTGGTTGAAGATTTGTCCCATGCATACAAAGGTTGCAAGTTTGATTTCTGATCAGGGCACATATCTAGGTTGTGAGTTCAATTCCTTGTTAAGGCACATATGGAATATGGCCTATTGATGTTTCTTACACATTGATGTTTATCTCTTTCTCTCCTTTCCTCTTTCTCTAAAATCAAAAATATATCCCTTGGGTGAGGATTTAAAAAGGAAAGGAGAGGATGGGGAGGGAAGGGAAGGGAAAGAAGAGAGTAGGGGAGGGGAGACATTTCTGTTCATTTTACAGAAATAAAAAAGACTATCAGAGAGCACTATGAATATTTACACCAACAAATTGAAAAACCTAGATGAAATGACCAAATTCCTAGAAACACTCAACATAACAAAAGTGAGTCATCTACACTAATAACAGAGAAAGATGCAAATTGGCCATACCTTCATGATGCCCACCAGCCAATCAAGAGTGAGTATTTTAATTAACCCAACAAAGATGGCAGGTTATTTGCTTATGCAGGCACCAAGTGGACGAGGTCAGGGCAGGATATCAGTGTCATTGCCAGGCCAATGATACAGGCATTCCACACCACCCCAGCCACTCTGTGTCTCTGGGCAGCATGGGAAGGTGGAAAGGCAGCTCCGGCCGGAGCGAAGGCAGTGCCAGCAGCCAGAGGAAGAAAGGCCCATTCTTGCATGACTCTTCATGCATTGGGCCCCTAGTGAAGAAATAAAAATCTGAACAGTTAACTAGTAAGGATATTGAATCAGTAAAACCTCCCAACAAAGAAAATCCCAAAAATAGTTGGCTTCACTGATGAATCCTCCTAAACATTTAAAAAAGAATTAATACCAATCCTTCTCAAACTCTTCTAATAATAATTGAAGAGGAGAGAACTTTTCAAAACTCATTTAATGAAGCCAGCATTACCCTGATACCAAAGCCAGACAAAGACACTATAAGAAAACTATAGACTAATGTCCTTGATAAATATTGATATAAAAATCCTTGACAAAATACTAGCAAATGGAATTCAAGAGCACATTAAAAGAAATTATACACCATGAATGGATGGATACATTTCTGCAATGTGAGAATGGTTCAATACATGAAAATCAGTGAGGTAACATACCGCATTAAAAAAATGAAAGAAACCACATACCACATTAAAACAATGAAAGAAACCACTTGATCATCTCACTTAATGTAGAAAAAGAACAGAACAAAAATTCAATATTCTTTCATCATAAACACATCTAACAAAGTGGGAACAAAAGGAAACTACCTCAACATAACAAAAACCATATAAGAAAAATTCAGTATTTTTATAATTTTATTTTATAGCAAATATCATACTCAATTGTGAAGTATTAAAGGCTTTTCCTCTAATATTAGGAACAAGGCAAAGGTGCTTGTTTTTGTCACCTCTGTTCAACATAGTATTCAAAATCTTAACCAGAGGGGGAAAAAAGGTCACCCAAATTGGAAAAAAAGTAATAATATCTTTGTTCAAATAAAACAATGTTCTTATATGTAAGAACAAAATAAAGAATTAAAAAATCCATTAGGACCAATAAATGAACTCAGCAAAATTGCAAGGTCCAAAATCAACAACAAAAATCAGTTGTTTCTGTAAACTAATAATAAAGAATCTCAAAAGAAAATTTAAAAAAACAATTCATAATAGCACTGGAAATGATAAAATGTTTAGGAATAATTTACCTAGGAGGCCAAACACTTGTACACTGAAAACTACAAAATGTTGCTAAAAGAAATTCAAGAATTCACAAATAAATGAAAAACAGTCTGTGTTCATAGACTGGAAATCTTAATATTGTTAAGATGTCATACTACAACCAAACATGATCTACAGATCCAATGTAATTCCTATCAAAATCCCAGTGATGTTTTTTGCAGATGTAGAGCATTTTATCCTAAAATTCATGTGGAGTCACACACACAATTTCTGATTTCAAAACTTACTACAAAATTACACTTATCAAAAAAAGTGTGTTATCAGTATAGAAACAGATATATAGACCACTGGAATAAAATAATAAAATAGAGAGTCCAGAAATAAACCCTCATTTACATAGCTAAATAATTTTCAACAAGGAAGCCAAGATGATTCAATGGGAAAAGGGCAGTTTTTTGTTTATTTCAACAAGTGGGAAAACTATATACCCACATCCAAAGGAATGAAGTTGAATTTTTACCTTATAGTATATAAAAAAATTAATATTTTTAATATGCTATAAATATGCATTTGAAAAATTCAAAATGCAACGAAGACCTAAATATAAGAGCTAAAACTATACAACTCTTAAAAGAAAACACAGAAAGAACATTATAAACTGATGAACAAAAAGATAGATACACATGCAGTAAAGCATCAAACAGACTGTCAAATTACAGTGGGAAGGTAAGGGAGAGGTGGGGTAGATAAGAGATCAACCAAAGGACTTGTATACATGCATATAAGCATAACCAATGTACACAAGAAACGGGTGGCAAGGGTGAGGGCATGTATAGGAGTGGGGTGGGAGGCAATGGGAAGATATGTAATACATTAATAAAATATTTTCATAAAAAAAGAAGGAAACACAGGGGGAAATAGTCATGATATTGGCTATGGTGATGATTACTCAAATATGACACCAAAAGCACAGACAATAGAAGTAAAAACATAAATTGGGCTTTTTCAAAATGTAAAATTCTTATAGATCAAAGGATATAATCAACAAAGTGAAAAGGCACTTCATAGATGGGAGAAAATATATGCAAATCATATATCTGATAAGGGATTAATATCCAAAATATAGGGTGAGGCAAATATAGTTTTATAGTTGTTCATATGGAAAATAATACAATAATTAATAAATAATAATACAAGAATAAACTCAGTGTTTTTCATACACATAATTGTAAACGTAGCAAATAGAATTCAAGAGCACATTAAAAGAAATTATGTACCCACTACTCCCACAACTCAACAACAAAACACAACTCAATTGAAAAAAGGTCAAAGGCCAAAACTGGTTTGGCTCAGTCGGCCTGCAGACCGAAAGGTCCCAGGTTCAATTCCGGTCAACGGCATATACCTTGGTTGTAGGCACATCCCCATTAGGGAGGTGTGCAGGAGGCAGCTGATCGATATCTCTCTCTCATCAACGTTTCTAACTCTCTATTCCTCTTCCTTCCTCTCTGTAAAAAATCAATAAAATATATTTTTAAAAAAATGAAAAAAAGGACAAAGGGTTTAAATGGACATATATCTAAGGAATATTGTACAATTGATCAATAAGGACATGAAAAGATGATCAACATCACTAATCAATAAATCGAAACCACAGAGATACCACTTAAAATTTATTAGGATGGATTTTAAAATAAGTTTTGCTGAGAATGTGAGAAAAAATGGAACCTTTGAACATTGCTGGTAGGTATGTAAATTGATGCAACTGATGTGGAAAATAGTAGAGTGTCTCCTCAAAAAAATTAAGCATAGGATTACCACATGATCCAGCAATTCTATTTCTGGGTATATACACAATAGAATTGAAAGCGGGTACTCAGAGTTATCCTCCAGGAGAAGGCGTGGAACTGCGGGACGGGGCTCTCCTGGCCAGGCAGCCCCACTGTCGCGGGATTTTTGTCGGCTGGAGCCGCCCGTGCGAAGGCAGAGACCGCGCCATCTTGCAGAGGGAGGTGGATGTCTGCGGCGATCTGAAAGCTTCCGCTGGCTGAAACACCCACCAAACAGAGGGAGACCCAGAACACTGCTCTCCAATCACCACAGACACGCGGCGGATTCAGAGATCCACACGGCACATGGAAAAGTCAGATTTCACCAGGGATAAGGTGAGGTCTCCTGCCCCTCAGAACAGAGACACACACACTGTGGGAGCCGGGCTGCGGGAAAGCTGCCTCTGGAGAGGTCTGCAGAGGTGGGCAGGGCGTGATCCCTAAGTGTGGAGACAAACTCTCCCAGCTATTGATAGAGGGGAGCTCTGGAAAACGACTCGTTTTTTATCTGAGGCAGAGGGACAGCTTGGGAATTATTACAGTGTCCCGGCTGCAAAATCCCCACAAACCGGCTTTGAGAACCACAGACTAGCAAGATCTGAACACAGCCTAGAGAGGTCCTGTGCTTTGTCTCAGAGATCAATTCCGAAACACTGCCACTCAGTGGATGATGCACAAATTGACTCTCACATAACCACAAAAGAATAAAGAGATTAAAACTTTAAGAGTGCAACACAGGGAACTGTAATACCTTCCCTACTGGGAAACAGGAGTGCCAAGCAGAATAATAGTGAAAGTGAATGACCACTCTATTTTTTTTTCTATTTCCTTTTTCATTTTATTTTTTTAATTTTTTTTCATTTTTACATATTTTAATTAAAAGACTATTTTTTTCTTTTCACCTCAATTGATTTCACCTTTTTGATTATTACATTTTTGTTTTCAACTAGTATTATTAATTACTACTAGTATTTCACCTTTTTGAACATTCTATTTTCATCTTTCCTTTAGCATAATTTTACTCCAACTCAACTCTACCTTTATGCCAATACTTTCCTCCTAACTTTCCCATTTTGTTGTCTTGTTTCTCTTTCCCTTTTCCAACCTTAGCTTCCCCTTTTCTTTCTCTTTACCTGGTTAAAATTTCACCCCACTTATATATCTAATTTCAAATCCTCTACTACAAGTCAATACAAACCTCTCTCCTCTTGTCTTCACTAGCCAAAAAGTTGTTTTTTCTCTATGTCCTTTTGTTACTATTTGCCTGAACAGTGATTATATTGATTTTTTGAACTTTTTCATGAGATTGTTTTAGTGTATTCTACTTGTTTTATTTTGCTTTTTGCTTGCTTTGTTTTTTACCTATCTTTTCCCTCGCCTCCCTCCATACCAGTTGTTATCTGCAGTTTGTATTAACCTCTAAGTACTGATTGCTGGCCTTTATGGGGAGTAGTGACTGTTCTATTGGAGTTTTCTCCTGACGTCTATATTTTGTTCCCCTTTTCTCTCTTACCCGCTTTCTTTTCTCTCTGACTTTGTTTCTCTTTCTCTTTTTTTTCTTTTTTTCCTTTTTTTAATTTAATTTAATTTAATTTTTAGTTCATTTATTTTTTTTTCTCCCTCTCCCAATTTGATTTTGGCATTTCTTTCCTTTCTTTTTCCCTCAATTTCCTCTTCCTCTTTCTCTACTTACCCCTAATTTGTCTTTCATTGGTGGTCACCTTATTGGTGATTATTAACATCGTGAATACATTTCTGTTCAGTGCCTTGGGTGCTGTACCGAGTTGTGTTGTAGTTTGTGCCTTTGAATCAACGTACGAGAGAGAACTACATAACCAGACACCCGGAGAAGAAAAACCATGGGCAGAAGAAGAAACAGCCCACATATGACAGATAGGCAGGTATCACCAGAAAAGGAAGTAAACGAAATAGAAGCAGAAATAAGCCTGCCAGAGAAAGAGTTCAGAGAAATAATCATACGGTGGATGAAAAGAATGGAAGACAAGTTCGACATTGTGAGTAAGACCCAAGAGGAAATGAAGCAGTCCCAAGAGGAAATGAAGAAGAAGCAAGAAGAAATGCAGAAGCAACAAGAAGAGATGCAAAAGAAGCAGGAAGAAATAGAGAAGAACATAAAAGAAATGCAGAATAATCAAGAAGAAATGAAAAATGACATCACTACTATAAAGAACTCAATAGAAAGCATCAAAAGTAGACTAGAAGAAGCAGAGGACCGCATCAGTGAGCTGGAAGACAGAGTAGGAAAAAACACCCAAGTATAGCAGCTTCTAGAAAAAAAAGTGAAAAAGCAAGAAGAGAGCCTAAGGGAACTTTGGGATAACATGAAACAAAAGAACATCCACATAATTGGAGTTCCAGAAAGAATGGAAACTGAACAAGGATTAGAGAACCGGTTTGAATAAATAATGACAGAAAATTTCCCCAATGTAGGAAAGAAAAAACCCATACAAATCCAAGAAGCTCACAGAGTCCCAAGCAAAATTAACCCCAACAAACTGACACAGAGGCACATTATAATTAAATTGGCAAACACCGACGACAAAGTAAGAATCTTAAAAGAGAGAAATAGAAAGTTACCTACAAAGGAACCCCCATAAGACTAGCTACTGATTTCTCAACAGAAACTCATCAGGCCAGAAGGGAATGGAATGAAATATACAAAGTCATGCAAAAGAAGGGTCTGAATCCAAGAATACTGTACCCTGCAAGACTCTCAATCAAAACTGAAGGTGAAATGAGAAGCTTCACAGACAAAAAAGGACAAAGGGAATATATTACCACCAAACCAGCAATGCAAGAAATGTTAAAGGGTCTGCTGTAATAAAAAGAAAGAGGAAGCAAGGAAGGAACTTGGGGGTAAGGACTAAAAATGGCAACAAATAAGTACTTATCAATAACAACTTTAAATGTAAATGGATTAAATACTCCAATCAAAACACATAGGGTAACCGATTGGATAAGAAAACATGATCCATATATCTGCTGTCTGCAAGAAACCCACCTCAGGAAAAGAGATGCACACAGATTGAGGGTGAAGGGATGCAAGATGGTATTTCAGGCAAATGGAAATGAAAAAAAAAGCTGGGGTTGCAATACTTATATCTGACAAATTAGATCTCAAAGTGAAGGACATAACAAGAGATAAAGAAGGCCACTTCATAATACTAAAGGAAACAATCCAAAAAGAAGAAATAACTCTGGTAAACATATATGCACCCAATATAGGAGCACCAAAATACATTAAAAAAAACTCTTGGAAGATATTACGGGAGAGATTGCCAGCAATACAATCATAGTAGGAGACTTTAATACCCCACTGTTACCATTGGACAAGTCCTCTAAACAAAAAATCAGCAAAGAAACATCAATCCTAAATGACACACTAGACCAGATGGAATTAATTGACATCTTCAGAACATTTCACCCCAAAGCCACAGAATATACTTTCTTCTCCAGGGCACATGGGTCATTTTCAAAGATAGATCATATGTTGGGTCATAAGAAAAGTCTCTTCAAATTCAAGAAGATAGAAATCATATCAAGCATTTTCTCAGACCACAGTGGCATAAAACTGGAAATCAACTATAATAAAAACAATAGAAAGAAATCAAATGCATGGAGACTAAACAGCATACTGTTAAACAACAACTGGGTAACCAGAGAGATCAAGGAAGAAATAAAAACATCATGGCAACAAATGACAATGACAACACAACAAAACAAAATTTATGTGACACAGTGAAAGCAGTCTTGAGAGGGAAGTTGATAGCCCTACAAGCCTATTGCAAAAAACAGGAAACTATGGTAATAAATTACCTAACCCTACACCTCAAAGAACTAGAATGAGAGCAACAAGAAAAGCCCAGTGTAAGCAAAATGAAGGAAATAGTGAAGATCAGAGCGGAGATAAACAACTTGGAGACCAAAGAAACAATTCCCAAAAGATCAACAAAACAAAGAGCTCGTTCTTTGAAAGGATAAACAAGATTGATGGACCCATAGCCAGGCTCACCAAGAAGCAAAGAGAGAAGACCCAAGTAAACAAAATCAGAAATGAAAGAGGAGAAATAACAACAGACCCTGTGGAAATACAAAGGATTGCTAAAAAATACTATGAACAACTCTACTCCAACAAACTGGACAACCAACAAGAAATGGACATTTTCCTAGAAAAATATAACCTTCCAAAACTCAATCATGAGGAATCTAAACATCTCAATAGGCCAATAACTATGGAAGAAATTGAAGCAGTCATCAAAAAGCTTCCAGCAAATAAAAGCCCGGGACCAGATGGCTACACAAGAGAGTTTTACCAAAAATTCAAGGAAGAATTAAAATCTATCCTCCTCAGACTATTCAAAAACATTCAAGAAGAAGGAACACTTCCAAACACCTTCTATGAAGCCAGCATCACCTAATAACAAAACCAGATAAAGACAACACAATAAAAGAGAATTATAGGCCAATATCTCTCATGAACATAGATGCCAAAATCCTCAACAAAATTCTAGCAAATCGGATCCAGCAGTACATCAGAGATCATACACCATGACCAAGTAGGATTCATCCCAGGAATGCAGGGATGGTACAACATCCACAAATCAATAAATGTGATACATCACATAAACAAATTGAGAGATAAAAATCACAAAATCACATCAATTGATGCAGAAAAAGCATTTGACAAAATCCAACACTCTTTTTTTTAATTAAATCTTTATTATTCAGATTATTACATTTGTTTCTCTTTTTTCCCCTCCATAGCATCCCTCCACCCAGCTCGCACCCCTCTCTCTGCCCTTAACTCCCTCCCATTGATCTCATCCATAGGTGTATGATTTTTGTCCAGTCTCTCCCTGTATACCCTTCACCCCTTCCCCACTGAGAATTATCAGTCCACTCCCTTTCTGTGCTCCTAATTCTATTATATTCACCAATTTATTCTGTTGATCAAATTTTTAATTCACTTAATTTTTAGATTCACTTGTTGATAGATATGTATTTGTTGTTCATAATTTTTTGTCTTTTACCTTTTTCTTCTTCCTCTTCTAAGAGTACCTTTGAGCATTTCATATAATTCTGGTTTGGAGTTGATGAACTCCTTTAGCTTTTTCTTATCTGTGAAGCTCTTTATCTGCCCTTCAATTCTGAATGTTAGCTTTGCTGGATAGATTATTCTTGGTTGTACGTTCTTGCTATTCATCACGTTGAATATTTCTTGCCACTCCCATCTGGTCTGCATCGTTTCTGTTGAGAAATCAGCTGACAGTCGTATGGGTGCTCGCTTGTAGGTAATAAACTGTTTTTCTCTTTCTGCTTTTAATATTCTCTCTTTCTCTTTTGCTCTTTGTATTTTAATTATGATGTGTCTTGGTGTGGTCCTCTTTGGATTCCTTTTATATGGGGTTCTGTGTGCTTCCTGGACTTGTATGTCTCTTTCTTTTAAGAGATGTGGGAAGTTTTCAGTCATTATTTCTTTAAATAGGTTTTCAGTATCTTGCTCTCTCTCTTCTTCTGGCACCCCCACAATTCTGATGTTGGTATGCTTAAAGCTATCCCAGAGTCTCCTTACATTATGTTCACATTTTTGGATTCTTTTCTCTTCTTGCTTTTCCAGTTGAATGTTGTCTGCTTATTTATATTTCAAATTTTTTACTTGATTCTTGCCTTTCTCTAGTCTGCTGTTAGGACTCCGTATAATATTTTTTATTTCAGTCAGTGTATGTTTAATTTGTAGTTGGTCCTTTATCATCGTTAGTTGGACCTTTTCTATCTCTAGTTGGCTCTTTTGCATCTCTAGTATGTCCTTTTTCATCTCCTCTTGGATCTCACTAAATTTATCCAATTTTTCTAGCCTATTCTTGAAAAACCTTATAAGCATGGTTTTGAACTCTATATCCAGTCGTTTTTTTTTCCTCCATTTCTTTTGTTTGTGATCCCTTCCCTTGTCTCAGCATTTTCACTATTCCGGGGAAACTTCTGTGTTGGATTCAGCCTTATGATACCAGACGCAAAGCCACAGAAGCCTCTGTTGAGCTTAGGATGGTTGGAGTCTCTGGGCTTTAGGGACCGCCTTGCCTTCCAGTCAGCCCCGCCCTCCACGGCCCCTGATTCTCATGTGAAAGGGTAATGGCTGGAGTGGTCCTTGTGCACGCGCCCACGGTGCCTCTAACCACTGCCTTTGCAGCTCCCCTGCGCACTAGGACCACACGAGTCTAGGTCCCCAGAGTTTTGCCCGAAACAGGGGCCCAGTGGACTCAGGAGTGGCACAGTTCAGAGGGTCTGTCTCCCACCCACTCAAGAAAGCCAGCGGCACACTCAGCAGTCTGTCCTGCGAGCAGCACCATGCACGTGCGAGACCGGACCTGATCTTCTGCAACTCCCCTAAATTTCCGTGCACCTCTCCCTTTTCACAGTCCAAACTCCCCCCGTATGAGTTTCGGCTGGATCTGGGGTTTAGTGTCATAAGATAAGGGGTTCAATGCCGTTGGGAGTCTCCGTTTCCCTCCCGCCAGAGAAAGCCAGCCAGGTACTCCGGCACCCGTTCTCTGCGCGTGCGCGTCTCCGTACCTCAGCTTTTTGCAGCTCCTCTGGGTCTCTGTGAGCCCTTCTCTTTCCCTCTAGTTGTAGAACTTCCACTCAGCCAGCTTTCCTGTGGTTCTGGATGATGTCCGTTCTGTCTTTAAGTTGTAGTTTTGAAATTGTTGTGCGAGGCAGCAGTGTAGGTGTTTACCTATGCCGCCATCTTGGATTCCCCCCAACACTCTTTCTTGATAAAAACTCTCAGCAAAGTTGGAATAGAAGGATCATACCTCAACATCATAAAAGCCATATATGATAAACCCACAGATAACATCATACTCAATGGGCAAAAACTAAAACCATTTCCCCTAAGAACAGGAACAAGACAGGGATGCCCACTCTCACCTCTCCTGTTTGACATAGTACTGGAAGTATTAGCCATTGCAATTAGACAACAAGAAGAAATAAAAGGCATCCAAATTGGAAAAGAAGAAGTAAAGCTGTCCTTATTTGCAGATGACATGATACTGTACATAAAAAGCCCAAAGGACTCCATTCAAAAACTAATTGACTTAATTAATGAATTTGGCAATGTAGCAGAATATACAAAATTAATGCTAAGAAGTCTGTGGCATTTGTATACACTAATAGTGAAATTACAGAAAGAGAGACTAAAAAAGCAATCCCATTTACAATCGCACCAAAAAAATTAAGATACCAAGAATAAACCTAACTAAAGAGGTAAAAGACCTATATGCAGAAAGCTACAGGACACTGAAAAAATAAATAGAGGAAGATGTTAACAGATGGAAGAGCATACCATGCTCATGGATTGGGAGAATCAATATCATTAAAATGTCCATACTACCCAAAGCAATCTATAGATTCAATGTACTACCCATTAAAATACCAATGACATATTTCACAAACCTAGAAAGAATTCTTCATAGATTCATCTGGAACAAAAAAAGACCACAAATAGCTACAGCAATTCTGAGAAAGAAGAATAAAGTAGGTGGGATCTCAATACCAGATTTCAAGTTATACTACAAAGCAACTGTTCTCAAAACAGTCTGGTACTGGCACAAGAACAGACATATAGACCAATGGAATAGAATAGAGAACCCAGATATCCACCCAAACCACTATGCTCAACTAATATTTGACAAAAGAGGCGTGAACATTTAATGGAGCCAAGATAGCCTCTTCAATAAATGGTGTTGGGAAAATTGGACAGATACATGCAAAAATATGAAACTGCACTACAACTTACACCAAATACAAAAATAAACTCAAAATGGATACAGGAATTAAACATTAGGAGGGAAACCATAAGAATACTAGAGGAATCCACAGGCAATACAATCTCAGATATATGCCGAAAGAACTTCTTCACTGATACTGCTCCAAAGGCAATGGAAGCTAAAGAAAAAATAAACAAATGGGACTACATCAAAATAAAAAGCTTTTGCACAGCAAAAGAAACCATCAATAAAACAACAAGAAAGATCAATGCATGGGAGAACATGTTTGCAAATGCTATCACTGATAAAGGTTTAATCTCCAAAATCTACAACCAACTTATACAACTTAATAAAAGGAAGATGAAGGATCCAATAAAAAAATGGGCAACAGACCTAAATAGAACCTTTTCAAAAGACGACAGAAGGAAAGCCAAGAGACACATGAAAACATGTTCAAAGTCATTAATCGTCGGAGAGATGCAAATCAAAACGACAATGCGATACCATGTTACACCTGTCAGAATGGCAATCATCAACAAATCAGCAAATGACAAGTGTTGGCGAGGATGCAGAGAAAAGGGAACCCTTGTGCACTGTTGTTGGGAATGCAGACTGGTGCAGCCACTGTGGAGAACAGTATGGAGTTTCCTCAAAAAACTAAAAATGGATCTCCCATTTGACCCTGTAATCCCACTCTTAGGAATTTATCCTAAGAAATCACAAACACCAGTCAGAAAGGATTTATGCACCCCTATGTTCATAGCAGCACAATTTACAATAGCTACAATTTGGAAACAGCCTAGGTGCCCATCAGCAGATGAGTGGATCAGAAAACTGTGGTACATCTACACAATGGAATTCTATGCTGCCATTAAAAAGAAGGAATTCTTACCATTTGCAGCAACCTGGTTGGAACTGGAGAGCCTTATGCTTAGTGAAACAAGCCAGTCAGTGAAGGAGAAGCATCATATGATCTCACTCATTTGTGGAGAATAAAGAACATTATAAACTGATGAACAAAAGGATAGATACAGAGGCAGTAAAGCTTCAAACAGTCTGTGAAATTACAGCAGGAAGATTAAAATTAGGTGAGGTAGATAAGAGATCAATCAAAGGACTTGTATGCATGCATATAAGCATAACCAATGAACATAGACACTGGGGGGTTGGGATATGCCTGGGAGGGAGGGGGGCAATGGGGAGATATGTATAAAAAATTAATGAAATAAAATAAAACACTTAAAAAAATAAAATAAAATAAAAAAAGAAAGAAAACAGGTACTCAAACATTTGTACAATTATGTTCATAAGATTATTGACAGTAGCCAAAAGTTTGACACAACCCAAATGCCTACTGAGAGAGGAATGGATAAACCAAGTGTAGTATATATGTACAATGGAATATTGTTCAGCCCTAAAAAGGAGGGAAATTTTGACACATGCTACAACAAACCAGTCACAAATGATAAACACTGAGGAACCAAGAGTAGAGTCAGAGTGTAGAACGGTGGTTACTGGAGGCTGGGGGAAGAGGGGTTATTATGCAACTAGAGGCCTGGTGCATGAAATTCATGTATGGGGAGGGGGTTATCTCTCAAGCCAATCTGGACCCCTCAAGGGATGTCTGGACAGTCGAACATCCCTCTCACAGTCCAGGACTGCAGGCTCCCAACTACTCACCTGCCTGCCTGCCTGATTACCCCTAACTGCTTCTGCCTGCCAGCTTGATCACCCCCTAACCACTCCCCTGCCAGCCTGATCGACACTTAACTGTCCTCCCCGGCAGGCCTGGTTACCCCCAATTGCCCTCCCATGCTGGCCCAGTCACCCCCAACTTCCCTCTCATGCCAGCCTGGTTGCCCCCAACTGCCCTCCCTTGCTGACCAGTCACCCCTAATTTCCCTCCCTTGCCAGTCTGGTTACCCCTAACTGCCCTCTCTTGCCAACCTGGTCCCTCCCAACTGCCCTCCCCTGCAGGTGTGGTTCCCCCAACTGCCTTCCCTGCAGGCCTGGTCCTTCCCAACTGCCCTCCTCTACTGGCCTGATTGCCCACAACTGCCCTCATCTGCTAGCCACCTTATGTCTACATGGGGGCAGCCATCTTTGACCACATGGGGGTGGCCATCTTGTGTGTTGGAGTGATGGTCAATTTGCATATTACTTTTTTATTAGATAGGATGAGTTCCAGTTTGGAAAGATTAAAATGTTCTGTACATGGATGGTGGTGATGGTAGCACAAGAGTGTCAATGCACTTAAGGCCACTAAACTGTACACTTTAAAATGGTTTAAGTGAAAAAATTATGAAAGAAAAAAGGATCTGAATCCTTCTTTTAGTATCAAAAATACTGAATGTAAATAGTACTGCTAAAAGCAACCCTATATAAACCCAATGGTTTATACTGTTCCTGGCCGACTGAGATTCTGTATTCTGTCTGCTCAAACAATGGTCACACCTCCACTTTTCATATCTCCAGACTTTCTTCCTTTTCCAAACATCATTTATAAAACCATTATTCTAGAGTAAAAAGACCCTAAAATTTAAGGACTATATAGCTCTGAATTATTAAAATCAGAATGAATATTTCATAATTGCTATCATGGGAATTTAGGAAAGTAAGTCCTAAAACAAAGTTAATAGACAACTGTGCAGAGAAATGGCAGAATCAAGTTTCAAGGACCGTGAATATGAAGGGGTAGCACATGGGAGGTAAGGTGGTTATGAAATGTTTTCAGGTGTCTGTGTTAAAATTCATAGGATTATACCTATGGAGTCAGTAAAACAATTTTTTCAGCAGCACAGATGTCCACATTTCACTTAATTATTTCTGTCTTTGTTCATTTCCTCTGTCTTAGCACCTACATATACCCTAGGCCTCTCCATTGGCCACTACAGTGATATTTGTACATTTAGAAGATGAGAGAGAATGACTATTAACCAACTTTAATTGTTAAAGATGCATCAATATCTTTAAGCAATTGAAAGAAAGTTCATTTACAGTTAGCATTTGATATGACATTCCATTCTTGGTCTTCCTGAGCTGGAGGAGAAGTGTGCACTCAAATAAATATTTACCAGCAGACATAGGCCAGCATCTCCCTGTTGTAGAACACATTCTTGTCAGCTCTCCATAACATATAATCAGACCTACATTTCATATACTTGTAACAATAGCAAATTGCCTCGGGAATATGATGTGAAAACTGTGAGTCAGAAATCACTTTTGCTTTATTTATTATGCTGTCATTTACTGTCATATGGTAAAGGCCAAAGTATCTAATTCCCTTCAATGCTGGGATTATAGCTGCTTGTCTTCTTTTATGCAGATTTCATATTTGAAAGATGCTTGACTGGGCCCACATTGTTACTTGCTCTCTGACCTGGTCTTTCTTCTGCTGTCTGAGTTCTCACACAGAGAAAAGGGAATTCAATCCAAGTCATCTTGCTGCTGTTTAGTCCTCTCTTTTGTTGTCTCCCAGAGATTAAAATATAGTGCTTTTTATATGGGGATATGTTTACATCTGTGTCCTTCATTATCTGCATTTCTAAACTTAACTTGTGTTATTCCGATGTTAGCAGCAGTGCCATGCCAGGCCATACTGAGGCAAAAGAAAAAATCAATACTACTGATTGTGTATTTAAATTTTTGATATTTTGTTATACATGGTATTTTTCTTTCATTTCAGTATTTTACAATATTGCCTCAGAATGTTATTTCCCTCAATTACTGAGGTTTGGGGCCACCTCTGAAACTTTGCAGCAGAGAAGACGGTCTCACTCATCCTGGCCCCAGATGAGCTCACAAGAAAACTAAATGAAAAGTCATGAAAGTTCCTTAAGAAAAATCTCAAAACACTGAAAAATATAACATTGACTCTACCATTCAGAATTATGTTTTACAACTGCATTCATTTCCTAGGCTGCCATTACAAAGTACCACAAACAGGGGCACTTAGAACAACAGAAATGTGCTGTCTCACAGTTCTGGAGGCTAAAGTCTGAGGCCCTGATTCTATAAGGATTTATAGGGAGGATCCTTTCTAGTCTCCTCCTGGCATTTCTTGACTTGTAGTGGCATCACTCCACTCTCTGTCTCCATGGTCACCTCATCTTCTTATAAGGACACCAGATGTATTAGATAAGGCTCTACTCCACTCCACTATGACTCCTTCTTAACTAATTACATAGCCAATTACCTTATTTACAAATAAGCTCACATTCTAAAGTTCTGGAGTTAGGACTTAAGGAATCTTTTTGGAGGACACAATTTAGACCATAACACCCACCAAAACAATAGATAGTTCTTATTTTAATTTTTGGCCTGTCAGCACAACAAGTTGCTTATGTGGATTTGTGTGGGATGTGGCAGTGTGTTGATGACAAAGGGCTCACTGGCCACTCGATGGCCCCATTCTGCTGTTTCAATTACCAAATAACTTCCCATCACACCCACTTGTACTCTGTTCCTCTTCTTCTCTGTTCCTACTAGTACTTACTGTTTATTACCACCATCCTCTTTCATCGGTTTTTGCCCACAATACAGTTGTCTAATCTCCCATCTCTTCCCAGGTCCATTCCATATCCAAATGCCCATGGGTGAGGGCCTGTG
The DNA here is from genome assembly GCA_011751065.1 of Lasiurus cinereus. Taxonomy (NCBI): domain Eukaryota; kingdom Metazoa; phylum Chordata; class Mammalia; order Chiroptera; family Vespertilionidae; genus Lasiurus; species Lasiurus cinereus. The sequence goes on from JAAGEH010000392.1 coordinate 17,892,025, forward strand.
GTTTAAAGTTTCTCATTAATTGACCAGCTCCTCCCTGTTCTTTTGCAATTGATCTGAGTCTCCTACTCAACTCATCTGCCTAACCTTTGCTAAAGCAAATGTGGGAGACCTCAAGAAGTGACTCTCGGGCATCACAGCCATTTTCTAATTTTTTCCTTCCTCATTGCATAGGGAATGTCTCTAAACCTCCTAAGGTGAGCTACCATCACACTCAAGATATCATGGTGGTTGCAAGGAGACAAGATGAGAGAGAGGGTTAAGACTCAGAAATGCAGCATTTGTCATGCAACTCCACACACTGAGTTTTTATTCTTCGTGGGCAGCCACCACCTTAGAGCAGTAAACCATTTGTTTAATCACTTTGCTTTTCCCTGACTGCTAGTAATGAAATGCTGCACTCTCTAAAATAATTTCCTGACTATTTGCTAAGATTCATCTCTGACATTTCATTAAATATGATCATTTAACTGTACAAGTACAAATGCATTTTTAATTTAGCTTACTGCCGATATTACAGATGTGGGGAAATGAATTCGTATTGCTCTGGGACAAATATATTATTCACATATGCATGCAACAAAAGAACAAATTATTAAAAATTACTGAAACTTCCATGAAGATTTATATTTAACTTTTGCATTTTCAATCTCCATGTCATTGTGAAAACGTATAGCATGTCACTTTGTCAGCCATGATTCTATGAAGAATGTGTGAGCAATTCCTAAAGGATCTTGATCAATAGTCTTCATCTTTGTCATTGACACACTGTGGTACTTAAAGAGATGGAGACTGAGTTTCAAGTATGCAGTTATGAGGTTAGCAGTCTTAGTACTAAAGCAATAGGTTATTTGCCTTCCATTTTAAAACAGCAATAGGAAGTGTTTTTGCTATCTTTTGTACTATATAAATCCAACCATAATACATGCTAAAGTTTTCTTTATAAGAAAGTAACCAAAATGTCAATTGACATTCTTGAATGTATTCTTGGTGTCTATTGTAATTGGATTCAAAATTGACCATTGAGAAAACAGGCTTGGTATTAGGCATTGAGCCAGGAAACCTAGAACTTACAAGTCATGAACTAACAATTATTGTCTCATAGGGTGTCAAGTATTTCCATAGAATGTATTTTGTAGTTGTGGAAAGAAATAAGCTTATTTTTAAAATCTTTATAATATAATTTAGACAAGGACAACAGCAAAATAATAGGTTTGAAGCAATTGTGTAGAAGAAAACTCATTAAAAGTGAGAGTTAGAAGCTTGTCATTTCCAGATATCAAAAAGCTAAAAGAGCTCAAATATCCTTCACACTTAATACACCAATAAAATTAAAATAGTAGTTTCCAGTTATCTATTAATTAGTTCCATGTCAGTTAATGATTATGAAATTTGATGTTTGGAAGGGATCTTTCAGATCATAGGAATTACATCTAACTTGATTATTTTACAAATACAAAAAATGAGGTTCAAGTAATTTGTATGAACACACAATAAGTTGGTAGACAAATTCAAACTAAAAGCCAGGACCCAATTCCTGGTCAGCACGTGATTCTAAAGCCACGTAGTCAGAGAATGTAATCCTCACTTTGCATATGAGAGGATATTAAACTTCACAACAAAAGCACAAATATTGCAGCTGAGCAACTAGCATCAACTGAGTGGCCTGTGGCTCACCTGTTCACCCTGGGCACGGATAAGGAGGATTAAATGATAATGGGGCATTAGAGGAATTTGTCTCATCAGCCTTGTGAAGAACAACTAATCTCACAGACCTTACTGCTAGGTTAGACCTTTGTTAGTTGATGCCTGTGATGGATGATTTTATGTCTCATTTCTACTGGGCCTTGAAATGCCCAGATATTTGGTCAAATATTATTCTGGGTGTGTCTGTGTGGTTGTTTCTGAATGAAATTACATTTAAATCAGTAGACTGCTCTCCCTAATGTAAGTGGGACTCATCCAATCAGTTGAAGGCATGAATAGTCCAAGAAAACCTACCCTCCACTGATTTTGGGGGAATTTCCCCTGCCTGGCTGCCTTCAAACTAGAACATTGCCTTTATCCTGCCCTCAGACCCAAACTGAAACAACAGCTTTTCCTTCAGTTTCAGCCCTGGAACTAAACTATAGGGTCTCTCTCTCTCTCTCTCTCTCTCTCTCTCTCTCTCTCTCTCTCTCTCTC
>JAAGEH010000392.1:17894215-18011442 GCA_011751065.1 Lasiurus cinereus
CTCTCTCTCTCTCTCTCTCTCTCTCTCTCTCTCTCTCTCTCTCTCTCAATATATATTGGTTCTGTTTCTCTGTAGTACATAATACAATGTCCCTGGCATATTTAAATTTAACATCAATTATAATTGCTTTGTTAAATTGTTAACTCTCTGTTCATAAGGCAAACATTGTAGAAACCCAGAGCTCAAACAAGTTTGCAGAAATACAAAAACCTGCATGCTAGAGCTATTGGATTATATTTCTAAAGTTAATGCACGTAAAAATCTTGTGTTACAATAAAAAGGCTGTCATTCTCCAGGCCTCAGTTAAGTGTGAAACTGACCAACCCAATTGTCATCTTTTCCCAACAGGGGAGGTTTGAAAATATCACACTGAGTGATCACACCACTAGCAAGATCACTGGCACTGCTTCCTCACCCACATTTGATTTGGGTTTTTCTCTCTTTTAATGAACAACATGTCTTTCTCCCTTGCCAGGCTGTGAAAGGGATGCTTCCAGGCATAATGTATTAAAACAGAATGGGAAAGACACAATTGCCCCCAAGTTTTCTTCCTTTGGAGTGGTAGCATAGGATCACCTTGCTAGGCCAGCCAGTAAGAGCTTTAATTCATGCGCTCCAGGCTGCACAATGCCACCATCTACAAATGTTATTGTTCTGTTTCTGTCACAAGTGATAGCACTGAATGAAGCTGTGTGCCTGTGAGGACTTTAACTGCTCATCAGCAACGGTGGGGGGGGGGGTGCAAACAAAGTGATAAGGTTGAAGTGAGATTACCATTCACAAAGATTTTTAAAAAAAAAAACACAAAATAAAACAGGACCAAATACGTCCTTTTTCAAAAGCTGAACCACAATCTTCTAATTCAAACAGATTTGTTAATGCAATGTGTCAGAACATTACTAGAATCTCTGTCTCTTCCAGGCTGAGAAAACAGCTGGAGCCAGGACAGATGTGAACAGCTCTCCTACCAGAAGTGTTTGTTTTCAAATGTTTCTATGCAGGTCTGCCATTGGATCCAGCATTTGAAACATAAGATGATGTTTTGCATCACACCTTTACTTTAAGAAGACTGGTGGCAGTCTCTTTTGTCTTTTGTGAGAACAACAGTTTGGGTTACTTTTAGTGTATAGAAGGAAACTGAACCCTCTTCTTGTGCAAGCAAATACTTTTCTTTGGGTGGTAAAGAAGGAGCAGCTGCATTCTGACCAAAGTATGAATAATAGAGATGATACACTCACTAGAAATGAGACATAGGGTTAGCATCCTAAAACAATCATCTAGGGAGGCATATTGCATTTCCCTTCTCTCCTCTTCTGACTTTTGAGTGCCAAGCAGCACTTTATATGGGATGTCCACCTTGACCCCTTCACCAACCCAGCTCAGCAATAAATAAGCCTTGTGTAAAAGGAATGACTGCAATTTTCTCAATCTTCATGCACAATGGTCCAGAACTGTCACATCTGCTCAGTTGCATCCCATTCCATATCCTGACTGTTACAAATCTTCACTCATTTGCCAATCACCCTTCTGGTGCTTGTCCCTCTGCCCCAGGTTAGTGTTCAAAATGGCCACCAACCATCCCCACCAAGCCCTTCGAATTCTGATCTCCTCTTTCTTCATCCATGAACTAAGACTGATAGAAACCTCATTGTTTAGAATCAACTCCCTCACCTGAGTACTATGCTTGCAGGTGGCTCCTGTTAGAAATGAGTCACCCTTTGAACAGTGGACATGAGTGGTTGCACAGTGAAAGATAGTGGACTATTGGGTGGAGGTAAGTGAGCTTCTCATCCAAGCATAAATCCACATAGGTTGCCCCACACATTTAAGCTAGCCATACAACCCAGAAAATGTACAGCAGCAGAAAAGTTCATCTCCATAGGCCTTACCCCCCCTCTTCTGTGCTCCTATTCATCCTCCAAAGCTCTCCCCTTTTCTCTTACGGCACCAAGACTCTCATTGCCTCTCTGCTGATCCTTCAACTTTATATTAGCTTCCACTTTCATTAAAGATGTACTATTAGTTCTTCACACCCCAGTGTGTTATCTCTAATGAGAATACAAATATTGAGTGCTCAGTAAGCGTATGGTTCTACCTAATGAGAGCAACAGCAGGGTGGAGAACAGAGAGCAGAAACCTGAGCACAGGATCAGCCACATTAACCACTCTGTGACTTTCCCTTCAAGGACTTCAGCTTCCTTACCTCTAAAACAACAGCACTGGACTAGGTGATATTGAAGTGCTCTGTCATTTTATGGACCTGTGGACTTAAGGTTGCACAGTATTTTATACTTTCAACATATTGTCATGCATTTATTCAACATACATTCTATCTTAGCTTCAAAACAGCCCATATGGTGCATTGGGATTATATTACTATCTCCCGTATTAGAGGTGGGGACTCTAAAGTTCAGAGATATTAAATTACTCCCACCAGGTCATATTGCTCTGAAGAGACTTAATATGTGGCCAGATAGACAGAATTCATGCAAAAAAAGAAAAAGGATAAAAAGGTAACATCTGTTTTGTAAAGCAGTAAATATGGAAATTCAGAAGGACCACCCCACACTGCCAACCCCCAAATGTCACTGGGGACAACTCTATTTGGGAAAAAAAATACCTCCAAATTAAGAGGAACTTGGGTTGGACCAGAATAAAAAAGCAGGCTTAGTACATTATGATGATTGAAAAAGGCATTTATGCAAGGGAAACAGCATGATCAAAGGTCTAGCCAGTAATATTATATTCCTAACTTGGCAGAGGATGTTGCTTTCAAATCTACTAGGAAACACTGATTTCAGAAAGTAAGAAGTAACTAGTGAATGCTATTTCTGAGCCATAACTAGGAGAAGTGTCCACTACATTATAGAGAGAGGTGAGAACTTATGATAGAAATGAAGAGAAAAAAATTTTCACTGATTCAGATCAAGTCAAATACTTTATCATGTATCCAGGTTTACTCTAATCACCACAAATATCTATCTCAATCTTATCTTTACTGTTATCCACAATCAGACAAAGAAAATAATCCTACTTTTATTAAAATTTCAAAACTAATAAAGGTGTTAATACACCTGAAATACTCTATCAAGCAAGACATCTATTTTCCTTTTCTTAAGTAATCCTATATCATAAAAGCCTAATATGCTAAGTGTTTGGTCATTCAGTAGGCCATTCAACCAATCAAACTGTAATATGCTAATGATATGTTAAGGCCAATCAACTGCTCATTATGATATGCACTGACCACTAGGGGGCAGACGCTCCAAGTGGTAAGTTAGCTAGCTGCTGGGGTCTGGCTGATTGGCACTGAGCCAGACAGGCTGAACTCGTGCTGGAGCTCTCCTGAGGTTTCTCCCCGGCTGGCCAACCTCCCGTGTCCCTTCTCAACCCTGATTGTGCACCTGTGGGGTCCCTCATCCTGGCCTGTGCCCTTTCAATCTGGGACCCCTCAGGGGATGTCAGAGAGCCAGTTTTGGCCCAACGGCAGAATGACCAGTCACTATGTGGCACACTGATGATCAGGGGACAAACTGTCAATGCAGGAGCTGCCCACTGGTGGTCAGTGCCCTCCCACAGGGGGAGCTCGGCTAGCTAAAAGCCAGGCTCATGGGTGGCAAGTGCTGCAGCAGCAGCAGCAGGAGCCTCTCCCACCTCCACGGCAGCGCTAAGGATGTCCAACTGTCAGCTTCCCTTCCCATGGACATCTCCTGAGGGCTCCCAGACTACGAGAGGGCACAGGCCGGGCTGAGGGACACTCCCCCTCCCTCCTGCAAGTGCATGAATTTTGTGCACTGGGCCTCTAGTTCTTAAAATAATGTCCCACCTCTGCCCTCACTCTCTCTGGCAAATTAGAAGAGGTGGTAAAAACATTCTCCTGACCTTGCTCTAGATGAAGTACACAGCATTTATGTCTCATACTTAAAAAACAAAAAACAAAACAAAACAAAAAAGAAACCCTGCTATATGTAAAGGCAATATTTCAATTATTTTTGTTGTCTTAGCTCTTGTTTACATTTTACTCAAAATTTAATATTCTATTTATTGTTAATGTATGTTGAATCTTATTTGCCTTAAATTGCATGACTTAGAGAGGCAGGACTATGTATATTTAATTCCATTTTAAGGAATTCTAGTGCTCCTTCTCATACACACAAATATCTGATAATAGTGAAAACAAGGATAATTGAGGCGAGGATGATGACTAAGATGATGATGATGATGATGATAATGATGTGGATGATGACAATGATGCCAAGAATCATAATGATTAATGGTAAATTCTTCTCCTTCAATAACTTCTGCATCAAATATAAGCCATTTTCTTATGGCTTTCCAATTTATTTCCTCCTCAGTGATACCAGTTTTCACTAAAAGACTTTCAACTGCTCTTCAAGATGATTTGGTGGGAAGAAAGAAAATGAGAGGAACTCTTGCTTTATCACAAAGAACTCAGCAATAATGCATGTTAAGTGGGATAAAAGGGAAACAGGAAATCATAATAAGTCTCAGATGACCTTCTCTGAGTAGGAAAATTATTAAAATGGAACAGAAAATAAATGCCAGAAAGTTAAATTTTGCCAACAAATGTTTGAAATGTGAGCATTTCTAAGAAGATGCTGGAGGCAAAAATGCCATCTGATAACAGTGATTGGTCTGAGAAGGTGGACCAGAGCTGATGAGCTATGACAGGTAAATGAATAATTGCTCTAATCACTTCAGTGAACCTTCTACCTTGTCCCAGCAAAAGAGTGATGCCTTAGCTAGATTTAGAGACCGGACACTCCTAAATCTGACATCTCTAACCAACATGCATGTATTATAATGGAAGCATTATTTCTACTATTATTCATCAGAAAAAGAAATGAGAGAGCATTAGATAGAGACCTCAACGTTGGCATAGATAAGGACCTCATTAAATGGCTCAGGAGTTTGCCTTTATAGGATAACTTGATGTGATGACCAGTTAATGGAGACTGAGAAATAGCAAGAAGGACAAAAATATGTCACCCAGAATACAGTTGTGAATTCATCCTACTCTTCCAAGGAGTAGGTGATAATTAGAGCAGTGTGTCATCAAAACTTTTCATGTCCAAAACCGGTTTGGCTCAGTGCATAGAGCATCAGCCTGCAGACTGAATGATCCAGGTTTGATTCTGATCAAGGGCATATATCTTGGTTGTGGACACATCCCCAGTGGGGAGCATGCAGGAGGCGGCTGATCGATGTTCTCATCGATGTTTCTAACTCTCTATCCTTCTCCCTTCCTCTCTGTGAAAAATCAATAAAATGCATTTAAAAAAAAAAAACTTTTCATGTGAACTATGGAACACACTCTCTCTAAATCGGAAACTGTTAAGTCTGCTTAAAGCTATGAGCAGCTGGGACTTCTCTCCAGCCTACATCTATTCATTGGAGATGCCAACTTACTTTAGAGATGCTTTATTTTAGTCTTATCTCTTGTGTATGTGTTTGTTATGCTACAAAATAAAACATAAATGATAAAACTTTTTAACCCTTGAGGAAATAGATTTTCTATGACTTTCCCTAATACTCGATTTTTGCCTCACTACTCAGAATTTTTAAGGAAGCCACAATAACTTATTCTGAGTCTGAGCAACCAGTCACCCTAACTTTCCACCCACTGGCAAGAAATTTTCATGGCAGAGAAGCACTGCATAAAAGTCTCCATAATGTGCTAGGGACTATAGGAGCTCACGGAGCTGAATCTAAGTATTCCTTTTAGTGTAACATCAACATCCATTCACTAATGTGAAGACTTTTCTTTACTACAGAACTTAGCATATGTTATTAGAGATCATTATTGTTTGTGTCTGTTTCCCTACATGAACCTGAGCTACTAGAGGGACAGAAACCAGTGTGCTCACTTTTTAACCTTTAGTGCCTATCCCAGTACCTGGCAATTAGTAGGTGCTGAATAAGTGTTGCACAGTTTTTCTTTAAGCCTGAATAACGTTAGCACAATGCCAGATAACATTTTTAACTAAAATTGTGTTTCTGAACTAATTTTCATGTTATATTGATACCATTCCTTTTCTCTTTTTTTTCTCTTTTTGTTCTTTCTTTCTCCCTTCTTTTTCCATCTTTCATTCATTCTATATCATTCACTATGAGGCTTATGTAATATTTTTCTTAAGGAAAGAGTATATCAGGGGAGAAAGTGAAAAGAAATAAATATTTATTGAGTAATTACCATATGTTTTATGGGATACTAATTTTTTAAACATTATCTCATTATATCCTCACAAACATATGGAGAGGCAGCTAATATCTCAATTAAGAAACTGGAGCCGAGACGGTTTGGCTCAGTGGATAGAGCGTTGGACTGCGGACTGAGAGGTCCCGAGTTCGATTCCGATCGGGGTATGTACCTTGCTTGCAGGCACAACTCCAGTGAGGGGTGTGCAGGAGGTGGCTGATCGATGTCTCTCTCTCGTCGATGTTTCTGACTTTCTATACTTCTCCCTTCCTCTCTGTAAAAAATAAATAAAAATATATTTTTAAAAAAGAGAAAAGAAAAGAAACTGGAGCTCAAAAAGCTAGCAAAATTACCTTTTGTCTTTTGTAACTCCAAACTGCATGACCTTTCCCCTGTACCAAACTGCAAGGAAAAAAGTAGAAAAGTTTCTAACTAATGTCAGGTAAGTAACAGTCTTAAAAATACTCAGTGTTCCAGTGGATTTCCTTATTATTCAAGTAATAGAACCAGCCAAATTTTCTGAATCTCTCTTTTAAGTGTTATTAGAGGAGGAAAGCCAGAAGAGGTCAATGGGGGAGGGAGGGAACATATGTAATACTTTCAACAATGAAGACTTTTTTTAAAGTAATACATGTTCAAGGTGAAAACAATAAGGAAAACTACAATTTTATTTTACACAGCTCCATTATAATGTATTGAATTTGACCCTAATTTATCAATTGACAAATTATCACCTCAATACCTCTGACCAAATTATTGTGTATGAATATTACAGGTGTATAAGATTAATTAAATAAGACTTTTAAGAAATACTCATCATCTTTAACAGAAATTCCTTCATTGTGATCAATTCATGTAATATATTAAGAACTAGAAGCCCGATGCATGAAATTTGTACATGGGTAGGGTCCTGAGGCCTAGTTGGTGATCAAGGCTGATCTGTGTGGTGACCAGCGGGGAGATCGGGGAAGGGGGCAGTCTGCTGGCACCAGCCTTGGCCAACTTGGCACAGCCTACTTGCCAACTCTGTCCCCTGCTACAACCACCTCTAGGGGAGACAACCAGCAGGCAGGGTGATCAGGGGTGGCACTGGCCAGTCTGCTCGCCAGCCAGCCCTATCCCCTGCCACTGCAGGTCGCCTCCCTCTGCAGGGCGATAGGGGCCCCTCCACTGGCACCTGCCTTGGCTGGCCTAGGGTCTGCGGGCTGGGGGCATCTCCTGCATTGAGCGTCTGCCCACTGGTGATCAGTGCACATCACAGCGACTGGTTGTTCCACTGGTTGTTCCACCGGTAGTCATTCTTCCATTTGGTTGATTTGCCTATTAGCCTTTTATTATATATGATTATACATGTACCTAGTGCCTGGTATTTCTCAGTACATGCGCTTTCGTGTTATACGAAGAACTTGAGATGGGAGAGTGATAAGTACTTTGTAAAGAGCACACAACAGCATATGGACTTTAAGCCCAGTTATGTCCAACTACAAAACCTATGCATGTCTACTTTTCAAAAGTGTGTAACAGGAGTTTCTGTCTTTAAGGCATATAGTAAAAAAAATAATTTTTAAAACCTTTAATAGAAGATTTTGATTTTAGGAATCAAAAGCTTAACTCTTATATGTGATGCCTTGAATAAGTGATTTAACCATTTTGAGCTCAGTGCTTCCTCTGTGTTAAGATGAGATAATAATACTGACATCAAAGGAAGTGCTGGAGGAGAATCCAAGATGGTGGCATAGGTAAACACCTACACTGCTGCCTCACACAACAATTTCAAAACTACAACTAAAAGACAGAACGGACATCATCCAGACCCACAGGAAAGCGGGCTGAGTGGAAATTCTACAACTAGAAGGAAAGAGAGGGGCTCACAGAAACCCAGAGGAGCTGCAAAAAGCCGAGGTACGGAGACGCCCGCGCTGAGAGAGCAGGTGCCGGAGTACCTGGCTGGCTTTCTCTGGCGGGAGGGAAACGGAGACTCCCAATGGCATTGAACCCCTTATCTTACGACACTAAACCCCAGATCCAGCCGAAACTCATTTGGGGGGAGTTTGGACTGTGAAAAGGGAGAGGTGCATGGAAATTTAGGGGAGTCGTCTAAGATCAGGTCCGGTCTCGCACGCACACGGTGCTGCGCGGAGAACAGATTGCTGATTGTGCCGCTGGCTTTCGCGAGTGGGCGGGAGACAGACCCTTCGAACTGTGCAACTTCTGAGTCCACTGGGCCCCTGTTTTGGGAGAAACCCTGGGGACCTAGACTCGTGTGGACCTAGTGCTCAGGGGAGCTGGAAAGGCAGCGGTTAGAGGCACTGAGGGTGCGCTCGGGCACAAGGACCGCTCCAGCCATTACCCAGTCATGTGAGTCTCAGGGCCCGTGGAGGGCGGGGCCGACTGGAAGGCAAGGCGGTCCCTTAAGCCCTGAGACTCCACCCATCCCAAGCTCAATAGAGGCTTCTGCGGCTTTGCATCTGGTATCAGAAAGCTGAATTCAACACAGAAGTTTCCCCGGCATAGTGAAAATGCTGAGACAAGGGAAGGGATCACAAACAAAAGAAATGGAGGAAAAAAAACGACTGGATATAGAGCTCAAAACCACACTTATAAGGTTTTTCAAGAATATGCTAGAAAAGCTGGATAAATTTAGTGAGTCCCAAGAGGAGATGGAAAAGGTCCAACTAAAGATGATAAAGGACCAAATAGAAATTAAACATACACTGACTGAAATAAAAAATATTATACAGAGTCCTAACAGCAGGCTAGAGAAAGGCAAGAATCAAGTAAAAAATTTGAAATATAAAGAAGCAGACAACATTCAACTGGAAAAGCGAGAAAGAATCCAAAAATGTGAAGATAATGTAAGGAGCCCCTGGGCCAGCTTTAAGCGTACCAACATCAGAATTGTGGGGGTGCCAGAAGAAGAGAGAGAACAAGATACTGAAAACCTATTTAAAGAAATAATGACTGAAAACTTCCCACATCTGGTAAAAGAAATAGACTTACAAGTCCAGGAAGCACACAGAACCCCATATAAAAGGAATCCAAAGAGGACCACACCAAGACACATCATAATTAAAATACCAAGAGCAAAAGAGAAAGAGAGAATATTAAAAGCAGCAAGAGAAAAACAGTTTATTACCTACAAGGGAGCACCCATACGACTGTCAGCTGATTTCTCAACAGAAACGATGCAGGCCAGACGGGAGTGGCAAGAAATATTCAACATGATGAATAGCAAGAACCTACAACCAAGAATAATCTATCCAACAAAGCTAACATTCAGAATTGAAGGGCAGATAAAGAGCTTCACAGATAAGAAAAAGCTAAAGGAGTTCATCAACTCCAAACCAGTATTATATGAAATGCTGAAAGGTACTCTTTTAGAAGAGGAAGAAGAAAAAGGTAAAAGCCAAAAATTATGAACAACAAATACATATCTATCAACAAGTGAATCTAAAAATTAAGTGAATTAAAAATTTGATCAACAGAATAAATTGGTGAATATAATAGAATCAGGAGCACAGAAAGGGAGTGGACTGATAATTCTCAGGGGGGAAGGGGTGAAGGGTATACAGGGGGAGACTGGACAAAAAATCATACACCTATGGATGAGATCAATGGGAGAGAGCTAAGGGCAGAGGGAGGGGAGGGAGCTGGGTGGAGGGGTGCTATGGAGGGGAAAAAAGAGAAACAAATGTAATAATCTGAATAATAAAGATTTAATTTTAAAAGAAAAGGAAGTGCTCGAGGGAGGTGCAGTGATCATTAAGTAAATCTGCCATTTAATTCTCCCTTTCCCTAGGGGAGTAAAGAGGAAAAAGACATTTCCTTGAAGAGGATGGAAGTGGACCATGATCTGTGTAAGGCTTCTTCTACCCCTTCGCACTGCGGCACAGGCTGTTGAAAATGCTTGTTTCCACGGGAAGGGCATTTTTTAATTTTTAATGCCCTTCTCTCCGGCCCCTCTTCAGTTGCTGTTTCTTCCCGCCACTGATCTTCCCTGAAGCCTGCGGCACAAGCGCGTGCGCAAATGCAGCTCTGATGTCTCTGGTGATTAAACTTGGCTAACACTGAAGTGATTCTATTTGGTCGTTGTTCACTGCTGAGAACATAGTTTCCCAAAACCTTGCATTAAGTTAGGCTGCCCGAACAATAACAATGAGGAAACTTCCTCATAAGGAGAACTGACCTTCCTGGAAAGTCAAGTAAATAAATGATTGTAACTATGATGATGTGTTTTCCTACTTGGCCTCTGGGTTGGGAGGAGGGTAGTGTTGGAGATCAAGTTTTTATTTCATGATGGTGACCTAAAATCCATTGTAAAAATTTCATTATTACTATAAAGCACTGATCCCATGTAAAATACAAAGCATTATTTCTTTCAAGCATGGCTTAAACAAATCAGGAAAGTTGTCACACCCTTTCTGACACACTATACACTACTTTTTATTAGTTGGGAAGAGAAAGCATTTTGTATTTTACAAAGTAAGGGTTATACTTTAGGCTTTTATCATCATGTACCACTTAGTACAAGTTATTTCCTAAAAACAAAGTTGGAAAGCATAAATGTGGGGGGAAGGAGGAGTGTAGGCAGAAAGATGGAGTGGGGGCAAAGAGGCACCAGATCCTTCGAAGGTGATGCAATTGCAGACCCACCTCAAACTGGCTGTATCCTGTTTCTTATAAGATACTGGGTTGTTTCTCAGACACAACAGCACAAACTGCAAGGCATACAGCCAAAGCAATCGCAGAGGAGAAAAGGATGCAAATGACACCTAGAACCCACGTTTCTCCATCCCCATTTCCCCATAGAACCAAAGGACCAGGAGAAGATCCGAACCTGAACACTGGAACCCTTTCAGAAGCAAAGCATCCATTGTCCAAGAAGTCCCAGTGCTGTAATCCCTTAAATCTCTCTCAGGAACCTTGGATCAGAAAGGCAGATTTGAGCCTTGCCTCCTGTTTCCTTGCCTTCAACCTCGCATAAACCTTTTTCTTATGTCAAAAAAAAAAAAAACAGTGCCATAGTATTGGCTTCTATGTGCCTCAAGCAGCAAGCCCTGACTCTATACAATGATATCTAAAACACTAACAGAAAAGAAATCTGATGTCTGACTTCCCAAAGGCCAATTCTCTTACTTGACCTTTGCCAAGGCCCAATCCAAATGTTGAATGAGCTAAATCATTTTCAAGTAACTAGCAAGAAGCATAAAAAATCTACCTAATAGTCTCCATTTATTTCTTTCAAGCATGGTTTAAGCAAATCAGGAAAGTTGTCACACCCTTTCTGACACACTCTACACTACTTTTTATTAGTTGGGAAGAGAAAGCAGAAGAAACTGGGAGAGGTCCCCCTGGATGGTGGGAGAAAATTGGATGAATACTACATCAACTATTACTCTCTGAGGGAGGGTACCACCTTGGCCTTCTTCAATGCTATATCCCAAGGTCTGTCCCTGGTCCTCAGTGACCATCCTATCTAATAAAAGAGTAATATGCAAATTGACCTTACCTCTACTACACACAAGTCAAGCCCACCAGCCAATCAGAAATGAGTATGCAAATTAACCCAACCAAGATAGCTGTAGCCACGGAGAGAGCAGGAGGCTTGTATGCCCCCGGCAATGGAGGAAGCCAAACTTCCCCAACCCTGGCCTGCCTTGGCCTCCGCTTAAGGCTACAAAGTTTCAATTATAGAAGATAAATAAATCCCAGATACCAGAGCTTCCGCTTAGGTCTCTGAGGGCTGCAAACTACTACAGGCCCTTTGTCCAGGCCCCCACAACTCAAGTGAACCCCTACTCTGATCTGGAACACTCTTCAGGGCAAACCAGCCAGTCCCCACCCCTGCACCAGGCCTCTATCCTATCTAATAAAAGAGTAATATGCAAATTGACCATCACCCCAACATAAGATGGCTGCCCCCATGTCATCAAAGATGACTGCCCCCATGTGGACACAAGATGGCCACTGGGAGCAGGGCAGTTGGGAGGGACCAGGTCTGTAAGGAAAAGCAGTTGGGGGCAATCAAGCCTGTAGGGCAGGGTAGTTAGGGGTGACCAGGCCTGCAAGGAAGGGCAGTTAGGGATAAAAAGGCTGACAGGGGAGCAGTTAGGCATCAATCAGGCTGGCAGGGGAGTGGTTAGGGGTGATCAGACTGGCAGGCAGGAGAGCAGTTGGGAGCCAGCAGTCTTGGATTGTGAAAGGGATGTCCGACTGCCCGTTTAAGCCCTATTCTACCTGGATCGGGCCTAAATGGGCAGTCGGACAACCCTGGAGGGGTCCCAGATTGGAGAGGGTACAGCTGGGCTGAGGGACCCCACCTTCCCCACCTGATGCACAAATTTCGTGCACCAGGTCTCTAGTTGCTAGATGACTGTCCATATGAATCAATATCATAAGACGATCATCAAACCCCTATGAAATATGCAGGACAGGTATCATTTGGCCAATGAGGAAACTGAGGCTGGGAAAGTTAAGACATTTCCCAAAGTCAAACAGGAGAAAAATACAGGTGCTCCTAATTCTTCCTGAAAATCAGCTTATCCAACCAGGTGCCACTCTTAATGAGCCGAATGTTTATATTCTCACCCAAATTCATGTGCCAAAGCTCTGATCCTGAATGTGATGGTATTTGGAAAATTTTAATACAAGTAAAGTCATAAGAGTAGGGTTCCCATGATGGAATTATTAATCAAAATTCTCTCTCTTCCTCTCTCTCTATCTCCCTCCCTCCCTCCCTCTCCAAGTCACAGCAAATAGGAAGCTTTTGTAAGCCAGGAAGAGGGTTGTCCTTACCAGTAAATAACCAACTTTATAGGCATTTTCATCTGGACTTCAGCCTCCAGAACTGAGAAATAAATGTCTGTGATTTAAGCCACCCAGTCTGTGGTATTTTGTTTTAACAGCCTGAGCTGACTAACACAGCCTCCACGTTTACCCTCAATTTATTTGAGTCACTTGTCACCACCTGATATGGCACCATATTTCAAAGAATCTAAAATACTGTCTATGGTGGCACACACCAGTATTTTATGAATACCACTGAGAGGAGAACTAGCTCCAATTACACAAGAACACACTTCCTTATCACATAGAAAATCATTTTATACTCATTAAGAGAGCTTTTTAAAGATATAATTAAGTATAGGTTTTCTCATGTATTCTCCTGCACATACATTTTTTAAAAGTGAGGTAAATTGGTTAAAATACTTCTAAAACTTTCTCACGGAGTCCAATTCTTTGAAATCTTTTTTTTTTTTTTTGAGCCAAAGCCATCTTATGCTTGTTTTGCCACACAACATCACCTTTGGTGCCTTAAGATCATTGATCATGCAGCATTTCTTAAAATAAGTTCATAAGAAACCTTAATACTACCAGGAGTGGGCTCCTGCCCAGTTTTGCAACACGTGGGTGGGGGCCTATTTGGACTCAACCTTCCAGGAGGCGACTACCCTCCTCTGACTCACCGCTGCCCCACCCCATGGCCATGTGTTCACAGAGGCTGAAAGAGTAATGTATTCTGCTTCTAGAATTCTCTTCCAAGTTCCTGACACCCACTGTGAAGTCTTTGATATTATGTCTCAGGAAGTGACCCCTACAAATCAGTGGCTGTAAGGTGCATCTCAATATCAGAGATATTTTAAAAATTATCTGCATTGTGGAATCAATAAAATGCAGCTTTTAATGGATTTGCTATTTGCTTCACTAGAATGTGAAAAATCAGGGATTGTGTCTAATTGCTTACAGCTATCTCTCCAGCTCTAGAATAATGCTGGCATACTCGGTGCTCAATAAACATTTATTGAAGACATGGTTGAATTAATTCATTCATGAATATCATTAAGTTAACAGTTTAAGAGAGGTTTATTATTTTCAGTTAAACTTGTTATTTTTGTAGAAAAGCAGTATTTATAACATGATCTTTTCAGAGAGAAATAAAGAAAAAATAAATAACCCTATGTTATGAGTTATAGTTAATTGAGTGTTCTTCCTTTTATTTGTGTATACTTTCTATATTTTCTAACAGGACATTATTATGTTATTAATTTTATAATAGACTATAATATCTACACATTATTTTAATTCATGTTGCTTTATTTTTATGTAGTAAAAGGTTAAAGCAATCCATACTGCATAACAACAGCACAATCTCATTTCTATTATTTTTGTATTAACTCCATTTTTAATACTTTAACTTTTAGAGCATCTTAGTATAAGGTTTCTTAAAAAATGCGTATCTAAGCCTAAGGATAAACGGAAGGAGACCAAGTCACTTCTCCTAAGGAATCCAGGCTTGGGTCCTGGCTCCTGTGGGCTTAAGCAGATCCCTCTGTTTTCCCAGGTTCTGTGGGCTTCAGGGTGGCTCCCTGGACACACAGAAGTTCTCTATGATCTCAAGGTCCTGAAGAAAATTGCAGGCTATTGGCAAGCTTATAAAGCATGCTACTCAAAGAGGCATCAAGAAGCTAAGAAAATTGGGGAAAATGTTTCAGTCAAATAATCAGCCTCCAAGACTAGTCAATTTCAATCTAGATGGTGAGGGGGAAGTGAGGGTGCTAGGGATGAAGTGTACTCCCCACACCCAATTCATATGTCGAAGCTCCAGAATATGACTGTATTTGGAAATAGGGCCTTTATCAAAGTGATTGCATTAAAATGAGGCCTTTAGGTTGAGTCCTAATTCAATCTGACTAGTGTCCTCATAAGAAGAGCAAATCTGAGCATACACCAGAGACACCAAGAAGGCACATTTGCAGAAGGGTGGCCTTGTGAGGACACAAAAAGACAGCCATCTGCAAGCTGAGCTGAGAAACCTCAGAAGGAACCCATCCTATCTGGCTCTTGAACTTGAATGCCCAGCCTCGGGAAGTGTGAGAAAATACATTTCTGTTGCTGAAGCCACCCAGTCAGTGGCATTTTGTTATGGCAGCCCCAGCAAACAAATGTGGGGGCAGGGACTCTTGAGTCAGCAGAACTCTTCTTTTTGCACAACTTTAACTCATACAGTGTTGTCTGTTCCCTGTGTCCTCTAAGAGTGCGTACATGATTTGTGGCGGTGAAGAGAAGTGATGACATAAATGCCTTATACCTATAGGTAATTCCAAAATTTTTATTAGCTCTGACCCTCAGCCCTCCCTCACACCAACCTTCATGATTTGCTAATACTTTGTGGTCAAAAGACTGATTTGAAATTCCAAGTCCAGCTGGGACTCTGTGATGATCCTGACAGATCGAAGGCAGGCACAGTAAAAGACACAGGAAATAAATCTAGAAAATTCATTACCCAGTTAATCAGCCCCTTTGTAGACAGTTCTAAGTTACTTGTACCTAACAAGATGGAAGTGAACGCTTATAGCGCAGGGAAAGAAACTGACGAATTATTGGCCTGACACTCTCCAGTTGCTAAACCTAGATAATAGATTCATTATCTCACCACCACCACCTCATTCCCCTCCTCAGCAGTAAGGGTTTGATTGCCCTCTTGCCTACAGGTAATTCTCCATCAAAATTAAATCCGTCAGCCAGTTTTCGACTTTATAAACTATGAAGGCAGAAGAAGAAAGGAGGCTGGGGAAGGCGCTGGGTGGGAGGGAGGCTATCTTTCCCTGGGCTGCTAAACCTCCAATCCAAAATTTCTCCTAACAAGGCCTTGAAATATGCCTGCATTCACGGTGCCATAGCGACACCAGGTGGTCAGTTCCCAAACAACACCCAAGCTAAAGAGGAACCTGCTCAGGAAAACATTTAAAAGTCGATGATGGCCAAGAACCACTAGGTAAGTGTATTTTTTTAGTTCCTGCACATAAGCTAGATTTTCAAAGTGTCTTTTATAGTGCTTCTTTCATATGCAATATTAACAATTGTGAAGTAAGCTTTTATAAATGGAAATTTAAAACTTTCCAGTAGCAACAAGCATGATAATAAGTATGATAAACCCAAATAAAGTACATAAATTTTATAGATTATGAATAGATTTTAATTTTTAATATGTTTTATCAGTTTTTTACAGAGAGGAAGGGAGAAAGATAGAAAGTCAGAAACATCAATGAGAGAGAGACATAGATCAGCCATCTCCTGCACTCCTCCCACTGGAGATGTGCCCGCAACCAAGGTACATGCCCCCGACCAGAATCGAACCTGGGACCTTTCAGTCCGCAGGCGGACGCTCCATCCACTGAGCCAAACTGGTCTCGGCTAGATTTTAATTTTTAAAATATAGGGTGGAAATAAAGCACAGTATGAGATGGATTCTCATACAATATTAAGACATAAAGTGATACCAAGCCAGCGTAGCTCAATGGTTGAGTATAGACCTATGGTCATGGTTTCTTTCCCAGCAAGGGCACATGTCCAGATTGCAGGCTGGATCCCCAGTTGGGCTCATGCAGGAGGCAGCCGAACAATGAGTCTCTCATCATTGATGTTTCTATCTCTCTCTCCCTCTCCCTTCCTTTCTAAAATCAATAAAAATATATTTTACAAAAAAGACATAAAGTCATTTCTTTCTGAGAGTTACACAGCTATGCCACTTAGTCAAGAATGAATGTGAAATAGAGAAAATTAACAATGTGGGAGTGTGAGCATAAGAATATATAGTTGAGGAGGAGAATCCAAGATGGCGGCATAGGTAAACACCTACACTGCTGCCTCGCACAACAATTTCAAAACTACAACTAAAAGACAGAACGGACATCATCCAGAACCACAGGAAAGCTGGCTGAGTGTAAGTTCTGCAGCTAGAAGGAAAGAGAGGGGCTCACAGAAACCCAGAGGAGCTACAAAAAGCTGAGGTACAGAGACAAGCGCGCGGAGAGAACGGGTGCCGGAGTACCTGGCTGGCTTTCTCTGGCAGGAGGGAAACGGAGACTCCCAACGGCATTGAACCCCTTATCTTATGACACTAAACCCCAGATCCAGCCGAAACTCATACGGGGGAGTTTGGACTGTGAAAAGGGAGAGGTGCACGGAAATTTAGGGGAGTTGCAAAAGATCAGGTCCGGTCTCGCACGCGCACGGTGCTGCGCGGAGGACAGATTGCTGATTGTGCCGCTGGCTTTCGCGAGTGGGCGGGAGACAGACCCTCCGAACTGTGCCACTTCTGAGTCCACTAAGCCCCTGTTTCGGGCGAAACCCTGGGACCTAGACTCGTGTCGTCCTGGTGTGCAGGGAAGCTGGAAAGGCAGCGGTTAGAGGCACTGCGGGCACGTGCGCACAAGGACCACTCCAGCGATTACCCAGTCACGTGAGACTCAGAGGCCGTGGAGGGCGGGGCCGACTGGAAGGCGAGGCGGTCCCTTAAGCCCTGAGACTCCATCCCAAGCTCAACAGAGGCTTCTTAGGTTTTGCGTCTGGTAACATAAGGGTGAATCCAACACAGAAGTTTCCCCGGCATAGTGAAAATGCCGAGACAAGGGAAGGGATCACAAACAAAAGAAATAGAGGAAAAAAAACGACTGGATATAGAGTTCAAAACCACGCTTATAAGGTTTTTCAAGAATATGCTAAAAAAGTTGGATAAACTTAGCGAGAGCCAAGAGGAGATGAAAAAGGACCAACTAGAGATACAAAAGAGCCAACTAGAGATGGAAAAGGTCCTACTAAAGATGATAAAGGACCAAATAGAAATTAAACATACACTGACTGAAATAAAAAATATTTACAGAGTCCTAACAGCAGACTAGAGAAAGGCAAGAATCAAGTAAAAAATTTGAAATATAAAGAAGCAGACAACATTCAACTGGAAAAGCAAGAAGAGAAAAGAATCCAAAAATGTGAACATAATGTAAGGAGACTCTGGGACAGTTTCAAGCGTACCAACATCAGAATTGTGGGGGTGCCAGAAGAAGAGAGAGAGCAAGATACTGAAAAACTATTTAAAGAAATAATGACTGTAAACTTCCCACATCTGGTAAAAGAAATAGACTGACAAGTCCAGGAAGCACACAGAACCCCATATAAAAAGGAATCCAAAGAGGACCACACCAAGACACATCATAATTAAAATGCCAAGAGCAAAAGAGAAAGAGAGAATATTGAAAGCAGCAAGAGAAAAACAGTTTATTACCTACAAGGGAGCACCCATACGACTGTCAGCTGATCTCTCAACAGAAACGATGCAGGCCAGACGGGAGTGGCAAGAAATATTCAAGTGATGAATAGCAAGAACCTACAACCAAGAATAATCTATCCAGCAAAGCTAACATTCAGAATTGAAGGGCAGATCAAGAGCTTCACAGAGAAGAAAAAGCTAAAGGAGTTCATCAACTCCAAACCAGTATTATATGAAATGCTGAAAGGTACTCTTTTAGAAGAGGAAGAAGAAAAAGGTAAAAGCCAAAAATTATGAACAACAAATACATATCTATCAACAAGTGAATCTAAAAATCAAGTGAATTGAAAATCTGATGAACAGAATAAACTGGTGAATACAATAGAATCAGGAGCACAGAAAGGGAGTGGACTGATAATTCTCAGGGGGGAAGGGGTGAGGGGTGTACAGGGAGAGACTGGACAAAAATCATACACCTATGGATGAGATCAATGGGAGGGAGGTAAGGGCAGAGGGAGGGGTGGGAGCTGGGTGGAGGGATGCTATGGAGGGGAAAAAAGAAACAAATGTAATAATCTGAATAATAAAGATTAACAAAAAAAAAGAAAAAATATCTCTTTATTTGTTCCCTTTATTTATCACTTTTCAAAATAATGAATTGGGTCTCTAGGTTCTTCCAAAGGGAAATGATGGAAGTTATTTTAATTTTGTTCTTGTTTTTTTAAAAAACTAATCCATTTAAACATGTTTAAAGTGTTTCAATCCATTGCAATTATCATTGACCCTCACATGATTCTATCCTATCCTTTGACACTCCCATTACTCTTTGTTAACGTCTTTGCTTTCTGTAATGACAGGCTGATCCAGGCTAATTTTTTTGTATGTGTCCTGTCCCAGATCTAGAACCAGCCAATTCTCCAATGAACACTGATTCATGGAGTTGCCCTGGTTTCTAAGACTTTTAATTAAACAGAACTAGCTAGGAAATACTTTTTTTTAAGATTAAAATTTATCAGGAGTTTATATTGATATTTTAATTCAAATTCAGAACTAAGGAGTTTTGATAAATTCATCTATCTTGCATCTGCTTCTCTTTTTCTGCCATACCCAAACCTGGGTTTCTAGCAACACCCTTTGCTTTGTGGCACTGTACACATGCTTTACAGTCCAAGCTTTCCAATTTCCTTAGAGCCAGAGAAATAATAACATCACTAACATCGCTAATATGGCAACGGAACCAAAAATATAAATTTTTTCATAAATGTTTGCACTATATGATTTTTCACCAACTTGATGTACATTTTATTTTATTTTACTTTCAGTTCTTTAGGAGTTTCTTTTTTAATTTAATATGCTTATAATTTTGTAAAAGTGTATATCTGATTTCAAAGTCAACGCTATATGAAAGGCAGAGTCACAAAAGTCTGATTTCTATTTCTGTCCCTTTCCTACTGTCTCCTCCCTCACAGGTAATCATTTTTTTTTAACTTTTTGTTTATAATTTCTTTATTTTTTACATTTAATCTCTAATGCATTTAGAATTTATCAGTGTATATTTTGGAAACTATTGAACACCATTTATTAAAAGGTTCATCTCTCCCCCACCATTAATTTGAGTTGCTGCTTTTATTGCATATCAACAACTGCAACTAGGTCTATACTGAGTTTTCTATTCTGTTCCATTAATGTGTCTATTCATATGTCAATACCACTCTGTTTTGATTATAGGGGATTTATAATAATGTTTTAATATCTTAAAGGGCTCTCCCAACCCACATCTTCCATTTTTTTAATTTAATTAAATCTTTATTATTCAGATTATTACATTTGTTTCTCTTTTTTTCCTCTCCATAGCTCCCCTCCACCCGGCTCCCACCCTCCCTCCTGTTGACCTCATCCATAGGTATATGATTTTTGTCCAGTCTCTCCCTGTACTCCCCTCACCCCTTTCCCCCTGAGAATTATCAGTCCACTCCCTTTCCATGCTCCCAACTCTACCATATTCACCAGTCCATTCTGTTGAGCAAATTCCCAATTCACCTAATTTCTAGATTCACTTGTTGATAGATATGCATTTGTCGTTCACAACTGTCTACCTTTTACCTTTTTCTTTTTCCTCCTCTAAAAAAGTACCTTTCAGCATTCCATACAACACTGGTCTGGAGTCGATGAACTCCTCCAGCTCCTTCTCATCTGTGAAGCTCTCTATCTGCCCCCAATTCTGAATGATAGTCCCACTGGATAGAGCACTCTTGGCTGTAGGCTCTTGCCATTCATCACGTTGAATAATTCTCGCCACTCCCATCTGGCCTGCATCATTTCTGTTGAGAAATCAGCTGACAGTCGTATGAGTGCTCCCTTGTAGGTAATTAACTGTTTTTCTCTTGTTGCTTTTAATATTCTCTCCTTGTCTTTTGCTCTTGGTATTTTAATTATGATGTGTCTTGGTGTAGACCTCTTTGGATTCCTTTTGTATGGAGTTCTGTGTACTTCCTGGACTTGTAAGTCTATTTCTTTTACCAGATGTGGGAAGTTTACAGTCATTATTTCTTCAAATAGGTTTTTAGTATCTTGCCCTTTCTCTTCCACTGGCACCCCAACAATTCTGATGTTGGTACTCTTGAAGCTGTCCCAGAGGCTCCTTACATTATCTTCATATTTTTGGACTCTTTTCTTGCTTTTCCAGTTGATTGTTTTCTGATTCTTAATATTTCAAAATTTTGACTTGATTCTTGCCTTCCTTTAGTCTGCTGTTAGGTCTCTGTATAATATTTTTTATTTCAGTCAGTGTATGTTTAATTTCTAGTTGGTCCTTTTCCATCTCTAGTTGGATCTTTTTCACCTCTAGTTGAAAAAGCTTCTTTTTCATCTCCTCTTGGCTCTCACTAAGTTTATCCAACTTTTCTAGGATATTCTTGAAAAACCTTATAAGCATGGTTTTGAACTCTATATCCAGGCATTTGTTTTCCTCCATTTCTTTTGTTTGTGATCTCTTCCCTTGTCTCGGCATTTTCACTATGCCAGGAGAACTTCTGTGTTGGATTCAGCCTTATGATACCAGACTTGCAAAACCGCAAAAGCCTCTCTGTTGAGCCTGGGATGGGTGGAGTCTCAGGGCTTAAGGGACCACCTTGCCTTCCAGTCGGCCCTGCCCTCCACGGCCCCTGAGTTTCACCTGACTGGGTAATCACTGGAGCGGTCCCTGTGTGCACCTGCGTGATCGCACAGTGCCTCTAGACTGCTGCTCCTCTGGCTCCCCTGTGCTCCAGAACCATATGAGTCTGGGTCCCCAGAGTTTCGCCAGAAACTGGGGTTTAGTGGAGTTAGAAGTGTTGCAGTTGGGAGGCTGTCTCCTGCCCACTCGTGAAACCCAGCGGCACAATCAGCAGTCGTTCCTCTGCGCGCAGTGCCATGTGTGCCACCAGACTTCTGATCTTTTGCGACTCCCCTAAATTGCCGTGCACTTCTCCCTTTTCACAGTCCAAACTGCCCTAGTATGAGTTTCAGCTGGATCTGGGCTTTAGTGTCGCAGGATAGGGGGTTCCTGGTGATGCCTAGTTATCTTCCCCTGCTGTTGAGAGTCTCCCTCTCCCTCCCGCCAGAGAAAGCCAGCCAGGCACTCCGGCACCCGCCCTCTCCACGTGCGTGCGTCTCTGTACCTCAGCTTTTTGCAGCTCCTCTGGGTCTCCGTGAGCCCCTCTCTTTCCTTCTAGTTGTAGAATTTCCACTCAGCCAGCTTTCCTGTGGTTCTGGATGATGTCTGTTCTGTCTTTTAGTTGCAGTCTTGAAATTGTTGTGCAAGGCAGCAGTGTAGGTGTTTACCTATGCTGCCATCTTGGGTTCTCCTCATTGTTCTTTTTTAACCTAAAGAATTTTTATAGCATTTCTTGCTTGTCTGTTCTTCCAAATAAACCTTTTATTGTCTCCAGTCTACACACACACACACACACACACACACACACACACACACAAGACTTTTTATTAAGATTTGCTAATTTATTAATTAATATAAATATGGTCTTCTCTCTATAACTTCTAATTATTTATTTTTTAATGTTGATATTATAATCTGCTGCTTTGACATATTCTCTTATTGTTTTTAGTTTTTCCATTCATTCTTTTGAATTTTCAAGATATGAAATCATATTATCTATAAACAGAGATAACTGATCTCTCATTTCCATTTGCATGCCTCTAATTACTTTCATCTAAGTGTGTTCAAACACAATGTTACAAAGTAGGGGAGATGGTGAGCATTCTTACCTTATTCCTTACTTTAACAGGAAAGCCTCTAATGTTTTCTCATTAAATAAAAAATAAACCACTACCTTTCAGACTTTGGAACATATATACACATATTTATACTAGAAGCTCAATGCATGAAATTCTTGCACTTGGGAGAGGGGGTGTCTCTCAGCCCAGCCTGAAAACTCTCCAATCTGGGACCCCTTAGGGAATATCTGACTGCCAGTTTAGGCCTGATCCTGGCAGTCAGACATCCTTCTCACAATCCAGACTGCTGTCTCCTAACCACTCACCTGCCTGCCTGACTGCCCCTAACCACTTCTGTCAGCCTGATCACCCCTATTTCCCAGCCAGCCTGATCGACACCTAACTGCTCCCCTGGCAATTGCCCCCAACAACCTTTCTCTGCCAGCCTGGTCACTCCTAACTGCCCTCTCCTGCTGGCCTGGTTGCCCCCATTTGCTCTCCCCTATAAATCTGCTCCCCCTCAACTGCCCTCCCCTGCTAATCTGGTCACCTCTAACTGCTCCCCCCTGCATGCCTGGTCACCCCCAACTGCTCTCCCCTGCAAACCTGGTCACCCCCAACTGCTCTCACCTGCAAGCCTGGTGATGCCTAGTTATCTTCCCCTGCTGTCCTGCTTACCCCTAACTGCCCTCCCCTGCCAGCCTTGTTGCCCCCAACTACCTTCCTCTGCAGGCCTGCTCCCCGCAACTGCCCTCCCTTGCCGGCCTGGTCACCTCTAACTGCCCTCACCTGCCAGGCCGGTCACCCTCAACTGTCCTCACATGTCAGCCATCATGTGGTGGCCATCTTGTGACTAGGTCAAGGCAGCCATCTTGTGTGAGAGCATGATAGTCAATTTGCATATTATGTTTTTATTACATAGGACTAGAGGCCTAGTGCACAAAATTCATGCATGGGGGGGTCCCTTCAGCCCAGCCTATACCCTCTCCAATCCAGGACCCCTCAGGAGATGTCCAACTGATGGTTTAGGCCCGATCCCGGGAATTGGACCTAAACCAGCAGTTGGACATCTTTCTCACAATACAGGACTGCTGGCTCCTAACTGCTCACCACCTACCTGCCTGATCACCACTAACTGCCCTCTGCCAGCCTGGTCACCCCTAATGCCATCCCCTGCTGACCTGGTTGCTCCTAACTGCCCTTCTCTGCCAGCCTGGTCACCCCTCAGTGCTCCCCTCTGCCAGCATGATCACCCTTCACTGCCCCCCTGCCGACCTGGTTGCCTCACACAGCCTACTGTTTAGTCCTTGTGAGGGCATCCTGACCAATTTGCATATTGCTCTTTTATTAATATAGATTAGAGGTCTGGTGCATGAAATTTGTGTCCAGGGCAGGAGGGGTCCTTCAGCCCAACCTGCACCCTCTCAAATCTGGGACCCCTTGAGGGATGTCTGACTGCCCGTTTAGGCCTGATCCAGGTAGGGCCAAAATGGGCAGTCAAACATCCCTCTCACAATCCAGGACTGCTGGCTCCCAACTGCTCACCTGCCTGCCTTTCTGATTGCCCCTAACTGCTTCTGCCTGCCAGCCTGATCATCCCCTAACCACTCCTTTGCCAGCCTGATTGATACTTAATTGCTCCCCTGCCAGCCTGTTTGCCCCTAACTGCCCTCCCCTGCAGGCCTGGTCAACCCTAAGTACCCTCCTTTGCAGGCCTGGGTCCCCCCCCAACTGCCCTCTGCTGGCCTGGTCACCCCCAACTTTCCTCCTCTGCCAGCCTGATTGCCCCTAACTGCCCTCCCCTTCAGGCTTGATCACCCCCAACTGCCCTCCCTTGCAGGCCTGGTCCCTGCTAACTGCCCTCCCCTGCTGGCTTTCTTGTCGTGGCCATCTTGTGTCCACATGGGGGTAGGATCTTTTGACCACATGGGGGCAGCCATCTTGTGTGTTGGAGTGATGATCAATCTGCATATTACTCTTTTATTAAATAGGATAGAGGCCTGGTGCACAGGTAGGAGCCAGCTGGTTTGCCCTGAAGGGTGTCCTGGATCAGGGTGGATGTTCTCTTGGGGTTTTTTGAGTGGCCTGGGTGAGGGGCCTGTGGTAGTTTGCAGGCTGGCCATGCCCCCCAGCAACCCAAGTGGAGGCCCTGGTATCTGGGATTTATTTATCTTCTACAATTGAAACTTTGTAGCCTGGAGTGGAGCCAAGCCTTCTGCTAGCACAGCCATTGAAACTTTGTTGCATTAAGCACCAGCCAGGGTTTGGGGAAAGCTTGGCTTCCTCCATCGGCAGGGGCAACTCAAGCCTCCTTCCTGCTCTCTTTGTGGCCGTAGCCATCTTGGTTGGGTTAATTTGCATACTTGCTCTAATTGGCTGGTAGGCATGATTGGTAGGTGTGGTTTGCGGGTGTAGCAGAGGTATGGTCAATTTGCTTATTACTCTTTTATTAGACAGGATTGCTCTTATATTGAGTGTTCTAGACTAGTTCGTGAATGAGTATTAAATAATGTTCTGAGCCTGTAGAGATGATTACATAATTTTTCTCCTTAGCTGTATTAATATGATGGATTTTATAACAGATTTCTGAATGCTGATTCACGCTGGCATTATTGAAATAAATTAACTTACTCATTACCTATTATTTTTAATGTGCTATTGTGTTCTATTTATTGATATTTTATTTATGATTTTTACATTTATATTTAGAATTGAGATTTTTCTGTAGTTTCCTTATTTGGAGAAATTATTGACAGGGTTAGGAATCAATGTTTTACTCTCTGTAAAACAAATTTTCAAGTTTTAAGCCTCCCACATCCTGCTGGGGTAGTAAAACAAGCTTCTTCCTATTGAGGTCTCTGAACTAGGAGGAGGAGGAAGAGTGCATGAGATCTCCCCTTCAGGTCTTTCCAACTCCATTTCAAATGAGACTTCCTTCATTTGTTTTCACATTAAGTTGCATTTCTTAAAAATGTATCATTATTGTTGAAAGTATTACATATGTCCTGTTTTATTCCTCTTTGACACCCCTCTACCCAGTGTCTGAACACCCCCTCCTTTATTTCCCCCTCCAAGCCTACTGCACTATTGTCTGTATCCATGGGTTATACATATCTATATATATAAAAGGCTAAGTGACCAGCTGACTGGTCAACCGGCTGACCAGTTGATAAGTATGATGCACACTGACCACAAGAGGGCAAGACACTCAGTGCAGGAGCTGCCAAGCAACAGCAACTCTGCAGAGTGCCCTCTTCACTCTGGGACCCCTCAAGGGATATCAGACTGCCAGTTTCAGCTGATCCCCACAGGCCAGATTGAGGGACCCTACCTGCAAGAGGGACCTTGCTACTCTGCAGTCACCAGCCCTTCAAGCTCCAGGTGCAGCCAGCTGGGAAGGGACCACAAGAGGTTGACTCCAGGTTATGTCTGGCCCATCTTGCCCTGTCCCACTCCACCAGCCATCTTCTAACTAATTTCCTTTCAATGTTCATGAATCCCTGCATGGGGCCTCTAGTATACATATAATTCTTTGGCTAATATCTTTTGCTCTTCCTTCCCCGCTTCCCTCTGATATTGTTTTCTGCTTCTATGTCTCTAGACCTATTTTATTTGTCAGTTTATCTTGTTCATTATATTTCACAAATAAGTGAGGTCATGTGATACTTGTCTTGCTCTGATTAGCTTATTTCACTTAAGAAAAAAAGTCTGAAATTTTTTTTAATATATTTTATTGATTTTTCACAGAGAGGAAGGGAGAGGGATAAAGAGTTAGAAACATCGATGAGAGAGAGAGACATTGATCAGCCACCTCCTGCACACCCCACAGTGGAGATGTGCCCACAAGCAAGGTACATGCCCCCAACCGGAATCGAACCTGGGACCTTTCAGTCCGCAGGCCGACGCTCTATCCACTGAGCCAAACCGGTGTCAGCAAGTCTGAAATTTTTTTTTAATATATATTTTATTGACTTTTTTGCAGAGAGGAAGGGAGAGGGATAGAGAGTTAGAAACATCAATGAGAGAGAAACATCAATCAGCTGCCTCCTGCACGCCCCCTACTGGGGATGTGCCCGAAACCAGGATGCATGCCCTTGACCAGAATCGAACCTGGGACTTTTCAGTCCACAGGCCAATGCTCTATCCACTGAACCAAACAAGTTTTGGCTGAAATTTTTTTCTGGAAAACTTCACTAAGTTTACACATTTGCAGAATCTTGTAAAATAAAATTCTCTTCATTGTGTACATTTTTTTCCCACTTGCAACTTTCAATTTTTGTATTTATGTTTTCTCACTACATACAGTAGTAGCTTGTGGTTTATCTAGCTAATTTTTCAATTTTTGTAATTTGAATGTAAATATAGCTCTACTCTTATTGTTTTCTTAATCATTGCTTTTATCTTTATTACTTCTTTCCTTCTTTCTTTTACTTATTTTTAACTTCTTTATGTAGATTATAGTTTTATTTTAAGTTATTTTCATTTTTTTTAATACTATAAGAATATCACAGTACGAATTGTCCTCTGATAACTGTCTCTCAAATTTAAGTTACTTGCAGTTTCAGCCTATGTTTCCTCTTTGACCTGAGTTGTTTATGAGACTATTGTTACATTTCACAAAAAGCCTCTTCAAATTTTTACTTATTAATTACTGATTTTATTTCATTGTGGTCAAAGAATCATTTTTTAGTTCTTTTTATTCTTTAGAATTTATTTACTTTTAAAATGTATTTTTCTTTGTAACATAAGCTACATTCAATTTTCATGAAGTTATGTGCACTCAAAATGAAGGTATGGTAGGCTGACAATGGTCCCAAATACACCAGGGGCTAATCCCTAGAATCTGGAAGTATCCCTTAATAAGGAAAAGGGTCTTCTCAGATATGATTAAGTTAAGTATTTGTAGATGGGAGATTACCCAATGGGCCCTAAATGAATTCACAGTGTCTTTCTAAGAGAGAGGCTGAGGGAGCTTTGGTACACAAAGGAAAAGGCTGTGCAAAGACACAACAGAGTTTTGAAGATGCTGGCCTTGAGCACTGGAAAGATGCAGCTCTGCTGTTCTTTGCTTTTGGCCCAGAGAAACTGTTTTGGAACTTCTAGCCTCTGGAACATGAGAAAACAAATTTCTGTTGTTTAAAGCCACCAAGATTGTGGGAGTTTGTCACAACAACCTTGGGAAACTAATACAGAAGTAGAGAAATCTATTAAGTTTCAGACATTCATATGTAAGAACATATTCTATACTATTGGTTATCCTGTCTAGATTTTCTATATTCCTCCTGACATTTATTTGTTCAATGGCTCTAAGATTGAGACAGATATATTAAAGGCTTCTATTATTACTGGGTTTCTATTTCTCCTAGCATCTCCCTATTGTTATCTGCATTAGTGAAAATTTTGTAATGTTATTGACAAATATTAATCACTATCATATCTTCACCCCATATTGTAGGCTTTAGCATTATAAAAAGCCCTTTGTATTGTTTTGGCTGGGCTCCTGTAAACAACATAATAAGAATTTTGCTTTGTTAGCTAATTCAAAATTATTTTATTTTTATAGGTCAGTTAAACATATATATGTATTTCAATTCTTTCATATTGATTCATGAAGTCATATGCAAATTGACTGACACTCCAAGACACAAGATGGCCTACAGGGGAGGACAGTTGTGGACAGTTGGGGGTGACCAAGTCAGCAGAGGAGGGCAGTTGGGGCAGACCAGGCTAGCAAGGGAGGTTAGTTGGGGGGGAACCAGGCTTGCAGGGGAGGGAAGTTGGGAGGACCCAGGCCTGCAGAAGAGGACAGCTAAGGGGGATCAGGCCTGCAGGAGAGAGGGGGAACCAGGCTGCAGAGAAGGGCAGTTGCGGCGGGACCAGACCTGCAGGAGAGAGCAGCTGGTGGGGACCAGGCCTGAAGGGGAAGAAAGTTATGGGGGGAGGGAAGGCAGACCAGGCCTTCAGGTGAGGGCAGTTGTAGGCAATCAGGCCAGCAAGGAGGGCAGTTAGGGGTGACCAGGCCAGCAGACAAGGACATTTGGAGGGGACCAGGCCAGCAGGGGAGGACAGTTGTGGGGGACCAAGCCTGCAGGGGAGAGAAGTTGGGGGGTCCAGGCCTGCAGGGGAGGGCAGTAATGAAGGACCAGGCCTGAAGGGGAGGGCAGTTGGGAGGGTTCCAGACCTTCAGGAAAGGCCTGTTGGAGCGGGAACCAGACCTGCAGGAGAGGGCAATTGTGGGCCATCAGGCCAGAAGGGAGAGCAGTTAGGGGTGACTGGGCCAGCAGGGGAGGGAAGTTGGGGTGGGGGGGACCAGGCCTGCATGAGAGGACAGTTGGGGTGGGGACTGAAGCCT
This sequence comes from Lasiurus cinereus, assembly GCA_011751065.1. Classification (NCBI taxonomy): domain Eukaryota; kingdom Metazoa; phylum Chordata; class Mammalia; order Chiroptera; family Vespertilionidae; genus Lasiurus; species Lasiurus cinereus. The sequence goes on from JAAGEH010000392.1 coordinate 17,923,049, forward strand.
GCAAGGGAGGGCAGTTGGGGGGAGGACCAGGCCTGCAGGGAAGGGCAGTTAAGGGCAATTGAGCCAGCCAGGGAGCAGTTAGGCGTCGATCAGCCTGGCAGGGGAGTGTAGTTAGGGGGTAATCAGGCTGGCAGGCAGAAGCAGTTAGGAGCAATCAGGCAAAGGCAGGTGAGCAGCTGGAAGCCAGCAGTCTTGGATTGTGAGAGGAATGTCCCAGATTGGAGAGGGTACAAGCTGGGCTGAGGGATAACCCCCCTCACCTTTATACATGAATTTTGTGCACCAGGTCTCTAGTATAAATTATATATACTCATACAGACAAACATATAGTCATCCACTTATGTAGTCTGTTTTGTTTGCAATCTCTCTTTTGATGTTTAGGAAAGTTCATATTTTTGTTCTAAGGTTACCTTTTGAATAATGTTTTATGAAATAACCTTAATCCCCTCTTCTTTTGGTTATTGCCTACCAGTTACCTATTATAAACAATATTGGAATTAGAATTCTTTTTTTATCTTTACCTCCTGCTCCTTCAACATCTAATTTGAAATAATAGCTTTTTTCCTAATTAAAACCTTCAGCAAGCTGTTTTCATTTCTGTATGCTCGCCTGATATTTGATAGTTATACAAATAATTATAGTTTTTGATAGTTATACATTTTTGTTACTGTTTGTACACTGCAGAGCATAATGTGCAGCTACATTTTTGCAATCATTAGTCATGGTACTAGAGGTAAATATATAATCAAGGTCCTGCAAATATAGAAGTCAAAACTCATTTTCCCAGGTTACCTCACAGTCAGAGTACAAACAAGCGATTAAAAGTTTGTCCAATCACACATTTTGATTCAGATCTGAGCAATGTTGAGAAGCACACTGCATGGAGCTGCCATGTGTACTGGAATAGCTAGTACTCCAGAGCATCCAGCTTCTAAAGGCAACGGTGGAGAGAAGCAATTTCCCACTGAGTTAAAGGTCAAGTTCCCGCCCTGGCCAGTGGCTTGGCTTGTTGGAACATGATCCTGCACACCAAAAGGTTGTGGTTTTGATTTCAGGGAACATACCTAGATTGTGGGTTCCAGCTCTGGTTAGGGTTCATGCGGGAAGTAGCCAATCAATGTTTCTCTCTCATATCAATGGTTCTCTCCCTTTTTTTCCTCTCTTCCTCCCTCCCTCTCTCTTATGTTTCTCTCTCTCTCTTTCTAAAAATCAATAAAAACATATCCTCAAATGGAGATTAAACACATAATAATGAAGTTCATTTTTCTGATGCTGAAAAGGTATTTGTTGTAGTAGGAGTGGCAGTAAAATCTAATTCCTGGTGTTTGTACTTTGTAGCCATTACATCAGTGGTAGCAGTTTCCTAAGTAAATCAATTCTCCAGCTTGGTTGGGAATCTAGCTTTGAGATTTGTTTCTCCAGTTTTCCTAACATTATTGTGAACTTACTAAAATTCTTTAATATTGAATATTCTTAATCTACTTAAATTAATCAAAGTAGATATTGTTGTTTGATCCAAAGCCCTGAATGATACCTGGAGGCCATGCATCTCCCATTACTGCTATGAAGACAGAATGATACAACTTATGCTAAAAAAATTTTTAATTGAATTTTTTGGCATCCTATCTAATAAAGGAGTAATATGCAAACTAACCACCACTCCACTACACCCACAAGCCATGCCCACCAGCCAAAGAGTGAATATGCAAATTAACCCCAACCCAAAGGGAGGCTTGGGTTTCCCCAGCAATGGAGGAAGCCAAGCTTTCCACACACGCTGGCGGGCCCAGGCCTCCACTCAAGGCTACAAAGTTTCAATTATAGAAGATAAATAAATCCCAACAGAAATGGCTGCCTCCAAGGAGCGAGCAGGAGGCTTGGCTCTGCTCCAGACTGCAAAGTTTCAATTGTAGAAGATAAATAATTCCCAGATACCAGGCCTCTGTTGGGGTTGCTGGAAGGCATGGCCAGCCTGCAAACCACCATAGGCCCCTCACCCAGGCCACTCCACACCCCAAGGGAACACCCACCCTGATCCAGGACAACCTTCAGGGCAAACCAGCTGGCAGGGGAGCAGATAATCATCAATCAGGCTGGCAGGGGAGTAGTTAGGAGGTGATCAGGCTGGCAGGCAGAAGCTGTTAGGGGCAATCAGGAAGGCAGGCAAGTGAGCAGTTGGAAACCAGCAGTCCTGGATTGTGAGAGGGATGTCAGGATCAGGCCTAAACGGGCAGTTAGACATTCCTTGAGGGGTCCCAGATTGGAGAAGGTGCAGGCTGGGCTGAGGGATACCCCTTCTCCCAGCCTCCATGCTTGAATTTCATGTACTGGGCCTCTAGTTGCTAAATAAAAGTATATGTTTTAGGTGTACAAATCTATAATACATTATCTTTATACTGTATTCTGTTTCTATCATCCAAAATCAAGTCTCCTTCTGTCACCAATTACCTTCTTCTAACACACCCCACCTTCCCCTAACCCTTGTATTCACCATACTGTTTTCTGTATCTATGAGGGTTTGGGGTTTTAGGGTGTGTTTTTTTTTTCCTTATCATTTCACTTTTTTCATTTGGCCCCCTAATCCCTTCTTCTGACAGCTATCAGTTTGTTCTCTGTATCTATGAATATGTTTCTATTTTATTTATTTTGTTCATTAGATTCCACATGTAAGTGAAATCATATATGTAGTATTTGTCTTTTGCTGGCTAGCTTATTTCACTTGGCATAATACCCTCCCAGACTATCCATGCTGTCACAAAAGGTAAGATTTCCTTCTTCTTATGGCTTAGTAGTATTCAATTGTATAAATGCAACCATAGCTTTTTTTATCCACTCATCTACTGATGGGCACTTAGGATGTTTCCAGATCTTGGATATTATAAATAACAGAGCAATGAACATAGGGGTAAATATATTCTTTCAAATTGGGGTTTTGAGTTTCTTCAGATATATTCCCAGAAGTGGAATCATTGGCCCTAACCCGTTTGGCTCAGTGGAAAGAGCATTGGCCTGCAGACTGAAGGGTCCCAGGTTCGATTCTGGTCAAGAGCATGTACTTTGGTTGCAGGCACATCCCCAGTAGGAGGTGTGCAAGAGGCAGCTAATCGATCTCCCATTGATGTTTCTAATTCTCTATCCCCCTTCCTTCCTCTCTGTAACAAATCAATAAAATATATTTTTTAAAAAAGAAGAAGTGGAATCACTGAATCTTGAGGCAATTCCATTTTTTAATTTTTTGAAGAATCTCTATACTGCTTTCCATAGTGGCTGCACCAATCTGTATTTCCACCAATAGTGCATGAGGATTCCCTTTAATCCACACCCTCACCAGCACTTGTTCACTGATTTATTAATGATACCCATTCTGACAGGTGTGAGATGATATATTATTGTGATTTTAATCTGCATTTCTCTGACAATTAGTAATGTTGAGCATCTTTTCATATCTATTGGTCATCTGTATATACACCATAGAGAAGTGTGTATTCAGGTCTTTTGCCCATTTTTTAATTGAATTGCTTGTTTGTTTGTTTTTAGTGTTGAGGTAGTATAAGTACTTTATAAATTTTAGATATTAACCCCTTATCAGATACATCATTGGTGAACATATTCTCCCATTCAGTGAATTGTCTTTTCATTTTGTTGATCGTTTCCTTTGTCGTGCAAAACCTTTTTATTTTGATGTAGTCCCATTTATTTGTTGTTTCTTTTGTTTCCTTTGCCTGAGGTGATGTGATATATATATATATATATATATATATATATATATATATATTGCTACCAGAAATGTCTGAGATTTTACTGATTATGTTTTCGTCTAGGATTTTTGTGGTTTCAAATCTAACATTTAAGTCTTTGATCTGTTTTGCATTTATTCTTGTGTATGCTGTAAGAAGGTGGTCTATATTTTTGCAGCTATCTGTTCAATTTTCTCAACACCATTTATTGTATAGATTACCTTTACACCATTGTATGTTCTTGCCTATTTTGTCAAATATTAGCTGACCATGAAGGAGTGGGCTTATTTCTGGGCTCGCTATTCTGTTCCATTGATAGATATGTGTGTTTTTATGCCAATGCCATGTTGTTTTTATTACTGTGGCCTTTTATTATAATTTGATAACAGGTAGCATGATTTCTTGAATATTGTTCTTCTTTCTAAAGATTGCTGAGACTATTCAGGGTCTTTTATGGTTCCATGTAAATTTTTGAATATTTGTTCCAGTTCTATAAAATATGCTATTGGTATTTTAATAGGAATTGCATTAAATCTATAGATTGCCTTGGATAGTGTGGACATTTTAATGATGTTAATTCTTCCTATCCATAAAGTATATGCTTCCACTGATTTGTATTTTCTTTAATTTCTTTCTGCAGTGTTTTATACTTTTCTATAAGTACAGGTCTTTTAAATCCTAGGTTAAATTTATTCTGAGGGAGCTTTTTATGCAATTGTAAATGGGATTGATTTCTTAGTTTCCTTTTATTATTGGTGTAAAAAATACAACTGATTTCTGGGTATTTATTTTGTATCCTGCTACTTTATTGAATTCATGTATCAGTTCTAGTAGTTTTTAGGTGGAATCTTTAGGGTTTTCTATATAAAGAATCATGTCATCTGTAAATAATGAGAGTTTTATTTATTCTTTTCCATTTTGAGTGTCATATCTTCTTTTTGTCTGATTGCCTTAGCTAGGACTTCTAGTACTATGTTGAATTAGAGTGATGAAAGTAGACACCCTGTCTTGTTCCTGATCTTAAAAGAAACACTTTTAGTTATTGCCCATTGAGTATGATGTTGGCAGTGGTTTTGTCATATATGGGCATATGAGGCATATTCTCTCTATCTCATTTTGCTGAGGGTTTTATTAAAAACTAGAGGCCTGGTGCATGAAATTCGTGCACCAGGGGAGGCTGTGTGTGTGTGTCCCTCAGCCCAGCCTAAACCCTCTCCAATCTGGGACATTCCTCTGAAATCCAGGACTGCTGGCTCCCAACCGCTCACCTGCCTGCCTGCCTAATCACCCCCTAACCACTCCCCTGCCAGTCTGATCAACCCTAACTTCTCCCCTGCTGGTCCCATTGCCCTTAACTGCCCTCCCCTGCTGGCCTGGTCACCCCCAACTATCCTCCACTGCAGGTCTGATCACCCCCAACTCCCATCCCTTGCAGGTCAAGTCCCTCCTAACTACCTTCCCCTGCTGACCTGATCACTCACAACTGCCGTTCCCTGCTGGCCTTCTTGTGGTGGCCATCTTTTGTGTTGGAGTGACAGTCAATTTCCATATTACCACTTTATTATATAGGATTAGTGCTAGATTTTATCAAATGCTTTTTTTGCTTCTATTGATATAATCATGTAATTTTTATCCTTCATTTTGTCTATGCAGTATATCATATTTATTGATTTGTAGATAATATCACCTTGCATCCTTGAAATAATATCCACTTGATTATGGTGTATGATCTTTTTTTAAATAAACCTTTATTGTTCAGATTATTACAATTGTTCCTCTTTTTTTCCCCCATAGCTCCCCTCCACCCAGTTCCCACCCCACCCTCTGCCCTTACCTCCCCTTATTGTCCTCAACCATAAGTGAACAATTTTTGTCCAGTCTCTTCCTGCACCCCCCTCACTCGTTTCCCCCTGAGAATTGTTAGTCCACTCCCTTTCTATGCCCCTGATCCTATTATATTCACTAGTTTATTCTGTTCATCAGATTTCTAATTCACTTAATTTTTAGACTTGTTAATAGATATGTATTTGTTGTTCATAATTTTTATCTTTACCTTTTTCTTCTTCTTCCTCTTCTTAAAGAACACTTTTCAGCATTTCATATAATACTGGATTGGTATTAATGAACTCCTTTAGCTTTTTCTTATCTGTGAAGCTCTTTATCTGACCTTCAATTCTCAATGATAGCTTTGCTGGATAGAGTATTCTTGGTTGTAGGTTCTTGCTATTCATCATGTTGAATATTTCTTGCCACTCCCTTCTGGCCTGCATCGTTTCTGTTGAGAAATCAGCTGACCATCATATGGGTGCACCCTTGTAGGTAATTAACTGTTTTTCTCTTGCTGATTTTAATATTCTCTCTTTGTCTTTTGCTCTTAGCATTTTAATTATGACGTGTCTTGGTGTGGTCCTCTTTGGGTTCTTTTTGTTTGAGGTTCTGTGTGCTTCTTGGACTTATAAGTCTGTTTCTTTCACCAGGTGGGGGAAGTTTTCAGTCATTATTTCTTCAAATAGGTTTTCAGTATCTTGCTCTCTCTCTTCTTCTGGCACCCTCATAATTCTGATGTTGTATACTTAAAGTTGTCCCAGAGGCTCCTTACACTAACTTCAAATTTTTGGATTCTTCTTTCTTTTTACTTTTCCAGTTGAGTGTTTTCTGCCTTTTTGTATTTCAGATGTTTGACTTGATTCTTGTGTTCCTCTAGTCCTCTGATAGGTCTCTGTATAATATTTTTATTTCAGTCAGTGTATGTTTAATTTCTAGTTGGTCCTTTTTCATATCCTCAAGGGCTCATTAAATTTATTGACCTTTTCTAGGAAATTCTTGAAAAACCTTATAAACCATGGTTTTGAACTCTATATCCAGTCATTTGTTTTCTTCCATGTCTTTAATTTGTGATCTGTTTCTTTGTCTCCGCATTTTCGCTGCTCCCCTGAGTTGGTACAGTAGCTTTGTGTGCTGGTGTCCTATATGGCCCAGTAGCTCCGCCTCCCCAGTTACCTGAGGTGGACACTCAAGATGTACCCTTTTGTGAACTGTGTGTACCACCTTGTTGTAGTTAAGTCTTGATTGTTATTGGTGTCACTGGGAGGAAATTGACCTCCAGGCCAATTGGCTGTGAAGATCAGCTGTGTCTATGCTGGGAGACCTTCTATGCTGGAGGCAGCCTTAGGAGTCAAGACTTCCAAAATTGCAAAAGCCTCTTTGTTCAGCTTGGATGGGGCAGAGTCTCAGGGCTGAGTAGACAGCCGTGGCTTCCCATCAGCCCTGCCCTATCATGCCCCTGGGTCTCAGTGCCCTTCGGTATTTGGGCACACGCCTCCAGACCTCTGCCTTTCCCCTGAGTTTCTGTGTGCTCCAGGGATCCCTATGAGACTGGGTCCCCAAGGTCTTACCCAAAACTGGAGTTCAGCACAGTTGGGAGGTTCCATCTTTCTCCCGCTAGAGAAAGCCAGCAGCACACTCAGCAGTGAGTCCTCTCTGTATGCACTCATGTATGCGCCTCCAGATCTCTGCCTTTCACAGGTCCCCTGAGTTTCTGTGCACTCCTTTCTTCTTCCCAACAGTCCAGACTTCCCCAATATGAGTCTCACCTAGGGTTCAATGCAGTTGGAATTGGGGTTCAGTGCAGTCGGGAGTTTCTGTCTCCCTCTTGATAGAGGAAGCCAGCCAGGCACTCCATCACCCGTCCCCTCCATGCATGTGTCTCTGTACCTTAGCTTTTTGCAGCTTCTCTGAGTCTCCATGAGTTCCTCTCTTTTTTTCTAGTTGTAGAATTTCCACTCAGCCAGCTTTCCTGTGGTTCTGGATGATGTCCGTTTTGTCTTTTAGTTGTAGTTTTGAAATTGTTATGCAAGGCAGCAGTGCAGGTGTCCACCTATGCCACCATCTTGGTTTCTCCTTTCATGATCTTTTCAATGTATCACTGGATCCTATTTGCTAATATTTTGTTCAGGATTTTATCATTTATTTTCATCAGGGATATTGCCTATACTTTTCTTTCTTTGCAGTTTCCTTATCTGATTTTGGAATTAGGATAATGCCAGCCTCAAAAAATGAGCATGGGAGTCTTCCCTTCTCTTGAATTTTTTGGAATAATTTGAGGATAGATGCTGGTTCTTCTTTGAATGTTTGGGAAAATTCACCTGAAAAACTATCTGGTCCAGGACTTTTGTTTACTGTCAGTTTCTTATTACTGCTTCAATTTCATTAGTTTTAATTAATTTATTCAGATTTTATAATTCTTCCTGATTAAGTTTTGGAAGGTTGTATGTTTCTAGAAATGTATACATTTTGTTCAGATTGTCCAATTTATTGGCATATAGTTATTTATAATAAATCCCATGTATTCCTATGGAGTCAGTTGTTACTTCTCTTTTTCCATTTCTGATTTTATTTATTTGGGTCCTCACCTTCTTCTTTTCCTTGATGAGTTTGGCTAAAGGTTTGTCAATCATGTTATCTTTTCAAAGAACTAGCCCTTGGTTTCATTGATCTTTTGTATTGTTATTTTAGAATCAATTGCATTTATACTCTGATATTTACAATTCCCTTTCTTCTCATGAGGTCTAGTACAAAATGAAAATGCAGGCCCTATTTTTAAAACACTGTTAAGATTTTTAAGATGGCAAAAGCAGAGCATTAAAACAACTATAGGGCCCTTCTAAGCATCTGTACATGAAGCTCTTCTAATCCTCTTCCTTATCAGTTGGTATTAGTATAGAGCAGCGGTTCTCAACCTGTGGGTCGCGACCCCTTTGGGGGTCGAACAACCCTTTCACAGGGGTCGCCTAAGACCAGCGGAAAACACCTATTTCCCATGGTCTTAGGAACCAACAGACCGCTCCTCGGTGTAGCAAAGTGGAGCAATGTAGTTTACTGTTGTCATATGAAGACTGTTACCCAAGCTACACCACGATTCAAGACAAAATTTCATTTATTTGTAATTAGAAATAAATATTTCACAATATATAATTACATATTGTTTTTGTGATTAATCACTATGCTTTAATTATGTTCAATTTGTAACAATGAAAATACATCCTGCATATCAGATATTTACATTACAGTTCATAACAGTAGCAAAATTACAGTTATGAAGTAGCAACAGAAATCATTTTATGGTTGGGGGTCACCACCACATGAGGAGCTGTATTAAAGGGTCATGGCATTAGAAGGTTGAGAACCACTGGTATAGAGTATGACAGACACCTAGACACCTCTCTCTATGGCCATCAATAAATTCTGTTTAAAGCAGGCAAGCCACTATATATACACTACAGTTGTCCACAACAAAAGGCCCTTCCAGCCAACTATACAAAATTGAATTAGTAATACAGTTACATTACAAGATTATAATTACAACATTACATCAATAGTACAAAAATGTATGTCCACTTGAAGGCAAAAGTATACGAAAATACATGTTCACTTTAAATATTGAAAGACAGAATCTCAACACTAAAAGGAACAAGAGAGAACATCAAATCAAAGCCCACTGGGTTATTTTGGGGAAACTGAGTCCCAATGGGATTAACTGCCTACCTAGAGTGACAAAATTAGCTACTGTTGAATAATCTCTGTCTCCTGAAATCCAGTTTAAATTTGCCCCTTTTCATGTGTTATCACCTCTGTTCCTTTTCATCTCAGAAGTGTTGGAGTGGTCAACCAATTTTATTTTCCTAATCATAAACATCCAAAAGAAACGTATGAACACCAGAGAAGAAAAGGAAATTCCGGATTAAACCTTCAGGACTTGAAAGGAAGAAGTTTGAAAATACATTAAATCAAAAAAAATTATTTGTAATTACAAAATCTATTTTCAATAGCTCACTCAAAAAGAATAAATAAAAAGTGATATTCCACCCATTTACTCAATATTAATCCAAAAAAGTTATCAGTTTCAGGTAGTTTATCACTAAATAAGAACTACAGAAGCTTACAGGGGAATATTGTACTATGTGACATCTTTCCCAACCCAGAATACTGGCAGCAGGAGAAATATAAGGAAAAGAGAATTTCCATTTTTCTCAAACTAATATACGTTTTGTTTATTCATTCTGCGATGTAGAATTTTTTTCAGAAATCTTTTGTAAATATTCAAGCCTTCAAACATACTGCCCATTTTCTATTTTGAAATACAAAACTATAGCAACTTAAGGGGAAAACTTCATATGCACTGCTTCCTTACATAACAAATCTACATAAATCATATCACTATCTTTCTGGTATTGCCAATAAAGACCCTTAAAACTACTAAAAGCTGATTTTTTTTTGGGGGGGGGTAATGGGGAGAGGCTATAGGAATCACTTGATATTAACTACCTAGTGCTCTACAAATTATCCTTAAATTTATGTTCTACTGCTACTAGTGAGCTGTAGATTTACATAAGAAAAATTAAAATAATTTAAACAATTAAAATCCCCACAATTAACACTTTATGTTGGAAACCCCTAACAGCAGTTCTCAACCTGTGGGTCGCGACCCCTTTGGGGGTCGAACGACCCTTTGACAGGGGTCGCCTAAGACCGTCGGAAAATGCAGATATTTACATCACGATGCATAACAGGAGCAAAATTTCATGGTTGGGGGTCACCACCACATGAGGAACTGTATGCAAGGGTCGCGGCCTTAGGAAGGTTGAGAGCCACTGCCCTAACAGATGGTGAACTTTTTGCTCTTCAACTTGATCGTTTAAACTCAGATTCCTGAGGCAGACTAAGGTAAATTTCGGTTTCAAATATGTATAAAAAGTGTCAGTTAGCCAGTTAACTCTGCAGTTAAACAGCCTGTCACTTAGGAGCTGGCAGATGCAGCCTGCGCGGCAAAGGCTGGCTCTCCGCCCTCCCCTCCCAGCTCCCGGCCAGGGACCCCGCCCGCTTCACCTGTCTCTCCGCTCGCCCCTTCCCCGCTCTCTTGGCCACGCCTCCCGCGCGCAGGCGCGCCTTCCCCGCCCCCTGCGTTTAGCCAATAGCCGGAGAGTTTTGTGCAGCGCCTCCCCTCCCGCCAACGCCGGAGATCTTGCGGCCCCGCCCCTGCCGGGGGCTCAGACTGAAAGATGGCGGCGGCCGCGGAGTTGATGCTGCTGGAGAAGTCCCTGGGGCTGAGTAAAGGGAACAAGTACAGCGCTCAGGGCGAGCGCCAGGTGAGGAGGGGAGACGGCGTGGAGGGGGAGAGCTGGCCTGCGGAGCCAGGGAGGACAGGCTGGCCGGCAGAGGCGGAGGCGGGAGGACGCGGCCCTCAGCTCCCACGTGTCCGCGCGCGGGCGGCTGGCGCCTCGGGTCTCTTCCTGCAGCCCGAGCTCCCGGATCGGGCGAGGGAGCTCCCCTTACGCCCCCCTGCGCCCCCCCAAACGTGGGCTCGGCCCGTACTCCTCCTCCTGGTAGATTGTTGCGACCCGGTTCTGGCAAAGCGAAGAGAACCCCCGAGTCCATAGATACACCGGCCCGGAGGCTCAGGGTTTGCGTTCAGTGACAGCAGTTGCTGTAAGAGTAGCTTTCACTCACCTTAGGCAGCCACTGCGGAGAGTGACTGCGTGCCCGGCGCCGAGTCGTGTGCGGGGCCTGGAGGGGGCAGCGTGGCAGGTAAAGCGGACACCCCTCCCCGAAAGCTGGCTTTGTCAGCCGAGTGCCAGCGTCGCCGCTGTTTTCATCACGGTACTGCACAGTGCTGCGTTGAAGCGGATGCAGTGCGTCGTGGTTCAGTCTGGTTTCTTGCCCCCCCCCCTTTTTTTTTTTTTTTTTAGCAGAAGACAACTATTGAAAGTTTCTATTTATGTATTTGGGGAAGGGATGAGGGTTTGTGATAGATTCAGTCTGGGGTTTGTTTTTAAGACAATTGACAGCATAAACCAAAAGTCGTTTTCTGAAACATAATAATAATTATCAATAATAATTAAAAACTGAATTAACAATAATAATTGGATACTGAAAGCAATTCAGAGATCCAGCTCTAGGGGAATGGTTCATCATATTACTTATGTAGCCGTTAAAAGTGATTACTTGAAGACCATTAAGATGAATGTGAAAATAATAGGTGTGCCATGATTGCAACTAAGATTTCTGTACTAAAGAGAATGGGCTTTAGAGCCAATTGTATTTTATTCAAACTCTGATTCTGACATTACACACCTGATGACCTTGGTTTTTTATCTGTAAAATTAGGACAAGATTACATACCTGTCTTGGGAGATGATGATTAGATAACAAGCTAACGGATTTTTTTTGAGTTGATATGCTGGGGTTATGCATAATTTATTTTTACTAACTATTCTTTCTGAAATTGTCTGCACCCCCGCACCATCACACACATACTCAACATTTGCAAGTTCTTTGGTTTCTTTCCTTCCTCCCCTCCCCTTCCCTCCCTTTCCCTCCCCTTTTCCTTCTCTCCTCTTTCTCCCCTCTCCCACCCCTCCCTTGCCCAACATACATTCAGAAAAAGTATACAATTCTCAGTGAGTTACCACACAGTGAACATACCCAAGTAACTACATTGTGAAATAATGGAACATTACCAACACCTTCAGAGGATTCCATATTTTCTTTTAATACATTTTTAAGAGAAGTTATGGGTTATCTTAGAGGTAGTAGTTTTATTTAAGTGTGAAGGCAAAAGTGAGAATTCAAGAAATAAGTAGTGTATGGGAAATACAGTTGACCTTTGAATATGGAGGTTTAAGGCACCAACCTCTCATGGAGTTGAAAATTTATAACTTTTTACTCCCCAAAATCTTAACTAGTAATGAATGGGTGAGGAAGTGGAGAGTTACTTCCTTTAACTTTCAGGGGTAACCTTTGACTCTAGCTATGAAATGCTAATCTCCCCTTATACTTCACATAGTCCTATTGACTTACTGTAAGTATCAGAGTTCCCTGAAAAGTATAAGTCACTAGATGAGTATAAGATACTGTTTCATGGCTGAAAAGAGCAACAGTCTTCCCAAGAATGGATTCATTTTTGGTTTGCATAGGTCATTTAGATTGCATTCTTGTTATTTATAATGGTCAGTCTTCCTCTTGGATGAAATGTTCCATTTTAAGTTTTTTATAATGCTTTACTTAGTTGGGCATCAAGAACATTTAAACTAATTAACAATTTCTTATGATCTGACCCTTAGTATTGCTGTTACTGGGGAAAAATGAAAAGTAGTAGTATTTTTCAGATAATTACCTGAAGCTGACTTTATTTTCAGTAGCCCCAATTATATTTTGCAATATTTTTTTAAAATATGAAATAAGGACCAACACTTAGAGTGACCTCACTTGAAATGATTCCAGAATTGATGACTATGCTGTCCATGAAAACTTAAGTCTCCATCACATTCCGCACCTAATTAAAGAGATGGGTAAGTGTATTTAGGTCACATATCACTAAAACCAGCCTAGATCCCATTTGGTGGTCTAATAGCAGCATGAACTCAGTGTTACTATAACTTTCTTGTTTTTGTTATTACAGAAGTCAGGTTTTTTTAAGCATTTTCACCTTGCTAAAATAAAATAGGGTATAGGTAAACTTAATTGAAATTAATGCAGTGTTATTAGGATTTTCACTTTCTTTTTTGTATATACACAGTTATAAACATTTTGTACATATATAGATGTTACCAATATCATTATCAAACATCTCTTATTAAATGTAAATTACATAATTGCTATTTTCCTGACTTTACATAATTTAGTACATAGTTTAGCATTTTAAAGTAAAAACTTTTTAAAAATATTTATTGATGGCACTATTATAATTGTTCCCCATTTTCTCCTCCTTTGCCCCCTTCCACCCAGCCCCAACCCCATCCCAGGCCTTCCCCACACTATTGCCTGTGTTCATGGGCTATGCCTATATGCATATATGTTCTTTGATTAATCTTTTCCCCTATTGCCTTTGTCCATGGGCTGTGCCTATATGCATATATGTTCTTTGGTTAATGTTTTCCCATTGCTTCTACCCCTCTCCTCTCTGTGATCTGTCATTGTATTCCACACATCTCAACCTATTTTGTCAGTTTATTTTGTACATTAAATTCCACAAATGAGTGAGATCGTGTAATACTCGTCTTTCACTGACTGGCTTATTTCACTTAGCACAATAATCTCCATGACCCTCCATGCTGTCTCAAAGGGTAAGAGATCCTTCTTTTTTAAAGCTGCATAGTATTCCAGTGTGTAAATGTACCACAGCTTCTTAATCCATTCATCTACTGATGGGCACGTGGACTATTTCCAGATCTTAATTATTCTAAATTGTGCTGCTATAAACATAGCGGTGTATATATTCTTTCTGATTGGTGTTTTGGGATTCTTAAGATATACTCCCGCCTTAGCCAATTTGGCTCAGTTAATAAAACGACAGCCTATGGACTGAAGGGTCCCAGGTTCAATTCTGGTCAAGGGCACATGCCTGGGTTGTGGGCTCCTACCAACGTTGCAGGAGAAAGCCAATCAGTGATTTCCTCTCATTATTGATGTTTCTATCCCTCTCTTCCTCTCTGAAATCAATAAAAATATATTAAAATAGGATATACTTTCAGAAGTGGGGTTGCTGGGTCAAATGGCAATTTCATTTTAAACTTTTTTATGAAATCCTATACTGTTTTCCACAGTGGCTGCACCAGTTTGCATTCTCACCACCAGTGCATGAGGGTTTCCTTTTCCTCACATCCTTGTCAGCACTTGTTGTTTTTTGATTTACTGATGATAGCCATCCTGGCAGGTATGAGGTAATACTTGATTGTAGTTTTAATTTGCATTTCTCTGATGACTGGTGCCTTTGAGCATTTTTTTTTTCATGTCTATTGGCCATTTGTATGTCCTCTTTGTAGAAGTGTCTATTCTGCTCCTTTGCACATTTAAAAAAAAAAATATATATATATATATATATATATATATTATTGATTTTTTATAGAGAGGAAGGGAGAGGGATAGAAAGTCAGAAACATCGATGAGAGAGAGACATCAATCTTCCGCCTCCTGCACGCCCCACACTGGAGATGTGCCCGCAAGCAAGGTACATGCCCCCGACCGGAATCGAACCTGGGACCTTTCAGTCCGCAGGCCAACGCTCTATCCACTGAGCCAAACCGGTCTCGGCCCTTTGCACCTTTTTTAATTGGATTGTTTGTCTTCCGTTTGTTGAGTTGTATGAGTTCTTAATGTATTTTGGAAATTAACTCATTATCAGATGTATAATTGGCAAATATGTTCTCCCATTGAGTGGGTTCCCTCTGAATTTTGAGGATGGTTTCCTTTGCCATGCAGAAGCATTTTAGTTTGACATAGTCACATTTGTTTATTTTTTCTTTGTTGAAAATTCTGCTATGTGTAATGTTTGAGATTTTACTGCCTATGTTTTCTTCTAGGATTTTTATGGTTTTGCAACTTACATTTATTTTTTTTAATTTAATAAATCTTTATTGTTCAGATTATTAAAATTGTTCCTCTTTTCCCCCCCATAGCTCCTCTCTAACCGGTTCCCACCCCACCCTCTGTCCTTACCTCCCCCTGCATTGTCCTCATCCATAGGTGTATGATTTTTGTCCAGTCTCTTCCAAACACCCCTCACCCCTTTATCCCTGAGAATTGTCAGTCCACTCCCTTTGTATGCCCCTGATTCTATTATATTCACCAGTTTATTCTGTTAATCAGATTTTTAGTTCACTTAAATTTTAGATTCATTTGTTGATATGTATTTGTTGTTCATAATTTTTATCTTTACCTTTTTCTCCTTCTCTTCTTAAAGAGTATCTTTCAGCATCTCAGATAATACTGGTTTGCTGTTGATGAACTCCTTTAGCTTTTTCTTATCTGTGAAGCTCTTTGTCTGACCTTCAATTCTGAATGATAACTTTGCTGGGTAGAGTAACCTTAGTTGTAGGTTCTTGCTATTCATCACTTTGAATATTTCTTGCCACTCCCTTCTAGCCTGCATAATTTCTGTTGAGAAATCAGCTGACAATTGTATGGGTGCTCCCTTGTAGGTAATTAACTGTTTTTCTCTTGCTGATTTTAATATTCTCTCTTTGTCTTTTGCTCTTGGCATTTTAATTATGATGTGTCTTGGTGTGGTCCTCTTTGGATTCTTTTTGTTTGGGGTCCTGTGTGCTTCTTGGACTTGTAAGTCTGTTTCTTTCACCAGGTGGGGGAAGTTTACAGTCATTATTTCTTCAAATAGGTTTTCAGTATCTTGCTCTCTCTCTTCCTTCTGGCACCTCCATAATTCTGCTGTTGGTATGCTTGAAGGTGTCCCAGAGGTTCCTTACACTGTCTTCAAATTTTTGGATTCTTTTTACTTTTTGCTTTTTTAGTTTAGTGTTTTCTGCTTCTTTGTATTTCAGATCTTTGACTTGATTCTTGTGTTCCTCCAGTCTGCTGTTAGGTCTCTGTATAATATTTTTTATTTCAGTCAATGTATGTTTCTAGTTGTGCTGAAACTGATTTGGCTCAGTAGATAGAGCGTCAGCCTACAGATTGAAAGGTTCCAGGTTCGATTCCGGTCAAGGGCATGTACCTTGGTTGCGGGCCCATCCCCAGTAGGGGGCGTGCAAGAGGCAGCTGATCGATGTCTCTCTCTCATCGATGTTTCTAATTCTCTATCCATCTCCCTTCCTCCCTGTAAAAAATCAATAAAATATATTTTTTAAAAAAAGAAAAAAACATTTATATAAAAAAAAATTTCTAGTTGGTCCTTTTTTTTTTATCTCCTCCAGGGTCTCATTAAATTTATTGACCTTTTCTAGGAAATTCTTGAAAAACCTTATAACTGTGGTTTTGAACTCTATATCCAGTCGTTTGTTTTCCTCCATTTCTTTTGTTTGTGATCTGTTTCTTTGTCTCCACATTTTCGCTGCTTCCCTGAGTTGTAGAGTAGCTTTGTGTGCTAGGTATCCTATATGGCCCAGTAGCTCCACCTCCCCAGTTACCTGAGGTGGACACTCTTGGTGTACCCCTTTGTGGACTGTGTGTACAGCCTTGTTGTAGTTAAGTCTTGATTGTTGTTAGTATCACCAGGGGAATTGATCTCCAAGCCAATTGGTTGTGAGGATCAGCTGGATCTATGCAGGGAGAACTACTGGAGTCAGCCTTATGAGTCAAGACTTCCAAAATTGCAAAAGCCTTTGTTCAGCTTGGATGGGGCAGAGTTTCAGGGCTGAGCAGACAGCCATGGCTTCCTGTTAGCCTTGCCCTATGTGGCCCCTGGGTCTCAGGGTCCCTTGGTAATCGCTGCAGCCCTCTCTGTGCTCACTTGCGTACCTCCAAACCTCTGCCTTTCGCGGCTCCCCTGAGTTTCCATGCACTCTGGGGACCCATATGAGTCTTGCCTGAAACTGGGGTTCAATGCAGTCGAAAGTGGAGTTCAGCGCAGTTGGGGGGTTCTGTCTTCCTTCCACCTGAGAAAGCCATAGGCACAATCAGCAATCAGTCCTCTCTGCCTTCCCTAGTGTGCGCATCTCCAGACCTCTGCCTTTTCGCCTCCCCCCCCCCTGAGTTTCCATGCACTCATCTCTTTTCCTGACAGTCCAAATTCCCCCCGATGAGTCTTGCCTGGAGCTGGGGTTCAGTGCATTCAGAACTGAGTTTCAGTGCAGTTGGGAGTTTCTGTCTCCCACCCACAAGAGGAAGGCAACCAGGTCCTCTGTTGCCCATCCTCTCTACACACATCTCCATATCTCAGCTTTTTGCAGCTCCTCTGAGTCTTCATGAGCCCTTCTCTTTCCTTCTAGTTGTAGAATTTCCACTCAGCCAGCTTTCCTGTGGTTCTGGATGATGTCCGTTCTGTCTTTTAGCTATAGTTTTGAAATTGTGCGAGGCAGCAGTTTAGGTGTTCACCTATGCCGCCATCTTGGTTTCTCTTTGCAACTTACATTTAAGTCTTTTATCTTTTTTGAATTTATTCTTTCGCATGTTATAAGTTGGTAGTCTAATTTCATTTTTTTGCATGTACCTGTCTAATTTTCCCAAACCATTTATTTATTACAGTCTTTATTATATGCATTTGCCCCCTTTGTCAAATGTTGATTGACCATAAAGGCATGAGTCAATTTCTAGGGTCTCTATTTTGTTCTGTTGATCTGTATGCCTGTTCTTGTGCCAGTATCAAGTTGTTTTGATTACATTGGCTTCATAGTATAGTTCATGATATTTTCTTACAATCCTTTTTATTTCTGTGATGTCAGTTGTTACTTCATCATTTTTGTTTCTGATTTTATTTATTTGGGTCCTTTTTGTTTTTTTGATGAGTCTGGCTAAAGGTTCATCAGTCTTATTTTATTTTTTCAAAGAACCAGCTCTTGGTTTCATTGATCTTTTGTATTTCTATTGTTAGTCTCTATTTCATTATTTCTTCTCTGATCTTTATTATTTCTTTTCTACTTATGTGGGCTTTTCTTCTTGCTCTCTAGTTCTTTTACTTGTTGGGTTATATCGTTCATTTCTTGTTTCTCGAAATAGGCCTGTAATGCTGTGAACTTCCCTCTCAGAACTGTTTCTACTATTTCCCATAGATTTTTGGTTGTTGTGTGTTTAGTTTTGTTTGTTTCCAATACTTTTTAAAAAATATATATTTTATTGATTTTTTATAGGAAGGGAGATAGAGTATTAGAAACATCGATGAGAGAGCAACATCGATCAGCTGCCTCCTGCACACCCCCTACTGGGGATGTGCCCACGACCAAGGTACGTGCCCTTGACCAGAATCGAACCTTTTAATCCGCAGGCTGACGCTCTATCCACTGAGCAAAACCGGTTTCGGCTTTTTTATTTTATTTTTTTTTTATTTGATTGATTTTTTTTTTTTTTTTTTTTTTACAGAGAGGAAGGGAGAAGGATAGAGAGTTAGAAACATCGATGAGAGAAAACAATTGATCAGCTGCCTCCTGCATGCCCTCTACTGGGGACATGCCTGCAACCAAGGTACATGCCCTTGATCGGAATCGAAGCTGGGACCTTTTAGTCCGCAGGCCAACGCTTTATCCACTGAACCAAACCGATTTCGGCCACAAAAAGTTTTTGATTTCTTCCTTTATCTCATTAGTAACCAATTCATTGTTTAATAACATGCTAGTTAGCCTGCATGTGTTTGAATAATTTTGTTTTTTTACTGTAGTTGATTTCTAGTTTCATGCCATTGTGATCCAAGAAGATGTTTGATATGATTTCAATCATCTTGAATTTGTTAAGACTTGTTTTGTGTCCTAACTGGTGGTCTGTCTTTGAGTATTCTCTGGGCACTTTAGAAGAATGTATTCTCTGTAGCTTTGGGATGAAATGTTCATTCCATCTAGTATGTCATTTAAAGTTACTGTTTCCTTGTTGATTTTTTTTTTTTGCCTGGAAGATCTATCCATTGATGTGGGGTGTTAAAGTACCCTACTATGACTGCATTGCTGTCGATTTTCCCTTGTAGTTTACCAAGAGTGGTGTGTATTTGTGTGTGTGTGTGTGTATGTGGGTGCATATATCTTTACAAGGGTTATATTTTCTTATTGGATCAATCCTTTTAATAATTCTTTATCTTTTTATGCCCTTTGTTTTGAAGTTTATTTTGTCAGATATGGGTATTACTTACCCAGCATTTTTTGTTTTCATTTACCTGGAGAATTTTTTTCCATCCCTTCACTTTCATCCTGTGTGAATCTTTGTTTTAAGGCGGGTCTCTTGTAGAAAGTATATTTCTATGTTATGTTTTCTTATCCATTCAACCACCTATGTCTTTTGGGGCATTTAATCCGTTTACATTTAAGGTTATTGATAGTTACTTATTTATTGCCGTTGGTTTCTTTATACCAATGTTCCCCTCTCAGTTTTTTCTTACAGCACTTCCTTTAACATTTCTTGCAATGCTGGTTTGGTGGTAATGTATTCCTTTACCCTTTATTTGTCTGGGAAAGTCTTTATTTCATCTTCAATTTTAAATGATAGGTTTCATGCATAGAGTTTTCGATTCAGTCCTTGCTTCTCATTACTTTGAATACTTCATGCCAATCCCCTCTGTCTTAAAATGTCTCTGTTGAGAAATCAGGTGACAGTCTAATGGGAACTTCCTTGTAGTTAACTTTTTGCTCATGCTTACTGTCTTTAAGATTCTCTCTTTATCTTTAACCTTTGCCATTTTAATTATCTTGTGTCTTAGTGTAGGTTCATATTGATTGGGACTCTGTGCTTCTTAAACTTGTTTGATTTTTTTCCTTTACCCAGTTAGGGAAGTTTTCTGTCATTATTTCTTCCAGCAAATTCTCTGTTCTTTGTTCACATGCTTCTCTTTCTGGGGCCTCTGTGATGGTAATTTCATGTTGCCCCAACATTCCCTTAAATTGTTCTTTCTTTTTTAAAATTACTTTTTATTTTTGCGGCTCTAAATGGGTGTTTTTTTCTATCTTGTCTTTCTTCTTTTATTTCTTTATTGATTAAGGTATTACATATGTGTCTTTATCCTTCCATTATCCCCCTGGCCCCCCCACGCATGCCCTCATTCACCTGTTTGTGTCCATTTGTTAGGCTTATATGCTCTACCTTGTCTTTCAAATCAATGATGTAGTCCTCTGCTTCATTCAGTCTACTATTAATTCCTCCCACTATAGTCTTGATGTCAGATACGGTCTTCTTCAATTCCTGACTGGTTCTTGTTCGTGGTTTCTATTTCCTTTTTCATGCTGTTGTATTTCACACTAAGTTCCTTGTAATTCTCACTTAAGCTCCTTGAGCATCTTTATAACCATTATTTTGAACAGTATCTCTGATCTTTGCTTACCTCCATTTCATTTAGCTCTTTATCTGGAGATTTCACCTTTTCTTTCATATAGAGCTGTCTTTCCTATAGAGAACATTTTAGCTGTCTCTGTGTTTGTTTCTATGTATTAGATAGAACTGCCATGACTCCTGGTCTTTGTGGGGTTTCTTTATATAGTAAGTGTCCTGTGGGACCCATCAGTGCAGTTTCTTTGATCTCCTGAGCTGGATGCTCTAGGGATGTCCTTTGTGTGGGTTATTTGGGTTCTCCTGTTGCAATTGAATCTTGATTTTATCTGTCCCATTCATGGGTGGGATCTTCCCTCAGGCTAGCTGACTGTGAGTCCCCCCCACCCCCCATATTGTGTGAGGTGTTATGCAGGTGTTGATAGAACAAATGAAATAAAACTACAAAATAAACAAAATATACAAAAGACCCCCCACAACAACAACAACAACAAAAGCAACTTCAAAACAAAGAAGAATCAGAAAAGAGAGAATAATTTTTTTCCCTTTATTTTATTATTCTTGCTCTTATAGTACACATGGGAAAAAAAGAGCAAGAATAATAAAATAAAGGGAAAAAAATTACAAAAGACGAAAAAAGTGGGAAGAAAAGAGAATATGAAAGGAAAGAAGGGAGAACAATTATAAAAATAAAGATTAGGAAAAGGAAAACAGTATAAGTGAAAGAAGATAAAAAATTATGAAAAGGAAAAAAATAAAGGGTAAAGAGGAAGAGAAAAATAGAAAAGGAAAGAGAAAAGAGATATGGAAGAAAAGAGTCAAAAATAATTACAATGCAATAAAAAATGCAAAAAAAACAAGTGGATTTTGTCTCAGCAGAGTTAAATGCATTATGGGAGCTCTCTTTGGATCCTGCTTTATGTTGACTGGAGCCGTTTTGTATGTCATTTAAGGAGCTCTTGGGAGGTAATTGGTGCTAATTGCTGTCCAAAGCCAACCATGTTTTGTTCTTCCACAACCTTTTCAAAGTTTCAAGTGATCCACAGTTTATGGCTGTGCTGGGGAGAGGCCATGCTGTGCTCTAAGGCCGCCGGCTTGTTAGCTTGACAGGGCCATGTCAGCAAATGTCCAAAGGCACCTTAGGCTTTGCCTCTGCTTGCTTCTGCCTGCTGGCCAGCTAGCTGTCAGACTTAGTCACTAAAAAGGCTCTTTCTGAAAGGGCTTTTGGCAGAATTAGAAGTGGGGAGTGTGTGTGGGGGGGTGCCATTCTGATTTCAGGGAAGATGGTGGGTGTGTTCTCCTATCCCAGAGTCACTCATTTGAGTCTATCCAGAATATTCTCCAGATCCCAGCAGAGTGGATCTCCTCATATTTAGTCTGGTGGTGTCTGCTGGAACTTGGTAGTTTTTATCAGTTCTCCTGCAAGGGAGAAGTATCAGTCACGTTATGGTCGGGGGGTGGGGGGAATCACCCCATCCCAAAGCCAATCACTGACATTCCCTGCGACTACACAACTTGTAGGCTTGACCTCTGCTGCAGAATCCTCAGTAGGGGTTGAGATGTAGGGTGGGGCAAGCAGACTCTCTGAAGATGGGGTGAGATTTATCCTCGGGGGCAGGTTATTTGCCTTTTCCCAGGTTGCTGATGCTGGGAAAGGCTTGTGCCTCTCAGGAAAAACGGGTACTACAATATGGAGTGACTGAGCTCAGGTTCTTCCTCCCAATACCTCCCACCCCAGAATCTCCTCAGGCAACTGCAGTTATACTGCCCTCCCTCCACCAAAGCCTCGGGTGAGTGACTGCATACAAAAATCCTATGCATTGTTTTTTTTTATGTTATTTTTTTTAAAGTGGTTTTATCTCTCTCTGGCTTTCACAGGCCACAGTTCTCCGACCTTGAGGAGCCCTGGGCCTTACTCCTCTTAAGGGCCCTCCAACCCCCACCTCCCACCCCTGCAGCCTGGTGCCAGCTTGTCTTATGACCCTGCCCTTCCTACAAGTCTCTAGATGGTTTCTGCCCTTGCTTGTTAAAAGTGTCCTCGTTGGCTAGTTTTTATTTGGTAATTCAGGGTGAATGTTCCCCAGTTTAGTTTTATTTTCAGTTTGGTTTTGGGAGGAAGTCCAAGAAGGATCCACTTAACTCTGCTGCCATCTTGAAAAAAACTCTTAAAATGAAATCTTAGAGTATTTGAAAAATAGTTGAGGATTTAGCAATTACTTAAAATTGAAGTCCTGTTAATATTAGTTTTAAAAATTTACATGAAGAACTCTTTTTTTCTTTTTAAGATTCCAGTTCTTCAAACAAACAGTGGTCCATGTCTAACAGGATTGGCTACTATAGCAGCTCATCTAGTCAAGGAAGCCAACAAAGAATATTTGCTTGGGAGCACTGCAGAAGAAAAAGCAATAGTTCAACAATGGTTAGAATACAGAGTAACTCGAGTAGATGGAAACTCCAATAAAGATGATGTCCGCATTCTGTTGAAGGTATTGTGACTTCTCTTTATAGGCTGAAATTAATAACCTATTAATAGCAGGAATCTTTTTTCCCTGAGTGTTAGTAGCTGAAACTTTGTCTTTATTTCCTTCTGCCTCAGGGTTTGTACCTGGTATTACTTTTGCCTGAACTGACTCTGCCAGCCTTCCCTGTTCAGATCTCAGCTTAGATACCTCTTCCTCAGAAACATCTTTGCGTACTTCTCTCTCAAACAGATGCCATTTCTTGTCCTATATGCTTTTCCTTCATAACACCACATTCTGTACTTTTCCTCCATATTACTTATCATAGTTAGTAATTATAACTTTGTAAGATTTATATTATTAATGTGATGGCTTAATGTTTACTTTTCCACTAGGAAATCCTGATTCCTTAATCAGTAAAGTAACTTTTTAAAAGACAAAGATAATTAGGATTTTTGGGGATTGTAGTTTTGCTTAGAACAAGTTTTTCATTTATCATTCTGAGGAAAATGGCTTAAACTATGTTTTTTGGTTGGTTGGTTGGTTGATTGTTTTTTTTGTTGTTAATCCTCACCTGAGGATATTTTCCCATTGAATTTTAGAGAGAGTGGAAGGGATGGGGAGAGACCGAGAGAGAAACTTTGGTATGAGATGGTCACATTGATTGGCTGCTTGCTGCACACGCCCTGACCTGGGCTGTGGATCAAGACTGAAAAGGTTTGTGCCTTTGACCATGATCAAACCAGCTAGTGCTAAACTAGTTCTTGATAGATACCATCAATAGAACTGATAGAAAATATATTTCAGGCCTTGTTCCTTTGTAGGTCTGTCCTGGTGATCTTTCATTCTTAATATCCACTGACCCTTTCCTCTGCCCTCTGCCATGCTCAACAGCATTTCCAGATGGGAGCAAGTCTATCTTCCCTAAGTGAATGTGATATTTCAGGCAAATAAAAAAATAAAAAATAAATATAACTATCTCTTATAGTTTTCCAGAAAAGGGATAGTAATAAAGTACTTAATTCTGAAAGATAGGAGCAGGATTTCATTGAATTGGGTTTTTAAGTTCAAAAAATAGGTTTGCTATTAGGAGCATAAAAAATAATTCCACCAAAATGTTGTATCTGAGATATGTAAGTTTCAATTGGGACAATCTGACTGCCATTTTCAAAATATATGACGACCTGGGTGATTTGGGTTATGGTCCTTGCTTCTGCTACAGTTTCTGTACCTACAGCGATATATCAGATATGATAGTGACCCACCAGGCACAGTCCTTGCCCTCACAGAAGTTGGACCAGTGGGGAGACAAATATTCAGATAATGGACTACAGTGTGGTTTTGGCCATATGAGCACAGATAAAAAGGGTTATATTCTGTTTTGTTTTGCTTTGCTTTTTGCTGTTTTATGATAGTATTTTTATTTTAAAGGTAATAGATATGTATTATAGAAATTAGGGAATATAAATACGTTCCAGAACTGTTGTTAACATTTATGTTCAGTCATCAGATATTTATTGAACCCTTTTTGTGTTCCTTCCAAGCTTTTTCTTTGCACATAGGCGTGTATTTTCTTTTCTTTACTGACAGTGTGTTGTAAATATATTTAGATGTTCATAAATATTCACTTAAATTATCTTTTGTTAGAACACTAACATTTGCTGAATCTAGATAGAGAATATGTATAGTTGCTTATTCTACTGCTTTATCTGTGTTGTTAATGGTTAGGAAGAAAAAGAAAAATGAGGTGGAACTTTATAGGGGAAAATATTTTTTTAAAATTTGACGATAGCATTGGAAACCTGTTAGTATTTCATCATATATTTGTACCATAATTTAAATAGTCTGTCCCCATGCAGTTACTAGGTTACTGCTAAATATCTTACAATATTTTCATTAGTTTCCTTAAGCTAATTCTTACAGGGGAAATTGCTGAGCCAAAACTATGTATATTTTTAAGGCCGTGTAGCTAATTTGCCCTCCAGAAAAGTGTTTTATTGCAGTTTTGGCGGTATGTAAGAATAACCTCTCCCACAAAACCCTTGCCGACATGCATATTACCGTTTTTTCCTTCACCACCCCAATTTCATTACCAAAACAAGTAAAACAAAAATGATTTCTCTGTTTACTTTGTTTTTCTTCTTAAAATTATGAATGCTATGGCATTTTTTTTCATAATGCTTATAAGCATTTTTATTATTTTAAAAATGTGCTTTTATGTATTTGCCCTTCTAGACTAGATATTATATTTTTATTATTTCTAAAATTTTTGCAAAGGGCATTATGAAAGGGTTTGATTCTTACTCTCTAACATTGCATTTCATTGCTAAAACCATGATTCTGTTATAAATGGCTCAGAATTAAGATAAATATGTAATTTCAAAAAGCAGGTAATTATAGAACACTAACATTTGCTGAATCTAGATAGAGAATATGTATAGTTGCTTATTCTACTGCTTTATCTGTGTTGTTAATGTTTAGGAAGAAAAAGAAAAATGAGGTGGAACTTTATAGGGGGAAATATTTTTTTAAAGTTTGGCGATAGCATTGGAAAGATTTGTTAAAATGAGGAAATAAACAGCCCTGGCCTATGTGGCTCAGTTGGTTGAATATCATCCTGTGCTCTATAAGGTCACTGGTTGGGCCTGATCCTTGGTCAGGGTACTTGTGGGAGGCAACCAATTAATGTTTCTCTCTCACGTCGATGTTTCTCTCCCTTTCCCTTCCTCTCTAAAAAAAATCAATAAAAATATTAAAAAAATATTTTAAAAAGGAAATAAACATAAGACATTAATTTCACTAATCAGAAAAATATTATCTAATCATAGTTTTTTGTCCTTGGTTTTAAGATTATAACCTTAAGAGTTTGTATAACTAAAACATAGATGTAGATTCTATTTTAAGAATATGTACACTATATTAAGAAATGTTAAATTATTGTTCCAGGCCTTATTTTAAAATGCTTCTTAAAATTGAATGAAGACATATTTATTTTATTTTAATACTTTATTAACTTTTCATTTGAAGATGTTTGGAGAGAAACTATTTCCATTCAACAGATTATTATATAATTTAATTGGTAGCTCCTAATATATTTTATCCTTCTTATCCAAATTTTACTTTGATTCTTCATAATTTTTCTTATGTCCATATTCTTTTATGCCCTCATCTTTATCACCCTTGGCAGTCCATATTCTTATCCCATTTTGAAAATTAATATATTTAAACGAAGGTGTGGGCAAATTTAAAGAGGTTAAATTTAATTCAGCAAACATTTACTGGTTATTGAACTACTTACGTGCCAGGCATTTGGAATGTGATTTAAGAAAACAAGATATTCTCTCTACAGCTTATGGAAATTTCCCAAAATAAATGCTATTGACTACTGGGCAGTATTTTATAAGTAGTCTTTAGAAGAGCCTGTGAGAGTATCTGATAGTATTTCAATCTATTTGTAAACCTTTCTCTAAAGTTATATGAATGTTTTGTCTTATTTACTTCAAAGGTAATTTAGTGTAAATTTCTGCGCTGTTAAATTTGAGAAGGACTAAAAGTATTTAACTTTTTATCTGAATTTTTTTTTCTTTTCTCAGGAAATTGACTTATTTATGTTGGTCTATCAGACAATATTTCAAATTTAGATTAGGACCTTTTAAGATTTTTAAAAATCATTTTTTTTAACATGTACATGAAAATAATTTTTCCTTCAAAAGAACCTATTGGCTATTTAGGGAGCTCAATGGTTATTAGTATTTGGGGGAGAAGGGTAGTGATTTTAAATGAACTATTTTTTTGTATATATGTAACATAATCTTTTAAAAATTGATGGTAATTGTCTGGAGAACAAATGACAGGTAACTTTTTTTTGCTTTAAATGGTGTTTAAAACTGTAATCTTTAAGGTGTTAGAAAAACTAGATAGATATCTAGTTGCAAAAGAATG
Source organism: Lasiurus cinereus (assembly GCA_011751065.1). NCBI lineage: Eukaryota > Metazoa > Chordata > Mammalia > Chiroptera > Vespertilionidae > Lasiurus > Lasiurus cinereus. Next base: position 17,949,876 of record JAAGEH010000392.1, read on the forward strand.
AAGTTGGACCCTTTACCTTATATGATATATAAAAATTTATTCAAAATGGAAAGTCCTAAATGTAGATCTAAAACTATAAAACTCTTCAAAGAAAACGTCATTTGATTTAACAATGATTTCTTGGGTGTGATACCAAAAGCATCGGCAAGAAAAGTAAAAAATGTATTCATCAACAGACATAATCAATAGAGTAAAGAAGCAACCCATGGAATGGAAGAAAGTATTTGCAAGTTATATATCTTATAAAGGGTTAATATCCAGGATATATAAAGAACTCCTATAACCCATCTAAGAAAAAACTAAGAACCTAAGTAAAAAATGAAAAAGGACCTGAGAGACGTTGTTTTAGAGAAGATACATAAAACTAATAAGCATATGAAAAGATGCTTAACAGTAATAATCACAAGTGAAATGTCAATCAGAAACCACAAGATGATATCCTCTCACCTTCATTAGGTTGGCTACTACCAAAGAAACAGAAAATAACAAGGTTATTGAGTGTGTACAGAAATTAGAAACATTGTACATTGTTGGGAATGTAAAATAGTACAAGTATAGTGATTCCTCAAAAGATTAAAAATAGCCGAAACCGGTTTGGCTCAGTGGATAGAGCGTCAGTCTGTGGACTGAAAGGTCCCAGCTTCGATTCCAGTCAAGGGCATGTACCTTGGTTGCGGGCACATCCCCAGTAGAGGGTGTGCAAGAGGCGGCTGATCGATGTCTCTCTCTCATCGATGTTTCTAACTCTCTATCCCTCCTCCTTCCTCTCTGTAAAAAAATCAATAATATATATATATATATATATATATATATATATATATATATATATAAAAGATTAAAAATAGAATTACCCTATGATCCAGTAATTTCACTTATAGATATATACCCAAACTGAAACAACCCATGTGCATTGATAGATGAATAGATAAGCAAAGTGTGACATACACACACACACACACACACACTGGAGTATTCAACCTTTACAAGTAAGGGAATTCTTACGTATGCCACAACCTTGCATATATTATGCCAAATGAGATAAGCTAGTTGCATATGACAAAAATTATATGATTCCACGTATATGCGGTATCTAAAGTAGTCAAATTCATAGAAACAGCCGAATGGTAGTTGTCACCACCTGGAGAGAGAGGGGAATGGAGAGTTGTTCAGTAGAGTTTTAGTTTGGCAAAGTGAAAAAATTCTGAAGATTGGTTGCACAACAGTGTGAATACCCTTAACAATGAACTATACAGCTAAAAATGGTTAAGATGGCAAATCTTACGTTACATGTGTTCTACCATATTTAAAAGTTTAAAAATATATAAAAATGCAACATACCAACAAATTATAATTCTCTAAAGAGCTAGAAATTGTAGAGCTTTTTCTATTTTAATGAAAAAAAATAAATCTAACATGAGCATGATTTACAAAATGTTCCTCTCCATATCCACTCCCACCCCCTCCCCAAAAATGTAGGCATCTGAAATGATCAATTTGAATATCATATTTTACTGTTTTCTTATTTCTTTAAAATAAGACTAACAATGTTTGCCCTTTTTAAAAAAAATATGAAGTGATTATGATTTGTGGTTTTGAATAAATTTGACTATTAATGTCAAAGATAATTTATTCAACTAAAATGTCAGTTCTGTGTTTTCTAATAGCCTTCTAAGTCAAATGATACAGTAGTTAACTTTAGTATTACTGTTTTTAAATAAACATTTTGTTTTCTTTCTAGGATCTTAATTCATATCTTGAAGATAAAGTCTATCTCACAGGATATAACTTTACCTTAGCAGATATTGTTTTATACTATGGACTCCATCGCTTCATAGTGAGTATTTGAATAGATATTGGCTTTTTCTTGTAATGTTCAGATGATTATATTTATTTGTCTTGAATTGAGTCAAGTTTCAATTTTCAGTTTATCAAACAAAAATGAAAGGAATAGCCCTGGCCGGGTTTGGCTCAGTGGATAGATAGCATTGGCCTGCAGACTGAAGGGTCCCAGGTTCGATTCTAGTCAAGAGCACATGTCTAGGTTGCAGGCTTGATCTCCAGTTGCGGCGTACAGGAGGCAGCCGATAAGTGATTCTCTCCCATTGATGTTTCTATCTCCCTCTCCTTCTCTCTCCCTCTTTGAAATCAATAAAAATATTTTTTTTTAAATGAAAGGAATAATTTTTATAACAAGGGACCTTATGCAAATACTCCTTCCGTGTGTCCATCAAACAGTTGTTTCCTATTTCTTGATCTGCTTGTTTCTTGTACTTGCTTCGGCTCCTCTTTGCAACTACTTCTCTTGCCATCCTTTGGACTTGATCGTCACCACCACCTGGGCCCCCGTCTCCATCTTAATTCCAGTACCCCATGTTCTGTGCAACCTCCTCTACTTAGCTCTTAATCTCTTACACCTTAAATCCCATCATCAGAAGTCATGCCTTTCCTTTTTCTAACCTATATACTTTCTTCCCCATCCAAACTAGATACCTTTTTGTGTAACTTCATCTATATCCATCCTTTTATTACAATATCTTCAGCTTCTTTGTTCCACAGTACATTCACCTCCCTTTCCGTTAATCCCCTTGGTTAGTCTAAATCAGCAGTTCTCAACCCCACAAATGTTGGGATGAGGGTCACATAAGACCATTGGAAAACACAGATATTTACATTACGATTCATAACAGTAGCAAAATTACAGTTAGGAAGTAGCAACGAAAATAATTTTATGGTTGGCGGTCACCACAACATGAGGAACTGTATTAAAGAGTCACGGTATTAGAAAGGTTGAGAACCACTGGTCTAAATAGATGGCTTCAATACTATATCCAGGCTGAGTTATGTTGGAGAAATTACACTAAGATTGGTACCACTATAAATTTATGCTATTCAGTTTCAGCTGGGCCGTAATACTGATCAGTTCTTTTATTCCTCCTAGGCACAATTTCAGACCTTTAGCCCTTTGCTCAATCCCACTCTTTGCCTCCCCCGTTTGCCTTCAATCATTATTACAGAGCCTTCCTCCCTTACTCAGAACATAGAGGCTAGCCTTTGACTATTCTCACTTTTCAGCCTTTTCTATGTGTACATCCTTATTCATCTTGTCTCCTCTTTCTGGACTAAGAAAGAATCATCTTGCTGTTTTCCTAGGTTAATCCATTCATCTGGCCTCTTACCTCAATTCCCTCTCTACCTTCTGCTCCATTTCTGGATCTTGTCCCAAATTTTATATCCTTTCTTTATCATATCTTCCCAATTTTTTTCCTCTATCTGATCAGTCTCTACTTTAAATTGTTTTCCCATTTACAAACATATGACATTAACTATATAGAGACTGTTTTGTATGCTTTATAGATGTTAACTCATTTAATCCATATAACAGCCCTGTGATATAGATACTATTATCATTCCCATTTTACAGATGAAGTAACAGGCATAAAGAGGTTTGGTATCTTCTTTGAGATCACCAAAGTGAATGGCAAAACCAGATGTGGAAACGAGGCAGTTAGGTTCAGAGTTTGTACTTTCTTACATCTCTGTATCTAAAACCTCCTCCCAACATCCATCTTTCCCCTGTGGAAAAAAGAATTCATGTTTTTCTGTATTCTTTACCTCACGCATTCAATCAGTGAGGTCTTGTTTCTACCTCCCGGATGCCTCTCCCATGTGTCTGTTTCAGTAATTCTAGACGACATTGCCCTAGTTCTAGAATTCATTTTGTTCTGTCTGAGCTATTGAAATGCCCTCCTGCAACCAATCACATCTCTTACAGTCCATCTTTATTGCTCCTGGGGCATTTTTTTTTTTTCATGAACATACTTTTCCCTTTTTTTTACATACATTTTTATTGATTTCAGGGAGAGGGAGAGAGAGATAGAAACATCAATGATGAGAGAGAATCATCGCTGCCTCCTGCATTCCCCCTACTGGGGATCAAGCCCACAACCCAGGCATGTGCCCTTGACCAGAATCGAACCTGGAATCTTTCAGTCCGCAGGCTGATGCTCTACCCACTGAGCCAAATCGGCTAAGGCCCTTTTTCTTTCTTTCACTCCCTAGGACAGGAAATCCTTCTGCATGTGGCCCTACCTCCCTTGCTAACCTCATTGTCATCATTCTCCTCCCATGCCTCTCTGAGCCATAATGTACTCCCTGGAGTCTCCTCAGTCTTTGCTCTTTCTGCTCTGTGTCCTTGCACTGTTCCTCTCTTGCTACTTGGCCTAGCCTTTATCTTCCTCCCATATTGATTTGTATTTCATCAAGAATCATTCCGTTCTAGCACTAATTTTCTGATGAAGTCTTCTTGGGCTCCTAAATTATATTCAAGTACTCTTTCCTCTGTTTCTTTTTGTACTCTGCAAGCTATCTCAGTTCTGGCTTGTTTTATTTTTTACTGTAACCCTTCTTGGAAATTTCTGTCTTTTATATTATAAACCGCTTGAGTTAGAGATTGTTGCAATTCATATTTGTAAAATCACTATTTGACATAACTCCTGATATGTATATGTAGTCTTCCTCTCCATAAATATTAAAGAACATAATTCACATATCTCATGTTTTTCAGAGTTTTATATATATTTTCTCCTTGTATCAAATAGCTCTGAAAGAGAGAAGATTAGTTGAATTGCCCATCTGTTACAGAGAAGGAAACGAATGCTTAGGAATATCGAGTACTTTATACAAAGATACATCTTTATACAAAGATATAGGAAGGGCCACGGAAAACTCCGTCTTCTGGCAGAGCTGTAATTCCTCCATTTGGATTTACATGACTTATGAAGCATTATTTTGCTGAGATCCCTAAGTGATTGTGTTAAGGTGTATAACATTATTATTGTAATGGGGGGCCTGATCTGATCCCTTAATTCAGCATAGTACTCTTAATTATTATAAGTTTACTTTGTAAGAGCTTACTATGTGTGCCCATTATTCTATATTGGAGAGACATAAAAGAAGTGTGAAACTATTTTCAAGCAATTTTTAATCTTATTGAAATCATAAGACTTTTTAAATAGATTTTTAGAGAGGAATATAGAGGGAGAGAAAGAAACATGGATCAGAGAGAAACATTGATTGGCTGCCTCCTACGTGCCCCTTACTGGGAATTGAGCCACAACCAGGCTTGTGCCTTGACTAGAAATTGAACCGATGACCTCTTGGTGCATGGGTTGATGCCCAACTACTGAGTCACACCAGCTGGGCAAGACTTTTTTACTTGAAAACAATTAGTGAATAAAAGAAATTGGAATCTAATGCTAATTTCTGATCAGAACATTAAGTGACCAATTAAAGAGACATTTAGAGAAAAGTAGAATATAGAATCATGAAATTATCAGAAAAATATATTGACTTTGGATAGTGTTGACTCTCTGAGGAAATATTTATTGTTTTAGAAAGCTACAATAGTTTGACTAATTATTGCTTGTAAGTAGGATGACCATATGATTTATTATTCAAACCAACACTTTTGTCAGTGACATTGGGCTATTAGTAATTATACTGGTACAACAGGAATAAAATGGATTGAATATTCCCAATACTTAAAAGGAGTAAGATTCATTTTAAAGCAAAATGAGATTGAAGAGAATAGTGTCATATTTCCCTTTGACCTCTTCAGCTCTTAGTACAATGCCTTGTGTAGCTAAATGCTAGTTGAGATTAGCAGTATACTTCAATATAATTAAATCTAAAGTATTTTAAGTGTGAAGGCAGTTTAAGTAGAGATGAAATACTACTTTCTATTCCATTCTGATTCAAAATATGTTAGTAGTTATTTTTGTTTTGTTTTTATCTCATTTTGAAGTGTAAAAAGCCTCCAGGTAAAGAGAGCTTGCTATTAAGGTATCTGTAGAGTCTTTCAACTAGGGAAGTCCATAACTTGATTTCAGTTAGACTGTGCTGATGTAAGCAAAGCTACCTTATAGAAAGGAACAAGAATGATTTATATAAAATAGTAACAACATACTGTCATTTTAAATACATATTTAAATGTGGCATTACTTAATTTTAAAGTTAATATTAGAGAGGTGCCATCTCTAATCCTATGTGATACTTCTCAGCCGGCTAAAAAGGCTTGTCAGGACCCTCGTGAGGTCTGGCTTTGTTAGCATCAAGCTTTCGTTAAGGACAGTGTTTCTTCCATTAAAAAAAAAAGATAATGAATTACAACTCTTGCAAACCAAGTGTATATTTACATTTTTCTCTCTTCTGGCTTACGCAGGTCATGCAATAGGGAAAGGAATACTCTGAGAAGGAGAGAGCTTGTGTGGAATTTCTTTGCCAGCAGAGTGAACAAGGTCATAATTCCATAATGCAAAATATTCATAGCACCAGCTGTAGAATTACTTAATTATAGATCTAGGTGCCTTCCAGAGCATTTGGTTTTCAAGCAGAGTAGTGTTTCATTCAATGCTGCATGTTAAAACTAGAGTTACATTGACAATACTAAATGATCTGGATCTATTTATAATTCCTATTTGAAATGTATATTTTCTTTATATGTAGTGACTAGCATATTACAAATAAGGATATTATGCTTATCTTTTTAAAAACATAATTGAGTGGAATAATATATAAGTTAACCATCCTTTTGTGTTCATAAAATGAGTTCATAACCAAACCATCTCTTCCACCCTGGTCTAAGTACAGACAAAGTATATGGGAGAAATAAATACTTTCTCAAGAAGCAGGCCTTGCAGACTAAAACCTGTACTGTGACAGAATTGCACTGTGGTGTTAACTGACATCCTGTTGAGTTAGGTCTAAATATACCCAGATGGGGGAAAAAATGATTACTAGATATTAAATTCAGGCAGAGTAGATGTAAATTTCAGATTGACTACATGTTCAAATTCATCAGATAGTTTCCTGTGGTCAGTTTTGGCAGGATACTTAGTTTTGCTCTCATTCTTTCATTTGTTTGTTCATGTTATTAAATACTTAAAATATAATCAGTGCTGTGTACAAAACAGCAGTCAGGAAACCTTCGAGTCTTCAAGTAATCTTATTGTATTTTGTTTCACTGTGAGCCCAATTTTAGTTGTGGCCAATTTACTCTAACTCTAAGATCTGATCTATCTAAATTCCCTTTGAGGAATAATACCTTGTTCTTCCTTTGTTAAACTGCCAGTTAGTGTGGCTGTTTATTATCACACCAGTGACTCATTGCTTTCTTAAACTGATTTCACTAGTAGATAGCAGTCCCTAGGAGCAGACTGTTTTTCAAGATTATTATAATCCTCTGTAACATTTTGTGCTGCTTGAATATAAGATTATTATCTACTAAAATCCATTTGTTTTGAAGTTCGGAACACCGATGGAGATACGCTGTTCTTTTAGAAAGAAAGGAAAAGTAAAAGAAATAGCTGCAGAGCAAGCAGTTCAGGACTGCTGTCCATAAAGCATGTCTCAAAGGCAGCAGGGTGCCAGTTGGAAAGGTAGCAAACCACCATTTCTTCCTGGTGTGGAATGGGTTCGTTTAAGTGTTTCTCACATGTCTTCATAGAAAATTAATGACTAAGAATATTATCTGTTTGGCTTTAAAGTTCAAACTAGTTATAGAGTGCCAATAGAAATAAAAAAGGAATGACTAAGAAAGGAGAGCCAAGCATCACTGTAGACACACTGGCATGTAGACCAGTAAGAGGCAGGAAGTTGTAACTAGAACAATTGCATTGTGTTTCCTGTTGTACGAAATGGGAGTGGGGACCCAAACTAGTCCACTAGGAAGGGATAAGGGAAAAACAGTGTTATAAGTAAAATAGTTGATGGGGATCCCATACAAAATGTTGTTCTAAGGAAAGAGTTTCTTGCAGAGAATCTGTTTATTTGCAGTAAGTTCAAAAGTAGTCCACTGAAAAAGTAGCACATTGAGATCAATCATAATTTTCTCAGACTCAAGGGGCAAGCTCGAAAGTTTAAACCAAAAAGGGTTAGTGGTGACTTGATCATTTTAGGAAAACTGTGTATTTCTAGCAAAGTTTTCTGAGGGAAAATGGACACATTTGAATTCTCTAAAATAAATCATCTGGTTTAAAATCATTAGAATAAAATGTTAGACAAAGTTTAAGGTCTTGGAATAAAAATAATTTTATACTGTGGGTCTGTTGTAATCCTTACACTAGAAACTTTAAATATTAAAGTTTTAAATTGAAGAATATTGATTTTGCTGTGTTATAGCTTGTTATTTTTTTTAAATAATGAGCCTGGTAACAGCATATGCTAGTTCTCTGAAAGCAGATGCTGCTGTTCTGAAATGTAAATAGTGAAAATACATTGCCCTCTTTACTGTTTCAAAGTCTGCATCAGCAACTTGAATATAGATCAACAAGAAGTTTTACTTTATTGTTTGGAATTGCTTTTTTCTTAGTGCAGTTTAATTCATTCTGAAAAATAACATCTCACAAAATGGCCGAGTGGAGACTTTTTAAAAGAAAGAGTTCTGGAGAGACTAAATTGCAAGAAAGTGGTCAGATTTGAATGATCATGAAAACAACCCAGAGTAAAACTTGTTTTTCTGTTTACTTTAACTATCAGTAAAGAGGGTTGCTGGAGTTGGTTTTGAATTTTATTTATTTATTTAAGAGAACTCACCCGTTTCCTATTAGATTTGCAACTCTGTTTACTAGTGATTGAGCTTCTTAAAAAAAAAAAAACTTATATTTTCTTTCTAAATCAGTGGTGAAGTTCACATATGACAAAGAGAAAAAGAACCAAAAAGTTCTTTTATAAAATGTTTTACCTTTTGAAATATAGATGGATATTTAGTTTATTCCACAATGTGTGTTTAAGTGCCTCCTGTGCACAGCATACCAGGCAAGAATAACATAATTCCTACATGTGAAACCATGACATCTCGTTTAACAAAAAGTACCTTTTGCATAAAAAAGACATTCTTGACAGGTTTTTTTTTTTGGACAAATGTGTTAATTTTTTTTATCTCTGTACCATGGATTAACTAAATTGTAGGTGAAACAGTTATAGTAGCATATGTCTGATAACTAGATGCAACCTTACACCCCCTGAAACAAGATGAGTAGCCTATATAATAAAAGGCTAATATGCAAATTGACCAAATGGCAGAATGACCAGTCGATATGATGCACACTGACCACCATGGGGCAGACGCTCAATGCAGGAGCTGTCCCTGGTGGTCAGTGCACTCCAACAGGGGGAGTGCTGCTCAGCCAAAAGCTAGTGGGAAGTGTAATAGTGGTGGTGGGAAGCCGGCAGTCAGACATCTCCCTAGGGCTCCCGCACTGCGAAAGGGCACAGGCTGGACTGAGAGACTCCCCCCACCCCCCACCTCCAGTGCACGAATCTTATGCATTGGGCCTCTAGTATTTTTATAATTTGCTATAGCAGCTTGTATGTGGGACTTAAACCCAAACTTAAATTCTTATGTAACAGAAGCAGTGAGACTCTCAATGCTCATAATTTAAGTAAACTGGGCCAACAGAGATAGTTGAGACCACCAAAGATAATGTTACTATAGTATCCTGATGTCATAATGGCAAAAAGGAAGTCAGGGTAACTTACATCACTTTTTCTTATTAAACTGCCTTGTAGTAAACATAAAATGAAAATAGGATTTCACTAAAACACTGAGAAAATACTGTGTCTCTCCTTTTATTGCTAATATTACTTTGTATTCTGTATTAATAATTGCATGCTAGAGTTGTTTATCCTTCAGTTATTTTGACTCAGTAACTTAACAGAATATTTTCCTGTAAGCACAAGTATGTATATGCTAAATTCTGAGCAGACATAGGACGTTCATCTCACTTAAAGTGCCTTCCAAGAAGCAGATTGCTAATGGGTTTGAACCACAGAAGGGTGACTAAGGTATTTTTCTTTATTTAAGTATGCATGTCAGTTTTACGGAGACGTACAGTATCTGTTAACTGAATGCTGAATTAACAACAGCAGATGGAACTGCACTGCTTTTACATGGGTCATAGCAGTGAGTTATTGCTCTATTGTCTTTCTCTTTACCTGACAACTCTTCATAATTCCAATCTAAGATTTGTCTTAGAGAAAATTCTGCAAGTCCCCTACTTTGGATTTTGAGCCCAGTTAAATGATTGTCATGAGCCGTTATTATTGCCAAATCTCTGGGCATGCTTATAGCTTGATAGCAAATTCAGTGAACTATTGTGTTACATCCATTGAAGATGGAGTTCATCTTTATTGGAAACAAAATTTAGAAGGTCTATTGTCCATCTGAGGCACTTGCCACTGGAAATAGCTCTTCCTTCTTTGTAGTAAGCAGTGATCACTTAAAATTAAATGGGTCATTGTCTTCTTTAGTGCATTTTTTCCCCAGAGTTCAGTAAAAAGAACCAGTAGTCCACATATGTATACACCAACCATCTATAGCCAGCTATCAATCATCTATCTATCTATCTATCTATCTATCTAATGAGTTTACTTAGTATTCCCTTGTTAAGTTGTTAGATGCCAATAAATCTTTTTTTTTTCTTTCTTTTTTTTTTTTGTGGTGTGCTGAAAAATATTAGAGAAAGAACTATATCTTATTCTCTTGGAAACTATTCTCTTTTTTCTCCTGTTTTCCTTTCAAATAAAATAAAAAACAAACTCTTTGGGCTTCCAGATTCTGAGTTAATATAAAATTGGCATTTGTTGAAAACTCGAGATATCCTTAGAAAGCATATCTGGTTTTGAATTGAACATAAAAGCATTAAACAAATGGATAGTTCTAAGTGGCTAAAATTTTTCATTGTTATCTGAACACGTTAGTTTGAGAACTGGGTTTCCCCCCCCCCACCCGCCCCCAGTTTCTGTCTCCTACTCAGATGATATTAATAGTTGTGCTTATATAATGCCTGTGTTTTATGTGTGTTTTTAATCTCTACTTAGGTTGACCTGACAGTTCAAGAAAAGGAGAAATATCTTAATGTGTCTCGCTGGTTTTGTCACATTCAGCATTATCCAGGCATCAGGCAACATCTGTCCAATGTTGTCTTTATCAAGAACAGACTGTATACAAATTCCCACTAGAAGCTCCCCATGCCGTGCAGAAGAGACATTAAAAATATTTTAAATGGAAAGTGTATACTGGACCAGAGGGCTATTGTGAATTGATATGCAGTCATTTTTTATTTGCTGAAGTTGATAAAATTTTTAAAATATAAGCATGTCTAAATGGTTTATTTATTTCTTAAGTTGAAATTTTGCAATTTTTTAATGTAAAAATTCAACTGCTATTAAAACTTGAGTTAAGATCAAGTTTCAACTTATTATAGATGAAACTTATTTCAATAAAAGTTGCAAATCAGTGGCTTAATTTTAAAAAACATTAGTCCTTTTAATGATTGACCTATTTGGCTATTTATTAACCTGTTATATTTTAAAATGCATTTTCCCCTTATGAATATTTACTGTTGTTTGTTTATTAAAATCTATAATAAATTGTGCCAAGGATAGAGAAAGGGAAGACAGATGTGTTTGTTTTCAAATATTTATGTGAACCAGTAAATGTGGTTGAAAAAGTCTTTTTTTGTTTGTTTCTTTTCTGTAGTAATTATTCATTGAAGTGAAACTAACTACTGAACTGCCCTAGAGGGAACTAGAATTAGAATAAGATTCATTCTCTGGAGTTAATGGTTCTTTTGTTGTTGTTGAGTTTTATGCAGTAGATAAAAAGAGATGGGAAATTCCTGCTACCCCACTAATTTGGGGCTAGATAACTACTACATGGAAAGGCTGCTGTTGAAGCAATATGTAAAAAACACAGAGACACTTTATTTAACAAATCTGTACAATGTATAACTCATATTGGCTGACTAATCATTTATTGAGAACTAAACTTACATTTCCAAGTAAGAAAAATCGAGTCTTCTAGCACTTGAATGTTTAATGCTAGTTAATATTTTGGTTTTGATGCTGAATCTAAGTAGTAGTATATGAACAAAGTCAGGTAGAAAGAGCAGGAAAGGAAATAGACAGCATTCACATTATGCCTTCATTGCTCTGAATTATTTCTGTCCTCACACTGCTCTTCCCCTGTTGGACTGCAGGTCAGCAGGACAAACAGGGTAGAGAAGAGATGGGCTACCCAGCCTTCCCATCCCAACCATTTCTTAAGTCTGCTGTGAGGAAAGGGTAGAAGGACACCTAATTTTTTTGCCAACTGTCCCTTCCCACTTCTACCTTGTGAGTCTTAACCCTCTGAATCCTTACATCTGTTAATCAGTTCTTCATTGAAGTGCACAGCATTGTTTCAACAGATGTTACCCAGTGTTACTATGGGCCAAGACTTCCCTCTAGCAACTTAGATCTTACTGAATGAGGGGATGGCATAAATATGAAGGCCTGGCTCCTGCAAAGGTTAGATATTGCTCTTGGTGTCTAAATCGAAACAATTCATTTCTTATAGAAATGCTGCTGTGCATCATGGTCATTTCTCTCATATACCTCTGCCTGAAATGCCCTTTGCTTTTCACTTGAGGGCCTCATCAATATTCAACTTGCTCATGTTTTCCTGAAAGTCAAGTCTATTAACACCCATTGAGCCATTTCTGCCTGCCCTTGTTTCTGGCACCAATGGCATTGTATTATATGTCTCTTCCACCAAACTTAATTCCCTGAAAGCAGATTCCTTTTTTCTTTGCATATCCAGCCCTCAAAACAGTGGCTGCACACAACAGCAGATGCTCAATGCATGCTTATTGGAAGAATGTAGTTCTTTAAAGTCCATTTTGAGCTGACCAAGAAAAGTGAAAGTGTGAATAATTGAAATTAGAGACAGCTATATAGAGCACAAAAACTAAATAACTTTAAAGCAGGTTGTTTTTCTCTCATGTAAATGAACATAAGACAGTCCATAGTTGGCATTCCACCCCCAGCTCCCATCTTTCTTCATACTGAACAAGTAGTATTCTTTCTTAAGTTTAACATGGTCTAAGATGGCTATCAGAGCTCCAGACAAGTCCATAATCAAGACCCAGAAAAAGAGGAAGAGAAGAAGGACAAAAAGACTTCTTTCGCAACTAAGTCCTGGAAATCCTATTCAGCAATATCTATATCTCTGGCATCCCTGCTGGGACAGAGTCTAAAATTAGAGTCCTTTACCCCCACACAGCCATCCAGATCAAGCCTATGCCCTGCCAATAAGGAAGAAGGAAAAAAGGGACACAGTACTGAGTAGGCAGCTAGCTGGCTCTGTCCCAATAAATAGTGTTGGGGAAAAATGCCTCTGAAGCCAAATCAACTTGTAAAATAATTTTTATTAGTGCATTGTTAACATTCCATGGATTATTGATTTGCAGAGAATTAGAGTACAATAAAATACTTTGACTACAATTTTCATGATGCAGAAGTTATTTCAGGATCCCACTATATCCAGTTACCTGGAATATCTTATTGTGCACTTTTTAAAAATATATATATTTTACTGATTTTTTACAGAGAGGGAGAGGGATAGAGAGTTAGATCTTTGATAAAAAACATCGATCAGCTGCCTCTTGCACGCCCCCTACTGGGAATGTGCCTGCAACCAAGGTACATGCCCTTGACCGGAATCGAACCTGGGACCTTTCAATCTGCAGACCGATGCTCTATCCACTGAGCCAAACCGGTTTCAGCTATTGTGCACTTTTAATAATAGCTAACTTATTGGAATGTAATATGTAACAGGCAGCATTTTAGGTGAGTTCACTAAGTTTACTCTCTTTTTGCAGATAATGAAAATTGCCTAGAGTCACACAACCAGTATCAAGGGACTAGGATTCAGACAAGTGACTAGCTCAAACTTAATCTGTAATCTACTTTATTGGTATACCAGTAAAGTTCTGCTTAATCAATTTGTGAAGGTAGTTTTTAACTAACTTTAGAAAAAAGGTGCCTAGACATTGAATAAAATGTGTGTGTGGGTGTGTATCTTCAAGAATAAATGAAATGGTTGCACAACTCTACTAAAATCTACTGATTTGTACACTTTAAATGGATAAATGTTTATAATATGTGAGTTATAGCACAAAAGCAGTGTTTTTAAAAAGGAGTCAAATACCTCAACCTCACCAAGTATTAATGAGATGTTGGATAAATAGTGCACATGACATTCCTCTTAAGAAAAAGAAAGATGACTGATTTTATGGTTTTTTAATTTGCAATGGCAGTGTAAGCATTACCTAGCACAATGCCTAGCACCCAGAAAGTGATCAATAAAAGATCAATTTTTTAAGGTCAAATTCTTAAATTAATTCTTTAGTTGTTTTCCCACCTATCATCCCTGAGGCACCTTCTCAGTGTAAGCCTATCTGAGATAAGACAACTTGGCTGAGTGTCTTGCGAATTTTGCTAAAGCATTAATTCGTCAATTTGCTTACCAGTTTTAAAGTCTCTGGTCCTTAACATCCTTCAAGCTGTTTAAAAATGGACCATACTATTTTTCGTCTTTTTTTTTAATATATTTTATTGATTTTTTTTTTTACAGAAAGGAAGGGAGAGGGATAGTTAGAAACATCAATGAGAGAGAGACATCGATCAGCCGCTTCCTGCACGTCCCCCACTGGGGACGTGCCCGCAACCAGGATACATGCCCTTGACCAGAATCGAACCTGGGACCCTTCAGTCCGCAGGCCAACGCTCTATCCACTGAGCCAAACCAGTTTCGGCCTATTTTTCGTCTTTTCTAAAATATCAATGACACTCCTCTGAAACAACGTGGGGCCATCTTTGTCAATGTTATTCCTTCTACAAAATAGAAGCCCTTTTCTAAGCATTTTCTTTCTATAATTATCAAAAGCCTGTGGCACTGGTCATTCAGTAATACTTCAAGTATTTATTTAGCACCTACTATGTATTAGACACTGTGCTAGATCCTGGGAATAACACTATTACATCTTTGCCTTCAGAGTCCAGTGGTCTGTGAACAGATTTCTGAAATGTGAAGCATTCTTTGCAAGATTATCAGCCACTCAACATTCTTTGAAAGTAAATAAATATAACCAGGTGCCATTTACTGAGTGTGTTCTATGTTATGAGCTCTATACCAGACACTAGACAACTATCTTACTATCTCATGTTAATTTAGAAAATCGGGTTGGGGGGAGGGGGACTAACCCACATGCTAACTAACATCTCAATTAGGCCATGGCTGGAATGAATGAGAATTGTGCAATTTCAGAGTTAGAGCTTATAATCTGCCACCATGTTATGCCCTGGAGTTGTTTTGACTGCCCTGGTTAGACACTTGGCCTTACCTCCCTCTTCCACATGCAACTTTCAAGAACAGACAAAAGATCCCAAATAAGAAAAGATCATAATTTTTCTTACTTAAATACTGGTTGTAAAACAAATAGAAATAATAGAACTGCAGGCAATATCAAAAGGCCATTTGTCTTTAGGCACAGTTATACCCAAAGCATCTAAGATGTCATGAAGTATTTTGTGGAATTCTGTGGTTGTAAATCTCAGGTAGTTGCTGCCACAGTACAGTAAAAAAAGTGACATAACTTCAAGAATAACATAATCATCCCTACATGACCTGATTTCCCACTTTAAACTGCTCTATCTCTATGCAGATTCAGCCCTAAGGCCATTGCACTGAGATTTTTAACAGTCATGTAAACATCCTCACTTTTACTTCCTATTAAATATAGGTCCTCTATTGGCTCCACCCAGTCATACCTGAAGCTAGTAAAGAGACATGTTAGGTCTCCTGCAGGTAAGTAGTACCTGAGTAAGTAGGAAGAACACCATGGTTAGCGCATCATCGAGAGCCCTGCTGAAAATCCTTCCAGAATAGCTTCAAGGTGTGTGGTTAGGAAAGAATAAAACTCTTATAATCAGGTACATATGTACATGTACATCACACCAAAGGTTAATTACACAAGTAATTATTGACAAGTAGTCAATTTAGAATTATTAAATTGTGTTAAAATTGTAACTGTATAAGTGGTAAGTAGTCAAATTAGAGTTATTGTTAAGTACAACTTTTTCATTTATGTATTTTTGCTAACATTTTACTTTATTTCTTTGAAAAAAATTAAATGTTACATGAGCTTTAATATTAATCTAGCTTTGGCAGAGATGTGGTGGTTTAATGGATCAAAGCATTTAGCTTTTTACCCCAGAGAGTAATATTTCTTCTTTTCTCCCTAATTAGGTAATCTGCTCCATTACCAGGCCAATAAATTTCAAATTCTCCGTACACCTGAGCAGGCTGCTACATATCTAGCCATCTTAATTTTAGTCTTGATTTATGGGAGCTGAATTACATTCCCAACTCTTCCTGGAGCTCTAGGTGAATTTTATTGCAAAAGCAATGGGGAGAAAGTTGCCATCATATATCTCTTGCCTGGACAGAGCTTTTAGATACACGAGGGGCTCTATATCCCACTGCTCCATGCCTTGTATGCTGGATTTATAACACTGTGAAGTCCAGCTCTAGGGTTACATACGGGCATATCAGAGATGAGATGGGGAATTTGATTTTGCAATAATGATTACTTGTTGCTGGAGTCCACATTCCTGCAGGCTCTGCCTTTATTCCCCATACTGCTGGTGAATAAAACTCATTCCAACTGCTACCTAATCTAGTGAAACTCATCTTTCACTTCTGAGGCAAAAAAAAAAAAGGTAGACAGGAAGTCAGGAGATTTTGAGATGTTGGCAATTTTTGCAATTGTGTCTCAAGGATATCTGTTCCTATTAGCACAATTCTTTTAGGAATGTTTTAATCTTTTAAATTTTCATTTCTTTGTGGGGAGAATAAAAGCTTTGTATCTTTTCCAGCTTGCTGAGTTGATTTGATGGCTTATTCGTGCTGTCAATTCCGCTTCAGAGGCTGGGCCCCTAGGGCTAGCCAATTGTATTATGGATTCTGCAGATTTGGCTTTTCCATTCCTGCTGGGTGTCATCTGTCCTCAAAGTCTTGCAGTGGATAATTTTTGTCCTCTCTAACATCATCTGAGAAATTTGTGCCTGGCAGGCTTGTCTGTCCAAGTTAAGCTTGAAATAAGGTAGCCAAATAACTAATTGGACAAGACATAGCTCTAAACAGTAAGGCCACAGACTTGCTTTGACTAATACCACAAACTTCCAGCCATTTGATTACAAATTCCGAAGTTTCTTTGGTGCAGTCCATGAACTAGCGTCTTCGGGTAATATAAGTTATCCTTCCTTCACTGCCCCATTTTCCTGACCTGCAAAATACACACAAACACATACACCTTCATCCTTATTTTAATGGGCTTTAGAGGCTTTTAACCCTCTGGTTGGCTTCACCAGCCTTGCATTTCCTACCTGTTTTCAGCATTTGATGCCAGCCCTGTTGTTTGGATGAAAGAACTCTGGAGTTAACTATCATTGTCAAAAGTTTGGGGAATAGGTAACAGGCATTGCACTAACGAATGCAGCATTTCTCAGACATTAGCATGCATGGTAATCATGCACGGAGCTTTTCAAAACACAGGTTGCTGGGCCCAGTTTGAGTTTCTGATTCTAGAGAGATGGTGCAGAGACCACATCATGAGAACCACTGTACTATATCTGTCTGAATCTTAGGTGCCATTCATCAAAGAACTCGTGTTTTTGTCTTTTTGCTCAGTTGAGTCAAATTTTCTGAAGGAATGACCAGTGTGATGGAGCCTTCTGCATTCTGATGGTTGACCCTGTCATGGAGCAGTTTGTCTCCATGGTAGCTCTCTCAGTAAAACCACCTGTTCTCCAAGTGATATAGCTGCACCTGAAGCATCTCTAGGAGGACCAGCAGAATTCAGTGCTGGAAGGTTTCGCACAGGATTTTAAAGTTGCTTTGGCCTAGAAAATCACTGATGAGATGCACAGCCTCCACTGCACACCAAACAACCTCCCAGGCCTAGAATGCCAGATGCATTTCCAAAACTTCATGGGATTAATATGCAGTAATATTGACTATTTGGCCCCCAAAGACCCTCTAATCTTCCCCCTCCTTTCTCTTTCATCAGTTCTTCCATTTATAGTTTTTAAACCACTTCAAAAATAATTTACAGAAAAGAATAAATAGTAATACAGAAAATGTTCTAGAAAAAAATCATGAAATGCATTTAATAAAATAAATAAATTTAGGAGTCCCCTCCCTCAATTATACTAATCCTTGATAGGCTTATACTATAATGAATTCAAATTTAGTTCTCAATATGCATGTAATTGAATACTCAAGTTTTATTTTCTAATTTTCATAAGATTCAATAGAGAATTAGCAAATAATTTAACCCTGAAGTCAGAACTTCTACTAAATTCACATTATTTCCATTACTTAGGTGTCTTAATTCTCACAAGTATAATAATTTTAAAAGATCTTTTTACAATTTCATGATTTAAAGGATCTGGTATTGAGAATCTCTGCAAAATGATGTTGTATAGAGTTCTATGAAGATGAGAACAGTGAATCTTAAAACCACAGAAGGATTTAGTGTGTGAAAACATTTATGTAATATCTTTGAAATGACAAAATTTTGGAAATGGAGGATACAATATAGGTTGCCAGAGGTTGGGAGGAGGCAGAGAGGAAGGTAGGTGTGGTTACAAAAAGGCACTATAACTGTTCATTATCTTGACTGTGACAATGAACACATATATGTGTGATTACATTATTCGGCACTAAATACACACACACAACGTACACAAGTAAAACTGAAGATCTGAATAAGATTGGTAGGTTGTACCAATGTCAATATCCTGGTTGTCAGATTGACATTTGCAAAATGTTATAATTGGAGGTAAACTAGGCAAAATGTACAAGAAATCTCTCTGTATACAATTGTGTGATCTCAAAGTTTTATTTAAAAAATGCAAAAAAGTCTCATCAATCCAGAAATAAGAAGAGATAACATACAAGACACACTCAGAGCTGCCCCCTCCCTAAGGTGCAAGCAGAATAGTGCTGCCAAAGTGGCCCTTCTCTGACTCTCCTCACTATCTGAGCTACAGTTGAAAGATTTCTAGGGAGAGAACGAAATGGAGGCATACACTGGTCCTGATCATCCCAGAAAACAACACAACCCAGTAGTGTACAGAGCAATGCAAACGGCTAAAACATGTATCTACAGGCTATCAGCAACAGAACTGCAGAAAAGTAATTGTGCAGTAAGTGATTTCATATTATCCCCTCTGGTGGACTGTATACTCCACCAGGAAGTAGAGGCATGAGCAGTCATGCTCACTGTTAAATCTCAGCCCCTAGCACTTCATTTGACACATAGAAAATGCTCAATACATGTTATCTGTGTTTGGATGAAAAAATTCAAAAGCCCATATGGCCTGCTATATAGTAATAGAGGCCCAGTGCATGAAATTCGTGCACGGGAGGGGATGTGTCCCTCAGCCCAGTCTGCACCATCTCCAATCTGGGACTCCTCAGGGAATGTCCAAAATTGGCAGTTGGACATCCCTCTCACAATCTGGGACCACTGTCTCCTCACCACTCGCCTGCCAACCTCATTGCCCCCAAATGCCCTCCCCTGCTGGCCTGATCACCCCCTAACTTTTTGCTTCCCTGGGCCAGCCTAATCTCTTCCCTAACTGCTTGCTCCCCATACTGGCCTAATCACCCCTAACTGCCTCGGCCTCAGCCTCTGCCATCGTGGCTTTGTTGGAAGGAAGGAATTAGGACATCTAGAAGATGTCCAGTCACTCCAGTCTAATTAGTATGTTACCCTTTTATTAGTATAGATGGCTTTTCCTTTCCTACATATCTCTTCATTTTCTCCTCACCCACCACCTACACTTAAACTCATACACAGGGATCGAGGCTGGGTAGTCCTTTAAACTGTCTGTGCCTCCGCCCTGGTCACCTGTGAGACAAGGATAACAATAGTACCTGCTTCAGAGGACTGCCATAAGAATTTTAAAAATTAATGTGTGCTAGCACTTACAACAGTATTTGGCAGATTGTAAGTTCCATATTGGTGTTTGTTCAATTGCCACATAATTCTGACATAGATTAGGAGTTAACTCAGACCTGGCAGGTGAAGGGCACCATCCTCCTCCACAAGCTTTGGGGTTCCCAGGCCACTTATGCTACCGACATACTGTACAAATTTGGGGAGTTCCCACTTCCCCTTGGATTCAATTAGTCATTAGGTTGACTCATTGAATTTGGGAAAGCAATGTACACAGATTTATTGTAAAGGATACAAATCAGAACCAGATAAATGACTAGATGCAGAGGGCGAGGTCTGGGAGGGCCCCAATGCGAAGTTTCTTTGTCCTAAGTATTCCTTACCTGGCAGCATATCAGTCTATGAGTACCAACCAGGAAGCTTACTGTAGCTTCAGTGTCCAGGAGGTTTTTTTTTTTTATCAGGGTTTCATGACACAGACATGGATGATTGAATCATTGGCTTCAGCCTCCCTCTCTTTTCTACTTGGGAAATTTTAAGGATTTAGAGATTATCTCCCAGGAGCCAGGGACAAAAATCAGCCAAATTCTTTATTATACAACGTACAGAAATCTTAGTTAATTGAATAGGCAGAAGAGGGGACAAAAAAAAAAAGCATTTCCGGGAAGGGGGGGGGGTGTCTAAAAATAAAAAGGCAGAGATAAATAAGTGTGGCATAGTCATGGTACATTAGAAAGACCTCTTAGCTGATCAGCTTTGCTATATTGGAATGTGCTAGCCTTGAAGTCCATGGGTCTGTTATTTGATAACTATGGTGCCATCTGGTGGGAGTATAGGGATCATTGTAAGCCAACTTAAAAACTTTCTTTGAGAGGGGGACATTTAAATAGGTACACACACAACTTAGTAGGTTAAAACAACAAAAAATATATTATCTCTCACAATACTGTGAGTTGATTGGGCAGTGTTCTGGCTTCATTGCAATTCATGTGTCTGCATCAGCTGGCTGATGGCTGGACTGAAACTCCTTCACACATGCGGTGCTTTGGTGCTAGCAGCTAGGGTGCCTCCAGAATGTCTCTCTACAGGAACTGTCTCAACTTCCAGTGCTTCTCTACACGATGGCCTCGCTACAGCAAGGCAGTCTTCCTGACAAGAGAGCAAAAGCAGAAACTGCCAGTTGTGTTAAGGCACACCACTTTTCCCACCATGTTTCTTTGGTTATAGCAAGTCACAAGTCAAGGGGAGGGGGAACAAATTCCATATTCTGATGGGAGGAGCAGCATTTTGCATGTGTGTACAGTGAAGAAAGGAAACATCACAGCTGTCTCAGAGACTTCCCAATTCACTCATCTGAAAATGTATATTTTACTAACTACTTCAACTAGATTAATGTGATTAAGATACATGATATATAAGTGACAGCATTTTATAAATTGTAAAGGGCTAAATAAGTACAATACTTTTACACTGGTGGGTGATAAAGGCAGATTGGAAGAACGAGAGCAGATTGTAAAAGGAGATAGATTGTAATAACATTTATTGAGCATATACTATATGCCAAGTATTGTACTAAGTGTCTTACAAGTATCTTCTTTAAATCACCACAGCAAACCTTAAAGATGGATATGTCATTTTATTTTACAGGAAAGGAATTGCAAGTGAATGGCAGAGCCAGAATTGAAACTCAATTCTGTTTGGTTCCAAAGTCTTAACTACTGTACCCAGAGTTCTTTGATCGCTTTTATCTAATCTATCTGCAATTGGGTAAGGGGAGGTAGCAGCTACCCAGAACTACTGAAACAATTTTTTTGGAGACAGAACCCATAATCTGCATTTTTAACAGCTGGTTAATGTGGAAGAAATATTCAACCTCACTGTATATAGTAAGCTTTCTAAGGTTTTTCACTAGTTCATAGATACTAAAAAGACCAGTTTAGAGGAAATGTATGACTGCAGGTGCAGAAGAAAATGAATAAAAAGGTGCCTAGCTATTGGGAGAATAATTGTTTTTAGAGGTTGATGCTAAAGCTGGGAAGTGAAAGTAAGACTAGAAAAGTTAAAAGTGAGATCCAACAACTTGCAAATAACCAAGTTTAAATTTATTTATTAATTCATCTTTTTTTTTTTTTTTGCTTTTAGTCTTATTGTTTCCTGTGCTAGAAAACCCCACCCAACTTGGCTAACATTTATTCATTTTGGATCTGATGACAGATGTGTGCCTTCTCTGGGAAGTTCTTTCTGGCCATCCTCCTCCCCCAGATGTTCCACATGTGTGCTGCGCCTTCCTCATCCTATCATTTAGGCCCTAAATGATGGTTTGTATGCCTTCTTCAGCATTAAATGGGAGAGTCTTGTGTAGAAAGAGAGGGGGGAGGAAAGAAGAGATTACTGGGTGTACTGGTTAATAATGCATATTTTGTAATCAAAGAAAACACGATTATTTCAAGAGAAACAAAAAGTGCTTTATTCAAAGTAATGTACATCGCTAGCTACACATTTCCTCCATATTTCAGATAATTTGTGGATACTGTCCCAATAGAACTTTTCTTGTTTTGAGGCAAACCATTCAGAGACCAAATTTTCCATTTCTGCTGCTCAGAAAGTGCATGTGCCATCAACAAGTGGTAATCTGAAGGAGCAATGTCTGGTGAATACGGTGGGGTGTTAATACTTCCCAGGCAAGATCTTTTAATGTGTCTTTAATTGGTTTTGAATTTTGTGATGATGCTTTATCATGAAGCAAAATTACTTTGCTGTATCTTCTGGCACATTCTGTTCATTTCACAATCCAAGTGTTATTATTTGTTAACAGTACCAATCACTAGTAACAGTTTCACCTAGTTTTAGAAGCTCATAATGCACCACACCTTCCTGATCCCACCAGATGCAGAATATTGTCTTTCTGAAGTGATTTTGCCTTATAGTCGATGTTGATGGTTGACCTGGATCAACCCAGGATTCTGTGCATTTGTGATTCTCAAAATAAATCCACTTTTTGTAGTCAGTCACAGTTTGATGCTAAAAATATTTTCTTTTGTGCCGTTGAAGCAACATTTTACTGATGACTTTTCGGTTTTCTATTTGTCTTTTGTTCAGTTGATGTGGCATCGTGTTCCTTCCTTTAAAATTTTTTCCCAGTGCTTGTAAACGATCAGAAATTGTTTGCTGAGCAATGTTTAATTTTTCTGCAAGTTGTTTTTGAGTTTGACATGAATCTTCATCCAATAATGCTTGTAATTTTTCGTCTTCAAATTTTTCCGGTTGATCTGGATGTTGTCTTTCACATCAAAATCATCACTTTTAAAGCATTTAAACCAGAGTTCACAAGTATCTTGAGATGGAGCATGTTTACCATAAGCTTCCCAAAATATACGATAACTTTCAGCAGTACTTTCCTTCAACGTGAACTAAATGAACTAAAACTTCCCACAGATGCTCTTTTTTTGGGCACAAAATTCGACATTTTTAAGCATAAAAATATCTATGTTGTTAACACCTTCAGCAAATTTGACATATGAAGTTTTGAAACCTGCTGTCAATACAACAAAATAGCATATTTACAAAGTCGCATATATGTCAACATATGTATAACTCCATCTAATGAAAAAAATTCGCATTATTAACTGATACACTTGATAATAGATGGGTCTTAGAAAGAACTACTGGATGAATAGTAGGTGAAAAGCCATCATAAAATTACACAGTGTTTGTACTTTGAACAGGTGTGAAGACTTGCTGAGACTAGAAGATGAACTTTTTGAAGTTTACCAAATGGCAGCAATTAGATATAGGGCAGCCTCACTGATGTCTCTTCATGACTAGAACAATTAAAAGCAGCCTAGAAAACCCGTCCCTTCAATAATTACATACATTTTAACTTAGCCCATATAACAGGTGGTTGAAATTTTGTAAATACAAGACAAGAACAGATTTTTTTTTTTTTTCCTTCCCATGGGCACGAATGAGCCTGATAAGTGATTTGAGCAAATTACTTAAGGCACCTTCCTATCTGGGCAGCACCTGCCCCAATCTAGCATGGCGGCATCGGCTTCTTCCAGGGCACAACCCTAGTTCCACCACTGGTCCTCAATGGAGCTCGGGCTGGTAGAGTCGGCTGCCCGCGCGCTTGGATGACGGCGCCCCCGCGCCTGGGAAGCGGGCAGAGCAAGTTTGCGCAGGCGCAGCGCGTCCGCAGAGGGCGGAGCTGGCGGCATGAGTGGCGGCGGCCGGGAGGCCGCTGTGGGGTGTGAGGCCCCCGCGGCGGGCTGCAACAGAAAGAAAGACTCACTGGGAATCGCGGGCTCGCCAGCGCACCTCATTATCAAGGGTACGGAGTGAAAGGGATATCGCCCTGGTGGATGCCAGGGCGGCCTCACCTCCAGGCGGCGCCCTCTGACCCGGGGGGTGGCGAGGCGAGCAGGGTCGTGGCCGCGCCCTCTAGTTCTCTGCTCTCGGCGTTTCCTAGTAACGACCAACCCAATCTCTCTTACTTCCTCGGGGGGAAAAACCTAGATGTGAGCCTCCTCTCCTCCCCCCTCCCCAAGCCCGGGACCCCCGTGCCCGGGCCTCGTGGACGCGGCCGCGCGGCCCCCCTGTGATGAAGGGACCTCGGAGCCGCAGTGGGCAGGGCTGCGGAGCGGTGGTGGGACGAGGCTGTTGGCTTGACCCACTCTCGCTCTGTGTGCTCCTCTGTTGCTCCTGGCCGGGCAGGAGTTAATGAGATTACCATGGAAAGCGTCTTCAAACAGGAAACTTCAGACGCGTGTCCGGAGATCCATTTATTTGGTCTCCTGTGCTTCCAGCTGGGAGCTTACAACCTTGTAACAACCTGGCTTCTCACAGAACCTGAATTTGTTGAGAGACCGAAGCTCACAACCCTGTTTCCTGCAACAAGATCTTTGCCAGTTTCTCATCGCCAATCTTTCTTCACCCCATCCCTGCCCACTCCTGTCAGCCCACCACATTGCAGTGCTGAAGAAGCCCTCCTAGGATTCCCGAACACTTCAGCACCACCCAGGGCAGGCGCTCGGCGGCTGCACTCCGCGGGCGCCGCCTATTTCCTTTTAACCTTAACTGTTAGGATTGTAAAGTGCTGCAGTGGGGCATAGGTGTTAGGGCTACATTGTAATTGTTTATATGTGTAACCTTAGTCAACTACCACTTAATTTTTTTTCGTTGTAGTAAAATACATTGTAACAAATTTTCTTAACCATTTTTAAGTGTGCAGTTCAGTGGCGTTAGTACATTCAGATTGTGCAGCTGTCACTGCCATCCAGCTCCATCACATGTCTCTCCAAAGTCTGTACTCATTCAACACTAACTCCCTGCAGCTTCGAGCAACCACCATTCTATTCTGTCCCTGAGGACTATTGTTTGTTACTTTGTGATTGGTTTATTTGACTTACCATGTTCAAGTTTCACCTATTGTGCATGTGTCAGAATTTCCTTTTTATTTATTTTTTGTTTTGTTAAATAAATCTTTATTGTTCATATTATTACAGTTGTTCCTCTTATTCCCCCCATAGTTCTCTCCCACCCGGTTCCTACTCCCCCCTTCACACTGACCCCCCCATTGTCCTCGTCTATAGGTTTGTGATTTCTGTCCAATCTCTTCCCATATCTCCCACATCCCCTTCCCTCTGAGAATTGTCAGTCCACACCCATTCTGTGCCCCGATTTTATTATATTCACCAGTTTATTCTGTTCTTCATATTTTGTATTGATTTGATTTTTAATTTCACTTGTTGATAGATATGTATTTGTTGTCACTTTGTCGATCATAATATTTATCTTTACCTTTTTCTTCTTCCTCCTCTTAAAGAATATCCTTCAGCATTTCATATAATACTGGTTTGGAGTTGATGAACTCCTTTAGCTTTTTCTTATCTGTGAAGCTTTTTATGTGATCTTCAATTCTGAATGATAGCTTTGCTGGGTAGAGTAATCTTGGTTGTAGGTTTTTGCTAGTTATCACTTTGAATATTTCTTGCCACTCCCTTCTGGCCTGCATAGTTTCTGTTGAGAAATCAGCTGACAGTCGTATGGGTGCTCCCTTGTAGGTAATGAACTCTTTTTCTCTTGCTGCTTTTAATATTCTCTTTTTGTCTTTTGCTCTTGGTATTTTAATTATCATGTGTCTTGGTGTAGTCCTCTTTGGATTTCTTTTATTAGGGGTTCTCTGTGCTTCCTGGATTTGTAAGTCTATAAGATGTGGGAAGTTTTCAGTCATTATCTCTTTTTTTTTATTTTATTAATTTTTTATACATATCTCCCCATTGCCCCCCCTCCCTCCCAGGCATACCCCAACCCCCCAGTGTCTATGTTCATTGGTTATGCTTATATGCATGCCTACAAGACCTTTGATTGATCTCTTATCTACCTCACCTAACTTTAATCTTCCTGCTGTAATTTCACAGTCTGTTTGAAGCTTTACTATGTCTGTATCTATCCTTTTGTTCATCAGTTTATAATGTTCTTTATTTTCCCCCAATGAGTATGATCATGTGATGCTTCTCCTTCATTGACTGGCTTATTTCACTAAGCATAAGGCTCTCCAGTTCCAACCAGGTTGCTGCAAATCGTAAGAATTCCTTCTTTTTAATGGCAGCATAGAATTCCATTGTGTAGATGTACCACAGTTTTCTGATCCACTCATCTGCTGACGGGCACCTAGGCTGTTTCCAAATTGTAGCTATTGTAAATTGTGCTGCTATGAACATAGGGGTGCATAAATCCTTTCTGACTGGTGTTTGTGATTTCTTAGGATAAATTCCTAAGGGTGGGATTACAGGGTCAAATGGGAGATCCATTTTTAGTTTTTTGAGGAAACTCCATACTGTTCTCCACAGTGGCTGCACCAGTGTGCATTCCCACCAACAGTGCACAAGGGTTCCTTTTTCTCCGCATCCTCGCCAACAGTTGTCATTTGTTGATTTGTTGATGATTGCCATTCTGACAGGTGTAAGATGGTATTGCATTGTCGTTTTGATTTGCATCTCTCGGATGATTAGTGACTTTGAACATGTTTTCATGTGTCTCTTGGCCTTCCTTCTGTCATCTTTTGAAAAGGTTCTATTTAGGTCCGTTGCCCATTTTTTTCATTGGATCCTTCATCTTCCTTTTATTAAGTTGTATAAGTTGGCTGTAGATTTTGGAGATTAAACCTTTATCAGTGATAACATTTGCAAATATGTTTTCCCATACAGTGATCTTTCTTGTTGTTTTGTTGATGGTTTCTTTTGCTGTGCAAAAGCTTTTTATTTTGATGTAGTCCCATTTGTTTATTTTTTCTTTAGCTTCCATTGCCTTTGGAGCAGTATCAGTGAAGAAGTTCTTTCGGCATATATCTGAGATTGTGCTGCCTGTGGATTCCTCTAGTATTCTTATGGTTTCCTTTCTAATGTTTAAGTCCTGTATCCATTTTGAGTTTATTTTTGTATTTGGTGTAAGTTGGTGGTTCAGTTTCAATTTTTTGCATGTATCCGTCCAATTTTCCCAACACCATTTATTGAAGAGGCTATCTTGGTTCCATTGAATGTTCATGCCTCCTTTGTCAAATATTAATTGAGCATAGTGGTTTGGGTGAATATCTGGGTTCTCTATTCTATTCCATTGGTCTATATGTCTGTTCTTGTGTCAGTACCAGGCTGTTTTGAGAACAGTTGCTTTGTAGTATAGCTTGAAGTCTGGTATTGAGATCCCACCTACTTTATTCTTCCTTCTCAGAATTGCTGTTGCTATCTGTGGTGTTTTTTTGTTCCAGATGAATCTATGAAGAATTCTTTCTAGGTCTGTGAAATATGTCGTTGGTATTTTAATGGGTAGTGCGTTGAATCTGTAGATTGCTTTGGGTAGTATGGACATTTTAATGATGTTGATTCTCCCAATCCATGAGCATGGTATGCTCTTCCATCTGTTAACATTTTCCTCTATCTCTTTTTTCAGTGTCCTGTAGTTTTCTGCATAAAGGTCTTTTACCTCTTTAGTTAGGTTTATTCCTAGGTATCTTAATTTTTTTGGTGCGATGGTAAATAGGATTGCTTTTTTAGTTTCTCTTTCTATAATTTCACTGTTAGTGTATAGAAATGCCACAGACTTCTTAGCATTAATTTTGTATCCTGCTACATTGCCGAATTCATTAATTAAGTCAATTAGTTTTGGAATGCAGTCCTTTGGGTTTTTTATGTACAATATCATGTCATCTGCAAATAAGGACAGCTTTACTTCTTCTTTTCCAATTTGGATGCCTTTTATTTCTTCTTGTTGTCTAATTGCAATGGCTAATACTTCCAGTACTATGTCGAACAGGAGAGGTGAGAGTGGGCATCCCTGTCTTGTTCCTGTTCTTAGGGGAAATAGTTTTAGTTTTTGCCCATTGAGTATGATATATGGGTTTATCATATATGGCTTTTATGATGTTGAGGTATGATCCTTCTATTCCCACTTTGCTGAGAGTTTTTATCAAGAAAGGGTGTTGGATTTTGTCAAATGCTTTTTCTGTATCAATTGATATGACTATGTGATTTTTATCTCAATTTGTTTATGTGATGTATCACATTTATTGATTTGCGGATATTGTACCATCCCTGCATTCCTGGGATGAATCCTGCTTGGTCATGGTGTATGATCTTTCTGATGTACTCCTGGATCCGGTTTGCTAGAATTTTGTTGAGGATTTTGGCATCTATGTTCATGAGAGATATTGGCCTATAATTCTCTTTCATTGTGTTGTCTTTATCTGGTTTTCGTATTAGGGTGATGCTGGCTTCATAGAAGGTGTTTGGAAGTGTTCCTTTTTATTGAATGTTTTTGAATAGTCTGAGGAGGGTAGGTTTTAATTCTTCCTTGAATGTTTGGTAAAACTCTCCTGTGTAGCCATCTGGACCCGGGCTTTTATTTGCTGGAAGCTTTTTGATTACTGCTTAAATTTCTTCCATAGTTATTGGACTATTGAGATGTTTGGATTCCTCCTCATTGAGTTTTGGAAGGTTATATTTTTCTAGGAAAATGTCCATTTCTTGCAGGTTGTCCAATTTGTTGGAATAGAGTTGTTCATAGTATTTTTTAACAATTCTTGGTATTTCCACAGGGTTTGTTGTTATTTCTCCTCTTTCATTTCTGATTTTGTTTATTTGGGTCTTCTCTCTTTGCTTCTTGGTGAGCCTGGCTAGGGGTCCATGAATCTTGTTTATCCTTTCAAAGAACCAGCTCTTTGTTTTGTTGATCTTTTGAATTGTTTCTTTGGTCTCCAAGTTGTTTATCTCCCCTCTGATCTTCACTATTTCCTTCCTTTTGAGTACACTGGGCTTTTCTTGTTGCTCACGTTCTAGCTCTTTAAGTTGTAGGTTTAGGTGACTTATTACCATTGTTTCCTGTTTTTTGCAGTAGGCTTGTAGGGCTAAGAACTTCCCTCTCAAGACTGCTTTCACTGTGTCCCATAAATTTTGTATTGTTGTGTTGTCATTGTCGTTTGTTGCCATGATGTTTTTTATTTCTTCCTTGATCTCTCTGGTTACCCAGTTGTTGTTTAAAAGCATGCTGTTTAGTCCCCATGAGTTTGATTTCTTTCTATTGTTTTTATTATAGTTGATTTCCAGTTTTATGCCACTGTGGTCTGGGAAAATGCTTGATATGATTTCTATCTTCTTGAATTTGAAGAGACTTTTCTTATGACCCAACATATGATCTATCTTTGAAAATGACCCATGTGCACTGGAGAAGAATGTATATTCTGTGGCTTTGGGGTGAAATGTTCTGAAGATGTCAATTAATTCCATCTGGTCTAGTGAGTCATTTAGGATTGATGTTTCTTTGCTGATTTTTTGTTTAGAGGATTTGTCCAGTGGTGACAGTGGGATATTAAAGTCTCCTACTATGATTGTATTGCTGTTAATCTCTCCATTAATATCCTCCAGGAGTTTTTTTTATGTATTTAGGTGCTCCTATATTGGGTGCATATATGTTTACCAGAATTATTTCTTCTTGTTGGATTGTTCCCTTTAGTATTATGAAGTGGCCTTCTTTATCTCTTGTTATGTCCTTCACTTTGAAATCTAATTTGTCAGATATAAGTATTGCTACCCCAGCTTTTTTTTCATTTCCATTTGCCTGAAATACCATGTTCCATCCTTTCACCCTCAATCTGTGTGCATCTCTTTTCCTAAGGTGGGTTTCTTGCAGACAGCAGATATATGGATCATGTTTTCTTATCCAATTGGTTACCCTATGTCTTTTCATTGGAGCATTTAATCCGTTTACATTTAAAGTTATTATTGATAAGTACTTATCTGTTGCCATTTTTAGTCCTTAGCCCCGAGTTCCTTCTTCGCTTCCTCTTTCTTTTTATTACAGCAGACCTTTTAACATTTCTTGCATTGCTGGTTTGGTGGTAATATATTCCCTTAGTCCTTTTTTGTCTGTGAAGCTTTTGATTTCACCTTCAATTTTGATTGAGAGTCTTGCAGGGTACAGTATTCTTGGATTCAGACCCTTCCTTTGCATGACTTTGTATATTTCATTCCTTTCCCTTCTGGCCTGACGAATTTCTGTTGAGAAGTCAGTAGCTAGTCTTATGGGGGTTCCTTTGTAGGTAACTTTCTGTTTCTCTCTGGCTGCTTTTAAGATTCTTACTTTGTCGTCGGTGTTTGCCAATTTAATTATAATGTGCCTCGGTGTCGGTTTGTTGGGATTCATTTTGCTTGGGACTCTGTGAGCTTCTTGGATTTGTGTGGGTTTTTTCTTTTCTATATTGGGGAAATTTTCTGTCATTATTTCTTCAAACACGTTCTCTAATCCTTGTTCAGTTTCCACTCTTTCTGGAACCCCAATTATGCGGATGTTGTTTTGTTTCATGTTATCCGAAAGTTCCCTTAGACTCTCCTCTTGCTTTTTAACTTTTTCTTCTAGAAGCTGCTGAACTTGTGTATTTTTTCCTACCATGTCTTCTAGCTCACTGATGCGGTCCTCTGCTTCTTCTAGTCTACTTTTGATGCTTTCTATTGAGTTCTTTATAGCAGTGATGTCATTTTTCATTCCTTCTTGATTATTCAGCATTTCTTCTTGCTGCTTCTTCACCTCCTCTAGGTTCTTCTTCATTTCCTCTTGGCTCTTACTCATATTGTGAAATTTGTCTTCCATTCTTTTCAACCACATTATGATCATTTCTCTGAACTCTTTCTCTGGTAGGCTGTTTTCTGGTTCTATTTCGTTTACTTCCTTTTCTGGTGAAACCTGCCTTTCTGTCTTATGTGGGCTGTTTCTTTTTCTGCCCATGGTCTTTCTTCTCCGGGTGTCTGGTTATGTAGTTCTCTCTCCTGTCCATGTGCTCTGTGGATATCTGGTTCCGCCGCGTGTCTGTGCCGATTGGAGAGCAGAGTTCTGGGTCCCTGGGTCCCTGGCTGCTCGATGGGTGCCCAGCCGAAGGCTTTAGACCGCAGCAGACATCCACCTACCACGTCATCCCAGGCGGTGGCAGCAGTGGTGCGGGCGGCAGCTCCGGGCACGGGCATCTCACGCCCGGCCACCGGGCGGCTGGGGCAGCCCCTGCGGCAGTTGGTCCAAGAGTTTTGGATGCCCGGGCTTCCGCGCGGAGAGCCGGCCGGCATGAATGCGAACGGGAAGCGGGGCTCTGCGTGCGCGCATGGATAGTAAGAGCCGGGCGGTCTTCACACTCCGGCGGCGACGGCCACGCGATCGTGCTTGCGAGGTCCCAGTCATTATTTCTTGACATAGGTTTTCAGTATCTCGCTCTCTCTCTTCCTCTGGCACCCCCACAATTCTGATGTTGGTACCCTTGAAGCTGTCCCAGAGGCTCCTTACATTATATCACATTTTTGGATTCTTTTTTCTTCTTGCTTTTCCAGTTGAGTGTTTTCTGATTCTTTATATTTCAATTTTTTGACTTGATTCTTGCCTTTCTCTAGCCTGCTGTTAGGACTCTGTATAATATTTTTATTTCAGTCAGTGTATGTTTAATTTCTAGTTGGTACTTTTCCATCTCTAGTTTGATCTTTTCTATCTCTGGTTGGTTCTTTTTCATCTCCTCTTGGGTCTCGCTAACTTTATCCAAATTTTCTAGGATATTCTTGAAAAACCTTATAAGCGTGGTGTGGAACTCTATATCCAGTCGTTCGTTTTCCTCCATTTCTTTTGTTTGTGATCCCTTCCCTTGTCTTAGCATTTTCACTATGCCGGGAGAACTTCTGTGTTGGATTCAGCCTTATGATACCAGACTTGCAAAACTGCAAACGCCTCTCTGTTGAGCTTGGGATGGGTGGAGTCTCAGGGCTTTAGGGACCGCCTTGCCTTTCAGTTGGCCCCGCCCTGCACAGCTCCAGTCTCACGTGACTGGGTAATAGCTGAAGTGGTCCTTGTGCGCGTGGGCAGTGCCTCTAGACCGCTGCCTTTCCTGTTCCTCTGTGCTCCGGGACCACATGAGTCTGGGTCCCCAGGGTTTCACCCAAAACTGGGGCTTAGTGGAGTTAGAAGTGGCGCAGTTGTGAGCGTCTGTCTCCCGCCCACTCGCAAAAGCCAGCGGCACAATCAGCATTCTGTCCTCTGCGTGCAGTGCCGTGCGTGCCACCAGACCTCTGATCTTTTGCGACTCCCCTAAATTTCCGTACTTCTCTCTTTTCACAGCCCAAACTCCCCCCGTATGAGTTTCGGCTGTATCTGGGGTTTAGTGTCGTAGGATAAGGGGTTCAATGCCTTTGAGATTCTGTTTCCCTCCTGCCAGAGAAAGCCAGCCAGGTACTCTGGCACCTGCTCTCTCAGCGCGGGCGTCTCCGTACCTCCGCTTTTTGCAGCTCCTCTGGGCCTCTGTGAGCCCCTCTCTTTCCCTCTAACTGTAGAACTTCCACTCAGCCAGCTTTCCTGTGGTTCTGGATGATGTCCGTTCTGTCTTTTAGTTGTAGTTTTGAAATTGTTGTGCGAGGCAGCAGTGTAGGTGTTTACCTAAACTGCCATCTTGGATTCTCCCATTTCTTTAATTTGTGACCTGTGTCTTTGTCTCCACAGTTTGGCTGCTTCCCTGTGTTGATAGAGTGGCTTTATGTGCTAGGTGTCCTATAGGGCCCAATGGCTCAGCCTCCTTAATTACCTGAGATGGACACTCTTGGTGTACCCCTTTGAGGGCTGTGTGCACAGTCTTGTAGTTAAGCCTTGATGGCAGTTGGTATCACTGGGAGGAATTGACCTCCAGGCCATTTGGCTGTGAGGACCAGTTGTGTCTACAATGGGAGAACTTATACACTGGAGACACCCTTATGGGGCAAGACTTGCTTCAGTGGGGCTTTGGCGCTAACAAAGTCTACTCCATGAGTGTGTCTTTTATGGAAGTGAAGAGTTATAATCTGGAAGGTCTTACTCTGACCACTGCGTACACTGGCTCTTGAATCTCCCAGGAGGTGCAAAGTCAGCCACTGCCTGAAGCCGCCCAGTAGGAGCTACAGAGAGATCTGCAGATTCCTCTTCTTTGTTTGGGGTTTGGAGGTGCCCAGATGAGGCCCAGCTGTGAAGCAATGCAAGCTGCTGTGGAGGCTTGGGTCTTCTTTTGGCAGCTCTGGGGTTCTCTGATCTGGCTGCAGTTTGTTAGGTAATTTTAGATTGCAAAGGGCCATTCATATGCAAAAGCCTCTGCACACAGCTGGGGTGGGGTTGTAAATTGGGTGGGGCGGGGTCTCAGGGAATCACAGCAATGGCTGCCCGTCAGTCCTGCCACTAAGAGGTTCCCAGGTCTCTGTGTCGTACAGCACCATGCAGGAACAATGATTGCTGCTAGCACCTCTGAGAGAAAGCTGCCCTCATGTTCTGGCCTGAAGCCAGACAGTCCAGTTTTTCCCCGTATGAGTCTGGGTCTCAGAGTCTCGCCCAGAACTGGAGTTCAGAGCAGTTGGGAGCTTGTATCTCCCTCCAGATTGAAAAAGACAACAGTGTACTCAGTTGCCAGCTCCTTTCCTGCGGGCCTCTTTACCTCCACACTTCACTTCCGCATTTCACTTCCGCACCTCCTACTGGACTCAGTATGCTTTTCTCTTTCCTTCTAATTGTAGAATTTCCCCTCAGCCAGCCTTCCCATGATTCTGGATAATATTCGTTTTGTCTTTTAGTTGTAGTTTTGATATGGTTGTGCTCAGCAGTGAATTTATGTGTTCACCTATGCCGCCATCTTGGTTGTCCTGTCCAGAATTTCTTTTTTAAAGCTAAGTAATATTCTGTTGTATGTATGTATACACACCACATTTTGTGTATCTATTTATCTGTGGGTGAACACTCCTGTTGCTTCCACCTTTTGGTTATTGTGAATATGGGTATGCACATTATGTTTGAGTTCCTGCTTTCACATTTTTTTGAGTATATACTTCTGACCCAAAACTAGAATTGCTGGGTCAAAGATAATACTGTTTTTTAATTTTTTAAGCAATCACCATATTATTTTCCATAGAGGTTGTATGATATTACAGTCTCACTAACTGCACAAACATTCCATTTTCTTTACATCCTCACCCAGACTTGTCATTTTCTGTTTCCTTGCTAGTCCATCCTAATAGGTATGAGATAGTATCGTGTAGTTCTGGTTTTCATTTCCCTAATATATAGTGATTTTCATCATCTTTTTATGTGCTTAGTGGCTATTTATATAGCTTATTTGGAGAAATGTCCATTTGAGTCCTTTGCCCATTTTTAATTTTAATTTACTTAAAAAAAAAGAATTTAAGGGAAGTTTTTTCAAGTTAATCCAAAATTAAGTTGCAGTTGAAAATATGTCAAATAGCCTTGGCTTTTTCAATGGAACCATTCATTCTTTTCATTCTAAAAATCTATTTTTAGTTCTTCTTATTTGAAGACTGTTAATTGTGAACAGATATTTAATTTTGTTGCTAAGAGTCTAGTGAAAGGGAAGCATATAAATAAATTATTTCAATACTTATGCTCTGGGTCTTTAAGGGCTTCTGGCCCATGGGCGGGTGTTAGGGTTGGGGACTGGGAGACAGGAGCATCTTTCTGGAGGATGGAGTGTCTGATCTGAGTCTTGAGGAATAAAGTATTGGTAGTTAACAAAAAAGGTCAAGGTATTTTTGGACTTTCCCTACATCAGCAGGAATGTCTGGGAAATGAGGTGGAGTTCCATGGAAATCAGACCATAGAAGACTTTTTCTTCAATGGCAGGAAACTTCCAATAATAAGTATGAGAATTGTGATTACATTTGTATTTTAAGTAAAGCACTTGGGCAGATAGTCGTTGGTCCTCATCTTACGAATTGCATATTTTTGAGTATATTTATGAGTTTGCCTGTTTGCTAAGATAAATTTGTAACTCCAAAACCAGTTGGTGGTGTTTTCATAGTCATTCCCATATAGGCAGAGTAGAGAAAAAAATTTAGCTGCCCTATGTGCACATTCATAGCTATATTTGAACAACACACCACTGCTTTTTGTTTCAGCTCTCATACAATAAACAAGTGTCCTTTTTTGCTCTCTATTTAGTGCCCTGTTTTTCACTTTTATGTAACTTTTGTTGTTGGTTTTGCTGTTTAAAGTGGTTTCCAGGTATAGTGCAGAAGTGGCCCTAAACACAAGAAGGCTGTGATGTGCCTTAGAGAGACAATACATGCATGTACTGGAGAAGTTTCTTTCAGGTATGAGTTGTAGTGCTGTTTGCTGTGTGTTCTATGTTAATCAGTCATCTAGATAAAAATAAGAAAATAAATCAATCTGGATGTGAGGCCACTTCAGAAAGTGTCTTTATGGTAGTGTGATGAAGCAATGGAAAAGCAGCTAAATTTGCGGATTTATGAGATGATGACCCATAGAGAAAGTGTAGTGGACAGCACTGTATAAAGTTGAAAGCCAAGAAATCTATAGTTCAGTTATCAAGGGCTAGGGAAATGTTAACCCTTTTGGACTAGTGATGGCTGGCATTCTCAGAGGTGGTACAGTGTGAAAAAATGTTAGACTCACCGATGAAGCAGGTTCTGCAGATCAGGAGGCTGTAGAACTTTAAAAATACCTGCTAAGTGTTATACAGGAAAAAGTGTTATTGGAAGAGCTAAATTTGTGGATTTATGAAATCTTCAACACTGAGGCTGGTGTGTTTTACAAGGATCTTGGTAAACAAACCTCTATGACACAGATTAGCATTTTGGTTAACAAAAATGTAACAGGAGGGTTGCAGAAACCTAACTTCATATTTCTTTTAAGAGCAATAGTTCAATATTCCATAGTTCAGTGTTCATGGCAACTTTACAAACGTAACTCTGCAAATAATGAGAATTGACTGTATGGAGTAGGTTATAGAGAGGTGTGACCAACTGTTGATGTAGTCCAAGTGAGACAAGGAGAGATGGAAAAGGGATGATTTGATAAGTTGTGAGGAAGAATAACATCCAAATGTTGACACCAAAGGTATTAACAGGCAATGCAGTAAATTGTTCCTTAGGATGTACAAGGCTTTACATATTACATTGAAGGCCTCCAAATTTAAGGCCAGAGCAAAAAACTTATTTAATGAGAGATCTGCAATTTACTATATTCCTCCTTGTTCCATAGTCCCATATCATATTGATCTTCCATTAAAGTGATAATCCTATTTTTTTTGTGTGAAGGGATATTTGTCTAACTTCCACAGTAGAGTATGAACTTTTGAAGAACAGAAGATGGTATCTTCTATCTTGTACTAGAGGCCTGGTGTAGAAAATTTATGCATGGGTGGTGTCCCTAGGTCTGGCCAGTGATCAGGGCAGATTGGGGCCAGGTTGATTGAGGTCTGAAAGCCCTGGCAGGGTCGGGAGAGGAGGCATTGGTAGCTGGGTGCAGAAGGAATGGATGCTGGATGCTGATGCCACCATTGTTAGCGCCACACCACCCTGTGGTTCCCTGCCTCCCTGCTTCCTCCTTCCCTCACAGCTGTGCCTCCACTGCGGCAGGTGGGTGGCCAATTGTGGTCTTGTCAGCCAGGGGGAGGGACAGGGCATGGGAGGTTGGCCACATGCCCCAAGGAGGGAGCTAGCCCTTGGCCCCCTTGGAAAGGGGCCCTGTCTGCCACCACCCATCCCCAGTTCCCTGTCCTAGCCTGGGGCCTGACCCTGATTAGTGATGGGAGGGTGGGAGGAGGTACCACAGGAGATTGGCCAGCTGGAAAGGGAGGAACCATGGGAGTTTGGTCAGCCAGGGGATGTTGGCTGTGGGAGTGTACTGCCCACCAGGGGGCAGCTCCTGCATTGAGCATCTGCCCCCTGGTGGTCAGTGTCCATTATAATGACCTGTCATTCCAGTTGTTTGGTCCTAACCGTAGCTTAGGCCTTTATATATATAGACTATAGGCCCAGTGCATGAAATTCGTGCACAGGAAGGGGGTCCCCTCAACTCAGCATGCACTCTCTCCAATCTGGGACCTCTCAGGACCTCTGGCTCCTAACTGCTCACCTGCTTGCCAGCCTTATCCTCCCCACCCCCAACTGCTCTCCCTTGCTGGCCTGATCCCCCTAACTGATCTCCCCTGCCTGCCTGATTGCCTCTAACCTCCTCTGCCTTGGCTCTGCCAACATGGTTTTGTCAGGAAGGACATTTGGAAGGTCATCCAGAAGATGTTCAGTCTAATTAGCATATTACCCTTTTATTAGTACAGTGATACCTCGAGATACGAGTGCCCTAACATACGAGATTTTTGAGATATGAGCCATAGAGTGAGCGATTTTTGCTTTGAAATATGAGCAACATTTGAGATAGGAGTAATCGCATGGATCGGCTGGCTGCACACGACCCACCAGTATACCTCAACTCGAGCGTCTCATAGTTTCCCACGCCTCAAGGTTACAGAACGAATTAAATTCGTATCTCGAGGTACCACTGTATAGATGCCACCTTATCCTAAAAATGCAGGTTGTTCCCAGGTTTTCCTGTCATGGAAGGGGAGCCAGCAGTAGCGTCCTGGGTTCTGACCAGGGCTTATGTGCTTGTGCTTTATCTCAGCAGATGTGATTCCTAGTAGAAGACTCTTGGATGTACCTTGAACATTTCTATCGAATTTGCCAAATCATCCTCCAAAAATGTTGAACCACTTTGAACTCCCACCAGCAATCATGCGTGTGCCCTCCTCCATCCCACTTTAATGCCAAAATCACTGATTTGTCCCTAGAAGCTTCTCTCCTGTCAGCTAGAATTGCGTGGCACTTGAGCCAACCTCATTGTTTAGGTGGGGTCTTGATTTCCTGAGATAAAATTATGGAGGAGGAAAAATAGTTTTCTTCTACCTTTCTGATTTCTTAATGGAGGCCCTTGTAATGAAAGACAAATCACCAAGAGAAAAACAAAAGTTCATTAACATGTGTACCTTGTGTATATATGGGAGATCCCAGGGAAAATGAGTAACTCCTCAAGGTGGCTTAGAATGCAGATTTAAATACCTTCTTCCTAGGGAAAGGGGATGGTGGATGTAGGCCTTTTAGAGGAGAGTAAATAATTTTTAGGAAAGATGAATGGGGTTGGGGGAATAGTTTGTAACAAAGTTTGAGTGTGATGTCAACTTCTACTCTCCTGTCCTGTGACAGGAGTCAGTCTTCTCTGCCTGATGACACTTCTCCTGTCAAGGGGACCTATGACTTTTGAGCTCCTTTTGGGGGGTCCGATGTTAGGCAGATCAGGAGACTTCAGTGAAATCCTCTGCATGCATTTGCTGTTTTTCAAGCATCTGCAGCTCAAGATCATCAATATAACAACACAGCATATGTTGGGGTGGCATATTCTCTGACCTTCAGAATAAACCAAACAAAAGCTTCTTTTCTCCCTTAAATGATTTGCCACAGTAGCATTATTCCCTTAGACGTATTCTGACCAGACCTTCCTGGGAGTGGTCATAACATACCCTGTGCTTGTAGAAAGGTGTGGGCCACATCACTAAATAAACCAGGGGCAGTTTTCTCATCTTGTGGAAAGGGAGATAAAGTTATGATAGTTTATCTCCCTTTCCATAGGTTTCTTGCAGGTTTGTGTCTCCGCTGTCCTCCTCCAGGCCCCTCCCCCCGTCCCAACAGCCCCAGTACCATGGTGGCGGGTCTTGTGGCTGTTGGGACGGGGGGAGGTTTGTGTCCCTAACTGGCCCCCAGCAACCCCACACTACCATGGCAGGTCTTGGAGCTGCTGGATGCTGCTGCCTGGCTGCTATGGGCGTGGCCATCTTTGTTGGGTAATTTACATACTCCTATTGGCTGATAGTGTAACAGAGTGATGGTTAATTTGCATCTTACTCTTTTATTAGATAGGATACCAAGCAACAAAAGGATGCTTCCCATGTAGCTGTGTGAAAATATGTAGTTTACATTATTATTTTTTAGAATATGTTTTATTGTTTTTTTCCACAGAGAGGAAAGGAGAAGGAAAGAGAGTTAGAAACATCAATGAAAGAGAACCATTGATCAGCTGCCTCCTGCACACCCCCCACTCGGGATGTGCCTGCAACCAAGGCACCCACTCCTGACCAGAACCAAACCCGGGACCCCTCAGTCCCCAGGCTAATGCTCTATCTACTGAGCCAAACCAGTTTTGGCTGTTTACATTATTTCTAGAAACTTTATGTATTTGTAATTTTGGGGACTCCAATAAACTCAGAATTATTATAATGTGCTTGTTTTATTATCCTATATAATAAAAGCCTAATATGTTAAGTGTCCAGTCATCTCTTCAACCAATCAAAATGTAATATGCTAATGATATGCTAAGGTCGCTCAACTGCTCACTATGACATACACTTGACTACCAGAGGGTAGGCAGTCGACCGGTTGACCAGTCTCTATGATATGCACTGACCATTAGGGGGCAGACACTACAACTGGTAGGTTAGCTTGCTGCTGGGGTCTGGCCGATCGGGACTGAGCGAGATGGGCTGGACACACCCTGGAGTTCTCCCGTGGTTCCTTCCCTCCTGGCCAACCTTCCACATCCCTCCCTGGGCCTGATTGTGCACTGGTGGGGTCCCTTGTTTTGACCTGTGCCCTCTCGCAATCTAGGACCCCTCGCGGGATGTCAGAGAGCTAGTTTTGGCCATATCCCACTTAGTGCAGGAGCTGCTCCCTGTGGGAGCATTGCTCAGCCAGAATCTGGGCTTATAACTGGCGAGCATAGCAGCAGTGACAGGAGCTTCCCCCACCTCCACAGCTATGCTAAGGATGTCTGATTGCCAGATTAGGTCTGTTCCCTGTGGGAGCAGGCCTAAGCTGTCAGTTGGACATCCCCTAAGAGTTCCTGGATTTTGAGAGGGCTCAGGCCTGGCTGAGGATCTACCCCCTTCTCCCAGATGGCACTGGGCCTCCAGTAATGTTAAAAACCAGTTAGTGGCTTAATTTCTACAGTAATGTGAGTTTCAGAATCTTCTCCCTCTGCCTCCTCCCCCCCTCCCCCAAATCTTTACTATCTTAAATTCATGGTTAGAAGTGATCATTAGCTTCTTCCAAACAATTTAATTATTTCACCAAAAGGTTAAGTAAATTCCTATTATATCAGGCCACAGAAATAGACCTCCTAAAATCAACAAAGCTTAATGACTTCTTAGTCACACAGAAAAATACATGTTAATTCATTTATATACTCTGGACATGCAAATAATTTGGTCTCAAAGATGCTTGCTGAAGGAGAGAGATAATTTTAGTAAGTGATATGATGGAAATATGTGTACTGGTTACTTTGGGAACATAAAATAGGGACAGTCCTTGAAATTTAAAGGAAGCTATATAGAATTAATGAAAATTTTAAACAAGTTTGATTTCTGAGCAGTTTTGAAGGAAGAGCATAGGGATTAGGGAATTGGGGAATGGTTCCAGGTGATGACAATAGTATGAACTCTGGCAAGGATGTATGAGGCAGCATGGTGTGTTTGGAAAACTGCAGGTAGTTCAGAATTGCTGACAGGTGAGATGATGAGGCTGGAGCCTAACCGTGGAGGCCCTTATGTGGCTTCTAAGGAGCTTGGAATCTAGTCTATTACCCAGACACTGGTGGTTATTGAGATGTGAATAAGTTCAATTGTTAAATAAGGTCCATAAATTTCTGTGTACCATAGTCCTCACTTGGGCATTCACAATTCATGTCTATATGATATACACTCCCAGAAGACTGAAGGAAAAGGAATCTGTTTAACTTGATTTTCTCTGCTTCTCAACTTAACTAAGTAGAATTAAAAAAAAAAAATTAATTCCTAGTATCTTTCCAGAGTACTGTTTTAGGTAATGAACCGTTGAATGATTTAAGCAAAAGTAGTACTTTTATTTATATATTTTTACTTAGCATACTTCCCACAATATATCCCAATAAAACTCATTAAAATAGAGAATTGAAATTTACCCTGTTGCATGTCTGCAAAAATAAGAAACTTGAGGAAAGATAATATCAGTGAGTGAATATGAATGGTACATGTTCTTATGTGGATATTTAACTCCTTCAGGAATTTTTAAGTTTACCCCTTAAACTATGTAGTTGTGACTAAGTAGAATGAATAGAATGATTCACCCAAAACAGTTAAAATTCAGAACTTTTTTTTTTAAATTAGGTCTTTTTTAGACCTATTAAAAAGTTCAGAGACTTATAATGAACACTGACTCACCATCTTACTAAGTAAACATTAAAAGACCACTGTGTGGGATGAATAGAGCACAGAGGTTTTTTAGAGCATGAAACTGTTCTATATACCACAGTGCTGAATACATGTCATTTATCCATGTTTCAACACCGAGAGTGAATCCTAATGTAAACTATTTACTTTGAGTGATAATAATGTGTCAATGTAGGTTAATTGATTGTAACAAATGTATCATTGTGGTGTGGTTATGTTGATAGAGGGGGAATTGTGGGTATGTGGGGACAAGAAGTATAATGGAACTCTGTGATTTCTGCTTAATTTTGCTTTGAGCCCAAAGCTGCTATGAAAAAAAAAATTAAGTTTATTGATTAAATTGTGTATCTTGCCCAAATTGTATTCTTCTCCCTCCTCTAAAGGTAACCACTGCCTTGAATTTGGTATTTATTGTTCTCATACATTTCTTTGTAGTTTTATTTCTTCAGTATGTATCTCAAAAGAAAGTACCATTTTGCATATTTTTAAAGTTTATATAGCTTTATCCTACTGACTTTTTTTGTGTACAACATTATATTTGTAGAATTTATCCATGTTCATAAATGTAACTCTATAGCAGCAGTTCTCAACCTGCGGGTCGCGACCCCTTTGGGGTCGAACAACCCTTTCACCGTGGTCACCTAAGACATCCTGCATATCAGATATTTACATTACAATTCATTAACAGTAGCACAATGACAGTTATGAAGTAGCAATGAAAATAATTTTATGGTTGGGGGTCACCACAGCATGAGGAACTGTGTTAAAGGGTCGTGGCATTAGAAAGGTTGAGAACCACTGCTCTATAGTGTGTTCATTTTACTTGCTGATGTATAGTATTTTGTCATGAATATGTTTAGGTTTTTCCCTTTTTTCTTTTGATATCATACTCATAAGAGTCTCTTTAATTTGGGTAAGAGTTTTTCTAGAGCACATAGGCATGAAATTGCTAGGTATACATATCTTCAGCTTTATTAGATACTGCAAAATTGCTCTCAAAAGTATTTGCATCAATTTATTGGCAGTGAATACGATTTCTTCTTAATCCATTGTCTAAACTAAATTTTAACCTTCATATATTTATAGGAAATAGAAAGAGTAAAAACAAGTTAGAGATTGTGCCACTTAACATGGATTAACCTTGAATTTTATTTTGTCTTTATAGATCTTGGAGAAATTCATTCAAGGCTGTTAGATCACAGACCAGTTATTCAGGGTGAAACCCGTTATTTTGTGAAAGAATTTGAAGTGAGTATTTAAAATTTATTTTGTACAAATACTGCCCTTATTATTAGTGATTTTCATATATGGAAGGGACATTCTCTAATTTTAAAATTTCTGATTTCTGTTCATGGTTCATAAAACCTACAAAGGTTTAATAGTAATAGTAATAACTCTTAAGGAGCACAAGACTAAGTGGTACGTGACTTGGGCTCAAGTTCTATGGCCTACTCTGGCATATTTAATGTCTGTTGACCTCAATTTTTTTAATCTATGCAGTGACATATAGTGGAAAAAAGGTGGGTTTTTTTTTTTGGTTGTTGTTTTAATATATTTTATTTATTAATATTGATAAGAGAGAAACATTGATCAGCTGCCTCTTGCACACTCCCTATTGGGTATGTGCCCATATGTACATGCCCTTGACCAGAATTAAACCTGGGACCCTTTGGTCCGCAGGCTGATGCTCTATCCACTGAGCCAGACCAGTTTTGGCAAAAAAAAAAAAAAAAAAAAAAGGTTTTAAAGACTGATTAATCTAAGTTTTCCAGACCCATTTTTTTAAAAATATATTTTATTGATTTTTTACAGAGAGGAATCGAGAGAGATAGAAAGTCAGAAACATCGATGAGAGAGAGAAATCAGCTGCCTCCTGCACGCCCCACAGTGGAGTTGTGCCCGCAAGCAAGGTACATGCCCCCAACCGGAATCGAACCTGGGACCTTTCGGTCCGCAAGCTGATGCTCTATCCACTGAGCCAAACCGGTCTCGGCTCCAGACCCATTTTTTATATTCTTTTCTCAGTTGGGGCATCAGCACCCACCCAAAGCACTCAATTTAAAACATGAGAATTATCCTTAGCTATTCTCTCACCTTTAGGGCCCGTATTTAGTGACCATGTCTTCTGGATGCTACCTCATAAACCTCTAACCCTTCTGATTTGTGTGCCTGCTTTATCAACCCAGTAAAATCCAATCTTTACCTCCTTGCCAGAGTGCTCTGACATGACCCTTTTATAATATTTGTCTTCTATAGGATAAAGTCCAAGCATTCTGTGACCTGTTACCTACTTTTCTGGTTTAACCATCTGCCACCTTACCTTGTGTGCTATGTTCCAGCAATACTGATACACCAACCCGCCATCCTATTTCATATTACTGTTGGTTTGTACATATATAATTGGTTCATTGTGCATTAAACTAACATCTCAAGCTACTTTTGGTTAGATGGTAAATGATGTTACACAAACCATTTTGTGATTCTGGGTAAGTTGGGGTTTATTTTCAAATGAGACTCCAAACAAGCAGGAAGTCTAAACCTGCCAAGAAGAAAACCTTTTTATAAACCATTTATCACTACAAAAAAGCCTATGTACAGAACAATAACAATTGAGAGACAGCGTTGCAGCATTAGATACCATTTCTGAGTTCAACAGACTCTGTTACTCAAAATCTGCATATATCTACCTCAAAGAGTTGTGAAGATTAAAGGGGTATGTATGTGTGTGTTTTGGACTACTATCTGGTAATTAGCAATAGCTGTTAGCTATCTTCATCATTATTATTGTTGTGGGATAACAATAATGTGGACAACTCAGAAAATTACCCAGAGTGTATTCTCTTATCATACTATATAAAGATTATTACCAATTCTTTAGTGAGATTAAAGTAGAATAAAGTAGTGAGAGTAAAGCCTGGCTGTGTTCTCTGCTCAATCTCTCAAAGCTGTGATCAAGGTGTTGGCCAGACTTTGTTCTTATTTGGGGTTCTGGGTTATCTTCCTAATTCACATGATTGTGGCAGGACTCACTTCTCTGCTATGGTGGAATAAGGTTTCTCTGCTTGCTATCAACCATGGGCCCCTCTGAGCTGCTAGAAGCCACTCACATTCCTTGCCACATGGCCCCCTCCATCTTCAAAGCTGTCAGTGGAGTCTTCATCACATGGAATCCCTGTTGTGCTTGCCAAGAGGAGTCTAGTCCCTATTAAAGACTCACCTGATTTAAGTCAGGCCCATTGAGGATAACTTCCCTTTTTTA
This sequence comes from Lasiurus cinereus, assembly GCA_011751065.1. Taxonomy (NCBI): domain Eukaryota; kingdom Metazoa; phylum Chordata; class Mammalia; order Chiroptera; family Vespertilionidae; genus Lasiurus; species Lasiurus cinereus. Next base: position 17,994,583 of record JAAGEH010000392.1, read on the forward strand.
AAGTCAACTGATTTGGGACCTAAAATATATCTGCAGAGTATCTTCAGAGCAGCACCTAGACTAGGGTTTAATTGCCTAACTGAGAGAAGGTGTGTGTACACTAGGGGTGGAGTCTCAGGGGCCATTTTAGAATTCTGCCTACCATAAACTCTCATAAATATCTGATCGTTTTCTTGTTATCTACTTGCTTAATACCTGACTTCTTTCATTAGAATATAGGCACCATGAGAATAAGGACCTCATGTTTTTATTTTCTGTTGTATTCAAAATGCGTAAAATAATGCCTGCTACATTGTAGGTGCTTACTATGATTCAAAAGAATAAGTAGCAGAACTTGGACTAAAACTTGGGTTCTCGACACTCAGTGATATCATAAATCATCTTTTTCATAAGTCATCCATTTTGCCAGTATGGTTAAATACTAAATAGTTATTATTTTGAAAATTTTAGATATACCTTAAAGATCTATTTATATGTATATTTTTAATATTATTTGTTGATTTTAGAGAGAGGAAGGGAGAGAGAAATATCTATTTGTTGTTCAACTTATTTATGCATTCATTGGTTGCTTCTTGTATGTTCCCTGACTGGTGGTTGAACCAGATACCTTAGTATATCGATAACAGCTATCCAGCCAGGGAGATCTACTTTATACTAAAAGAAGCATAGAGTTTTGGCATAATGGTGAATTCTCTAATTCAATTCCCTCACTGGCTGAATTATCCCTAGAATATAGATGTCATACTTTAAATAATGTAGATGTTTTCTATGAAATGATTCTTGAATGGAGATGAAAGAAGTGTTACATTTATACTGCTTGAGTATGCTCTATTCAAGAGCTTATTTCCTGTTTCTGAAGCCAATAACTCTTTTAACTAGGATGGAACATAGTTGCCAGGAGCATGTCTGAAAGGAGAGGAATTTTAGTCAGTCCTCTGTATCTGTGTATCTGCACATTGAAAATATTCAGGAAAAAAAGTTAAGTTGTTGGTGTGTTGATTGTTTCTATATTGAACATGTGCAGACATTTTTTCTTGTCATTATTCCCTATACCAGTGGTTGGCAAACTGCAGCTCACAAGCTGTGGTTTGCCACTCTGTTGACTAATGAGTTTGCCGACCACTGGGATAGGGGCTTAATCACAAGGAACAACAACAGTCTGTAATTATTGGAATCAAGAGTCTAGGTCAGTGGTCAGCAACTCATTAGTCAATGGAGCGGCAAACCGCGCCTCACGAGCCGCTTGTGGCTCACAAGCCCGCAGTTTGCCGTCCACTGCCCTAAACAATGCAGTATAACAACTATTTATAAAGCACTTACATTATGTTATATATTTATTAAAAGTAATATAGAGATGGTATAAAGTTTACAGGAGGATGTGCTTAGGTTATTAGGTTATATGCAAATACTAAACCATTTCATGGAAGGGACTTGAATGTTCTTGGAGTTTGGTATCTGCAGGGTTCCTGGAACCGGCCCTTCATTATACCAAGGAATAGCTATATCTACAATCTATAGTGTTAAGCCCTCTAAGGTCTTTTTAGAGAAGAAGCGGTGTTAAAGAGTAGAAAAAACATGGGCCTTGGAGCTTGACATAGCAAAGATGTGGAAACAGCCCAAGTGCTCATCAGTAGATAAAAAAGCTGTGGTACATGTACACCATGGAATACTTTGTAGCTATTAAAAAGATGGATCTCTTACACTTTGAAAACAGCATAGAGAGACCTGGAGAATATTATGCTAAGCAAGACAATCCAGTCAGAGAAAGAAAATATCATGTGATCTCTCACTCATGTGGAATCTAATAGACAAAACAAACTGATCAACAAAACAGATCCAGAGACAGAAGCATAGAACAGACTATGAATCTCAGGGAAGGTGGGTTGGGAGAGATAAACCAAGAACTTTTATGTATATATGCATAACCCATGGACACAGACAATAGTGTGGTTAAGTCTAGGGAGGAGGGTGTAGGTATGAGATGGAAGGGTCAGTGTGGAAAGAAAAGGGGATATATGTAATACTTCAACAATAAAGATAAAAATTTTTTTTAAAGAGTAGAAAAAACATGGGCCTTGGAGCTTGACATATATGAGTCCAAGTCCTGACACTCTTCTTACTAGTTAGGATTACTTGTTTTACTGAGGTTTAGTTTCCTTAGTTAAAAAAGTGGGAATAATAGTATACTGCAGAAGTTTTGTGAGAATTAACTAGAACATCATTTTTTAAAAATCCCTAGTATATAGGTATTAGACAAATGTTGGTAACTTATTAAGAGAAAATGGTTAGCAAGTACAATCAAACATGTATTAATTCAGAATTTACAATAATTTTTATGAATTTGGGTTCAATGTTTGATGTCTTAGGGAAAATAGGGATTTATTAAGCAAGTGATATAAGCATTACCTAAGGAATATGTTTACTAAAAAATAAAATTTCACCCTAGTTATGAGAGGTAAAAGGCTATAGAAATATTTTAAAGCCCTTATTTTGTGTGAGACAGAATGTCAGAAACTAATACTATATTGGTAAATGAGACAGACACAGACCCATTCTTCATGAAGCAAGGCATTCTTTTTTTCTTTTTAAAATATTTTTGTTGAAGTTTAGAGAGAGAGGAAGGGAGAAGGAGAAGGAGGAGAAAGAGAAACATCGACATGCGAGGAAAATATCAGTCAGCTGCCTTCTGCATGCACCATACACCAGGGATTGGGCCTGCAACCCAGGCACGTGCCCTGACCGAGGAATCAAACCAGCAACCTCTCAGTGCATGGGTTGACACCCAACCAACTTGAGCCACACTGGATAGGGAGCAAGCAAGGCATTCAAATATTGTCCTTGAAGAATGGTTTCTGGAGGGCTCAAAAATACCTTGTCAGCTAAGTTTGAGCCATTATCTTCAACTACATATATTTTCTTGACATGTACCTGATCCAATCTTTTCACCCAGTGACCTCCCCAGTTGGTCTTCCTGAGGTGTAGTGTAGTATGGAAACATATCATACTCTGCTACCTTTTATGTATATTATATTTCTAGCATTTTCCTCAAATTGGAAAAGAAAAGCTGTAAGAGATTAACTGAAGGACTTGTATGCATGTAGGTAAGCATGGCCAATGGATACAGGACATTGTGGGGGAGGAGGGAAGGTCGGGGGGAGATTAACAGGGGGAAAAGAAGGAGACATATGTACTACTATTAGTAATACTTTAAACAATAAAAATATATATAAAAAAAGAAAAGAAAAGCTAAAAACACTGTAAAGACTTTAGAGTTAAAAGGATATCTGCATTGTTTACATTTCTCCTCGCTTGGTTCAAACAATAACATCCTCTAATTATCCATGTGATCTTCACCCAGATTGCATGGCTGAACAGAGGAATGGTGAAGCAGAGTCAGCTGTCAGTACTTCTTAGAAGTTTCATCTGCTTTTATAACATTTAAATATAGTTCACTTTAAGAAAAACTGCATAGTATTTAAAACTGAAGTTGTTTATAGTTTATATATTAAAAAAGTTAATGACATGACAATAATCATCTTTTTCTTTATAAGATTTTATTTCTAAAAGAAGGGAATAAGTGCCACATGGTGGCAGCATTAACTAAATTATTGTAGTTCTATTAAAATATTTTATTCTTTCTTTTTGTGTTTGCTAGTATTTCTGGGCAATTGACTCTCTTTCTCCCAACTTTATACAAATCTTTTCTTCCCTTGATTCCAGTGAGCATTTTGAACACAGATTCCAGTGGGACCCTCTCATTGATAGTGTCTCTGGGTGGAGACATTATCTTCTGCACCTTTTGTTCTTTCTAGTCACAAGGAGTTATCATGGCCTCTCACATAGAACAGAGTAGAGATCCATACTAGTCAATATTTATGAAGTGCTTGCTATGGAGTGTGTAGTCCTGTACAAGTTTCTTATTTTTAGCAAACTTCATTCTTCGAATGCTTTATTGAATAGTTATTGAATACCTAGGTATATCAGTAAGGGATGTATTTAGTTACCAGTAACAGACACCTGAAAAATAGTAGTTTTAACAAGTGCTTATTTTTCTCTCATACTACCCAGAACCCCTGGGGCTGTTAAGGTGGCTCTATGATGTCAGCTCTCTTTCTGATTTTTTTCCTTCTATCTCCCTGAGGTGTTGCTCTTATGCTTATGTTTACAAGGTGATTGTGGAGCTCCAATCTTGACATCTGCATTTCATTTTCATGTAGAAAAAGGAAGGCAGGTGGGAAACATCTAGTAGTGGCACATTTGCCACTCCAAATACTATTCAATGTTGCAGCTCTAGCCGGTTTGGCTCACTGGATAGAGTGTTGGCCTGGGGACTGAAGGGTTCTGGGTTTGATTCGGTCAAGGGTTGTAGGCATATCCCTGGTAGGGGTTGTGCAGGAAGCGGCTGATCGATGCTTCTCTCTTTTCGATGTTTCTCTCAATCCCTCTCCCTCTCTGTAAAAAATTAACAAAATTAAAAAAAAATATTCGATGTTGCTAGAAACAAAGGAGAGGAGAATGGACCCAGGTATATCTGTCACACTGGATATGTAAAAATAAGAAACAGTCTCTACCTGCAGAAGTTTACAGTCTAGAGACAAGAAAGACATATAAACAAAGAGATTTAATGGTGGAAGTATGATGATAAAATAGGCACAAAGTACTTGGGATCACCAAGGAGGAAACAACTACCAAGAGAGCTGGGAGGAAACTTTTCAGAAACAGGGTGATGTTTGAGCTGAGAATGAAAAACAGATATTATCCTGATAGGAAAAAAATGGGGAGGAAACTTTTCATAATGGGGGTGATGTTTGAGTTGAGAAAGAAAAATAGATATCCTGATAGAAAAAAAAAATGGATGGTTAAAATTAGAGGCAAAAAAAATTTCAAGTAAGTGTAGTTGTATAGTTGTTATGGATTTGGGAGAGATTGTATTGATGAGTTTGAATATGGTTTGAATTGTTGAAGAGAAAATCCCTTAAAAGGCAGCACAGGCTAAAATTTCATTTGACATCCTAAGCTCTCATTTTTAATTAGATTATTAGAAAAACTGTCATATTATGAAATATCAGTATGCAGTCTGTTCCATATACCATGTAATAAATATATGTGTACACAATATGGTTTTGAATCTTAAAGACTAACCAATTTTGTAATTGAAAGAAAATTCTAAATTATTGGTTTCTCATTTCCTCTCTAATATTATCAAATTAAGTTGTTAATATACATATTATAGTAACTGTACTAATCATCCTATGTAATAAAGAGGGAATATGCTAATTGACCACCATTCCATCACAAAGATGGCTGCACCCACATCTGAGGCCAAGTTTCCATAAGGAGCCTTAACGAGTAATCAGCAAGTCCCCATGGGGCTTGACAGGGGACCTCAGGCCACACCCCCTCCCCAGCATTGGGCCAGGGGACCTGAGGCTGTACCCCCCACACCTGGCAGAGCTTGACAGGGGACCTCAGGCCATACTCCCCACCCAGCAGGGCTTGACAGGGTAGCTCAGGCCATGTCCCCCACCTGGCGGGGCTTGACAGAGGAACTCAAGGCACACCCTCTGCCCCAGTCTGGGCTAGGGGACCTTACTCCATGCCCCCTATCCTGGAACTGAGCCAGGGGGCCTGAGGCTACATCCCCTGCTTAGCAGGGCTTGACAAAGGTGGGACTGGCCGAGTCTAGATCTAGCCCATTGCATAGGGTGGGGGTGGGGAGGTAGCCAGGTAGCCAGGTCTGGGTCTCACGTGATTTTGAGGTGCACATGGGTAAGCGAGGACTTGACTCTGGGTCCTGTGGTGAGCTCCAGACTTTGAGAGGAGAAAGATTTTCATACACATTTTGCTAATTTTCTTTCATCTCTGACACTTCTATTATAGAGAAAGGGCAAATATCAATATTAAACTATTTCCTCTAATTAATCCCCCTTTAAAGTGCACAAATTTTGTGCACTAGGTCACTAGTATCTAATAAAGAGGAAATATGCTAATCAACCCTCACACCATTGCAAAGATGGAGGCACCCAGAGCCAATAAAGAGGGAATATGCTAATTGAATGCCCCCCCTCAAAGATGGCGGTGCCAATAAGGAGAGAATATGCTAATTGGCTGCCATGCCTTCAAAGATGGTGGTTCCCATAGCCACAAGATGGCGGTGCCCATTCCCCTCAGCCTCACTGCACACCCGCCTCCAGAGTCCCCCAGTCTCCTCAGCCCCTTAGGCACCCAGAGCCAGTGTGAGGCACAGGCAAGCCTCGGATGATGGCTGCCCAGCTGCTCATGGCTGGCCTGAGGTGCAGGTAGCTTTGGATGGTAGCTGCCCAGCCACCGAGGTTCAGGTAACCAGGTCCAGCTGAGGCTTGCACTGCCGGCAGTGGCAGCAGCAGGGGTGTGATGGGGCATTGCCTTTCCCTGATTGACAGGTCACTTCCTCCTGCCCCCTTAGGGCTTCTGGACTGTGAGAGGGGGCAGGCTGGACTGAGGGACCCCACTCCCTCCAGGGCCTCTAGTCTATAAATCCTATCTAATAAAAGAGAAACATGCAAATTGACCATACCTCTGCCATGCCCACCAACCAATCTGGAGCGAGTATGCAAATTAACTCAATCAAGGTGGTGGTTAATTTGCATATCCAGGCACAGAGCAAAGACTGAAGATAGCGTAGAAGGAATCTAAGGGAGCGAAGCTGTGGAGAAGCAAGCAAGTGGGGAGGAGGAGAAGGGAGAGCAGTAGGCAGGGTGGGCAAGAAGGGAGGGAAGCAGGAAGCCCAGGAAGCCCTGTTGTAGGAATCTTTCTGAAATGGCCACACACACACACACATGCACACACATACACATTAAAACCCTAATATGCAAATTGACCAAATGGCGGAATAACTGTTTGCTGTGATGTACACTGACCACCAGGGAACACATGCTTAATGTAGGAGCTGCCGCCTAGTGGTCAGAGTGCTCCCATGGGGAGCACTGCTCAGCCAGAAGCTCAGGTGAATATAATAGAATCAGGGGCATAAAAAGGGAGTGGACTGACAATTCTCAGGGGAAAGAGGTGTGGGGGTTGTGGGAAGAGACTGGACAAAAATCATACACCTGTGAATGAGGACAATGGGGGTAGATAAAGGCAGAGGGTGGGGTGGGAACGGTGGAGGGGAGCTATGGAGTGGTAAAGGAGGAACAATTGTAATAATCTGAACAATAAAGATTTATTAAATTAAAATAAATAAAATGGGAGATCCATTCCTACAGTGTGCTATAATGCAATTCTCGCAATAAGTTGGAACCTATCTGCATAAACACGTCACTCACATGGAGCACATACACAGTAGTAATGAAGTGAAACAGTAAAAAATATTTAAAAGGAAGATAATTCCTCACCTTCACTTGTGGTAAATAAATAATAAAAAACATAAAGCACATATGTACATACATTGAAAATGATGGAACTTTATTTATAAATAAATGGGAGATGGCAACATAACTATGAATTGACCTACCTCGAGTCCAACCTAACCCGAGAACTTGCCTGTATATGAAAATTTTCAGGGTATTTTACATTGGAAACTAAGTGCTGAGCTTTGTTTTGAGAATTTTTGCCCCAGAAATAAAATGAATATATAAATAAAATGATGTTATAGTTTTCCTTTCGTAATATGTGTCAGTAGTATCAATATTAAAAAGCACATACCAGATGGTAATTTTAAGGACTGAGACTATTTCTGACACCCTGTTTCATGTAACATTATCATTGGGTCTATTTGTTGTATAATTTAATTATTGTCATTAATAGCCTATTAAGAGAGGTGAGACTACAAATTCACTTGCTACAATGTGTGACTGCCAATTTGCCTGCTACCAGAAATAACTCAATAACTCTTTAAATAAAGTGGTTCTTAATTTTAGAAGATCATGGACTCCTTGGAGAATTTTCCCTCCCAGAAAAATACAGAGGACATCTACATTCAATTTGAGTGCAATTTCAAGGGAGTTCCAGAACTCCAATCCCAACTGTGGACCCCAGGATAAGACTTATATGCTGAATGGAGCTGAAGAGTTCCTCTCTCTATTTATTGTTTCCTTTGTGTTTGAATTGAGATACCTTTGTTATGTATAAACAAAATCATGAGTACAAAAATGCCAGCTTTTCTAAACACTAAAACAAATAGACCACATAAAGATTATATCTTATCTAATAAAAGAGTAATATGCAAATTGACTGTACCTCTGCTACATGCACAAGCTATGCCCACCAGCCAATCAGAGTGAGTATGCAAATTAACCCAACCAACATATCTATGGCCACAGAGAGAGCAGGAGGGAGGCTTGGGTTGCCCCTGGCAATGGAGGAAGCCAAACTTTCCACAAACCCTGGTTGATCCAGGCCTCTGCTTAAGGCACAAAGTTTCAATAGCTGTGTGAGCAGAAGGTTTGGCTGTGCTTCAAACTACAAAGTTCCAATTGTAGAAGATAAATCCCAGATACCAGGGCCTCTGCTTTGGTTACTGGGGTGTGTGGCTGGCCTGCAAATCCCCATAGGCCCTTTGCTCAGGCCATGCCATACCCTAAGGGAACACTCACCCTAATCCAGGATACCCTTCAGGGCAAACCAGCTGGTCCCCACCTGTGCACCAGTCCTCTATCCTATCTAATAAAAGCAATATGCAGATTGACCATCACTCCAACACACAAGATGGTTGCTCCCATCTGGTCAAAGATGGCTGCCTTCATGTGGACACAAGGTGGCCAGGAAGGGAGAGCAGTTGGCAGGGATCAGGCCTGCAAAGGAGGGCAGTTGTGGGTGATCAGGGCAGTTGGGAAGAACCAGGCCAACGGGAGGACAGTTGGGAGGAACCAGGCCTGCAGGGAAGGGCAGTTGTGGGTGACCAGGCTGGCAGAGGAGGGAAGTTGGGGGTGACTGGGCCTCCAGGGAAGGGCAGTTGGAGGGAACCCAGGCCTGCAGGAGAGAGCAGTTAGGGTTGACTAGGCCTGCAGGGGAGGGCAGTTAGGGGTGACCAGGCCCACAGGGGAAGGCAGTTAAGGGCAAACAGGCATCAATCAGGCTGGCAGGAGAGTAGTTAGGGGGTGATCAGGCTGACAGGCAAAAGCAATTAGGGGGGCAATCAGGAAGGAAGGCAGGTGAGCAGTTGGGAACCAGCAGTCCTGGATTGGGCCTAAATGGGCAGTTGGACATCCCTCAAGGGGTCCCAGATTGGAGAGGGAGCAGGCTGGGCTGAAGGACACCCCCCACCCCATGCACAAATTTCGTTCACCAGGCCTCTAGTGTATTTATGAATGACTCATAAAGTAAGATGAGAAAATTCCGTTATTCATTCTGTTTAGGAAATAATTAAAAATGTACATATGGCCCTAACCGGTTTGGTTCAGTGGATAGAGCATCAGCCTGTGGACTCAAGGGGCCCAGGTTTGATTCCAGTTAAGGGCATGTACCTTGATTGCAGGCACATACCCAGTAAGGGAGTGTGCAGGAGGCAGCTGATCGATGTCTCTCTCATCGATGTTTCTGACTTCCTATCCCTCTCTCTGTAAAAAAATCAATAAAATATATATTTAAAAAATTAAAAAATATATGTATACATATATATGTTTGTATACATTTTATATATGAATGTGTGTATATACATACACAGTATATGTGTGTGGATGTATATCCTTATACTTAAAACAATGGTGGAATAAAAGAATTTAAAGAATTACCTAAAGAGAGAGTGATGGAGGAAATAGAATGTAAAGGATAGGGATAGAAGCTAGACTTTTTTGAACAGAGAATTTTGGAGCCATGTAAATATTTTACATAATTAAAAGAAAGTTAAATTTTAATGAGCAGTTCTGTCCAGATCAAGTGAAAAATGTAAAAAAGCAAACCTATGTTTGTAGATGTTGGTATTGCCATGCAGAGAGAAATTATCCCAAGTAAATTTAAAACACAGTAATCTGACTACATTCCTAGAGGAATATCCCCTTCAGAACAACAACAGAAATAACCCCAAAACGAAAAAAATAGTTTTCAATAATCATTTTGTTGATGCTAGCATTGGTGTTATTTGTTTACATTGGTAATAAAATAATTTTTATATTGGTGGTTTGAGAACTGGAAAGAGATGAGGCAGAGAAGGGTGATTAAAAACCTTATTGTCCTGAATTTAAGTTTGACTAATGAATGAGAACTTAAAAAGTATCCTTTGTTTTTAATAATAGTTATCTCTTAGCCTTATCCACTGAAAGTTATAGAAATAAGGACAAGCCAATAATAGAGTGAACACCCCTAATGCTCAGTCTCCAAATACTATTTGTAAATACTAGTGGTATTTAGATACTGATTCCAAGTCTGAGTCAGGAAATGTACAGATGAGCCTGGAGCAACAGACCATACCAGAAATAAAGAAACTACTAAAGAACATTAGAGTTTTGTGTAAAGCCGGGGTGGGGCCCGTCCAGCCCAGGGGCTGTGTAAGACCCGTGAAATCATTTGGTCCAGCGGTGCCAAGGCATTAGGTGTGAGTTAATTAAATGTTTGATCAAATATAGCAAGATATTTTTTAAGTTGATAATTTTGTATGGCCTATGAATGATGTTATAAATATCCAAATAGCCCTTGGCAGAAAAAAGGTTCCCCACCCGTGGTCTAACGCATTCCAGGACCAACTTGAATAGGCTCCCACTGGACAAAGGACAATTTAACTACCAAGAAAGAGAATTACTATAATGGATAAAAAACTTCAAACATTTTTAAATTTTTTGAGTTACAGGAATATGTACAAACAAACAAAAACTTTTAGAGAATATTAGGGAACCAAATAATTGTTTTAGGGAAATAATCAGGTATTTTATTTTGCCTTTCATATAATGAGCAATCTTCAGAGTAGCCAAATAGTCAGTGAGGGGAAAATTTTCATTTTGGGGGTATTCCTGCTGATAAATGAAGGATGCTAGCAACATCCTCTTGAAAGTACACAACCAACCTTTGAAATGTTTATAAATAAATAAACTATAAAACCCTGAATCTGATAAAGCCTCTAGTTCTAAATACTAATTTTCAGGAAAGAGAAGAGACAAAGGAACATGTTTAATTATACCATGGGGATTCATTCAGCAGAAATTACAGACTGTGGGAAACTGCAGAATAAATGACTCACTTTTTGCAATAAATTGCAAAGGGAAAAAAATGAAGGACAAATCTATAGATTAAAAAAAAAAGATGTAAGAAACATTAACCAATTGCAATGTAAGAATCTTCAATTTTGTTTTAAACAAACTGGAGGATAAAAACAGTGGGTTATATGAGGGAATGCTACCTTGATTTATGTGCTTTTTAAAAAATATTTTTATTGATTTCAGAGAGGGAGGGAAGAAGAGAGAGCAAAACATCAATGGTGAAAGGGAATCATTGATCAGCTGCCTCCTGCACACCCCCTTCTGGGGATTGAGCCCCCAACTCCAGGCATGTCCCCTGACTGAGAATCGAACTGTGATCTCCTGATTCATACGTTGATACGCAACGACTGAGCCATGCCGGCTGGGCACTACCTTCATTTTTAATAATATTAAAGATTTGTTGAGTGTGAGAGAGGTGACCTTATTGTATGTTTTTTAAGAGGAGTTTTTGTCTTTTAAAGGTAGATGTTGAAATATTTATAGTTGAAATGATACATTGTCAGATCTGCTTCAAAAGAATACTGGATTGTGTAGGGAGATATATGGAGTGCTATAGAAGGAACAAACTCAGCCATGAGTTGAGAATTTTTAAAGCTTGTTGATAGGAATGTGAGGATTCATTGTTTTATCTTCCCAACTTTTTGTAGGTTTTACATTTTTTAATATGGGAAAATAAAGAAGAATAAATATTTGACCACAGCTGCTCCATAATAGTAACTCAAAACAAAACAAAAACCTGGGTAACATAACTAACTTTTTTATTTCTTTATGATTAAGTTTACCACCTTTCTTTTTTAAAATAAATGTTTATTTTGTTTATTTTAGATTTAGAGTAAAATTGTTAAGATAGTACAGAGAGTTCTTGTTTACTTTTTCCCCATTTTCTCTCTATTAATGTCTTATATCAACATGCTACATTGGTAAAATCTAAGAAACCAACATTGGTACGTTACTGTTAACTAAGCACCAGATAGATTTCACCAGTTTTTCCATTACAGTGCTCTTTCTATCCAGGATCTAATCCAGGGTACCACATTAGCATTTAATTGTTGCGTCTCTCTAGCCTTCTTTGATTTGTGATAGTTACTTAGTCATTCCTTGTTTTTCATAATCTTGATAGTCTTGAGTACTGGCCAGTGTCCTATAAAATGTCCTGCAATCTGGGTTTGTCTGATTCTTTATTTTTTAAGATCAGACTAGGGCCATGATCGGCAAACTGGCTCGTGAGCCACATGCAGCTCTTTGGCCCTGTGAGTGTGGCTCTTCCACAAAACACTACGGCCTGGGCGAATCTATTTTGAAGAAGTGGCCTTAGAAGTTTAAGTTTAAAAAAATTTGTCTCTCAAAAGAAATTTCAATTGTTGTACTGTTGATATTTGGCTCTGTTGACTAATGAGTTTGCTGACCTCTGGCCTAGGGTTATGATTTTTGGGAAGAGTACCACAGAAGTAAATAGCTCTTGTCATCACATCAGGGGATGCTATCACAATGATATCACTGATAATATCAACTGTCATTGTTTCCACTGTTAAGTTACTATTTTTTGCTTTCCCTGCTCTATTCTTTAGAAGCAAGTCACTAAGTCTATCCCACCCTCAAGTTCTATGTACTGGAACTCAAGGACATAGCATATGGTTGTTCTGGTGGCTCAGTGTTATTATGGCAAAGGAATACAGAGCACAGTCATCAAAATGAACAAGTGCACGGGGAGGAGTCTGGGTGAAACTAGGCAGAAGCTTCCAAGAGTCCTCTTCTAGTGGTCACACGGTATGTTCTTTATTCCTTAGTAGTGAGCTGTGACAATATGTGTGGAATGTTATCCATCAGGAAAACTTGCTTTAGCCTAGAAGTCCAGGGTTTTTATTGGGGACTGGTAAGGTAGGCAATCTCTGCCTAGAATGTATCCAAATCCCAGATTTCTGGAATGAAAGTGGTGTCTTATCATTAATAGAAAGTTTTATGCCAGTGAAAGGAATTATTTGCTGGTCAAGTTCCCAGCCCACAGCCTAAGGCCAATCTTGCAAGCAGGACTTTCTAAGGATAGTAATCTTAGGTCTTCAATGTTAGTTCTTTTCTGCACAGGGAAGTATCCTCATATCACCTTTATTTCATACTTTTTACTTGAGAAAAATGTAATCAGGTAAAAAATATAGAGTATAAATAAGATAGTAAGAACAAAAAAAATTTTAATCAAATCAAGGGCATCTAATACCTTCTTTTGCTGTACAGGGATGAAATATGTCATAACTTAGACCTCTTTTTCTTTAAATATTTCTCATGCCCATTTAAAAATATATATGTCTATATTGATTTCAGAGAGGGAGAAGAAGATAGGAACTTCAATGATGAGAGAGAATCATTGATTGACTGCCTCCTGAACACCCTACATTGGGAATCAAGCCCACAACTCAGGCATATGCCCTGATCTAGAATCAAACTGTGATCTCCTGTTTCATAGATTGATGCTCAACCACTGAGCTATGCCAGCTAGGCTCTCATATCCATTTTTTAAAAAAATATATTTTATTGATTTTTTACAGAGAGGAATGGAGAGAGATAGAGAGTTAGAAACATCAATGAGAGAGAGACATCGATCAGCTGCCTCCTGCACACCCCCAGTTGAGGATGTGCCTGCAACCAAGGTACATGCCTTTGACCGGAATTGAACCTGGGACCTTTCAGTCTGCAGGCGATGCTCTATCCACTGAGCCAAACCAGTTCTGGCTCTCATGTCCATTTTGAAATATTATTATAAAAATTATTGCTCATATTGTAACTTCAACTTTTGAAGCATTTCATAATAATTTTAAAAAATGTCTCCAGATTGTGTGTCATCTCATTTATTGCCAATAATTAGAAGAAGGCCTTGTAAATTTTAGTAATAAGTAATAAAAATAACAAAAGCTGGGTGGAAATCCCAGAAAATAATTACTAAGATTTAAGACACAATATGTACTAGTCACTTATTTTCTTTTAATAGGAAAAACGTGGTCTCCGAGAAATGCGAGTTCTTGAGAATTTGAAGAATACAATCCATGAGACAAATGAACATGCTCTTCCCAAATGTCGAGAAACAATGCACGACAACTTAAACCAAGTTCTCCAGAAATGTAAGCCAGCTATTTTTTTTTATATTGCTTTATTTCACATGAGTTCTTTGCCAAAATATATCTTGAATATTTGGTGGGAGTAGGAGAGGATAGAGATGGATGCCCTGTCTCAGAAAAAGTACTTATCTAAGTGATTAATGTGTATTGCCGTTGATACTTGAAAGCCTTAATATCCAAAGTGTGATGGGTACATCTACAGTACACAAGATTATTTATCTTTTTAGGATCTGAGAAAATTGAAACCTTTTTTACCTTAAAATATTTATCCATTAGAAAAAGTTTGAAACCAAAATTTAGGATCTGAAATAAAATGTTTTCAGATAGATAGGATATTAGAGTGTTTTTTTAACTTAAAAAAAATAATAATCCTGTTATAATATTAGTATTTTATTACTTACTAGAGGCATGGTGCACGAAATTTGTTCACAGGGGCGGAAGAGGGCGGGGTAAAGGGAGAGGGAGTGTCCGCCCAGCCTGCACCCTCTCCAATCTGGGCCTAAATGGGCAGTAGGACATCCCTCTTACAATTTAGGACTGCTGGCTCCCAACTGCTTGTTTGCCTACCTTCCTGATTGCCCCTAACCACCTCTGCCTGACAGCCTAACCACTCCACTGCCAGCCTGATTGATGCCTAACTGCCCTCCCCTGTGGGCCTGGTCACCTCTTAACTCTTCTCCCCTGCAGGCCTGATCACCCCTAACTGCCCTCTCTTGCAGGACTGGGTCCCCCTCAGCTGCCCTTCCCTGTAGACCTCGTTGCTCACAACTTCCTTCCTCTGCTGGCCTGGTCATTCCTAACTGCCCTCCCCCATAGGCTTGATTGCTTCCAACTGCCCTCTCTTGCAGGCCTGGTCCCTCCCAACTGTCCATCCCTGCTGGCCATCTTGTGGTGGCCATCTTGTGTCCACATGAGGGCAGCCATCTTTGACCACATGGGAACAGCCATCTTGTGTGTGTTGGAGTGGTAGTTAATTTGCATATTGCTCTTTTATTAGATAGGATACTGCCTGGTGCATGGGTGGGGGTTAGCTGGTTTGCCCTGAAGGGTGTCCCAGATCAGGGTGGAGGTTCCTTTGGGGCCTGGGGTGGTTTGCAGGCCAGCCACGCCCTCCGGTGACCCAAGCAGAGGTCCTGGTATCTGAGATTTATTTATCTTCTGTAATTAAAACTTTGTAGCCTTGAACAGAGCCAAGCCTCCTGCTCGCTCCATGGCCACAGCCATTTTTGTTGGGATTTATTTATCTTCCATAATTGAAACTTTGAAATCCTGAGTGGAGTCCTGGGCCAGCCAGGGTGTGCAGAAAGCGTGGCTTCCATTTCTTCCATTTCTCCATTGCTGGGGGAAACCCAAGCCTCTAGCTCGCTCTGTGGCCACAGCCATCTTGGCTGTGGTTAATTTGCATACTTGCTCCTGATTGGCTGGTGGGTGTGCTTTATGGGTATAGTGGAGTGATGGTTAATTTGCATATTGCTCTTCTATTAGGATTTTCATTAAGCAAAATATTTTCATTTGAAGACATAGTTAATCAAAAGAATATTAAACATGTTAAATCATAGCATAAAAGGAGTTTTATTAATAATTGATTTTAAAGTTAGAACTATGTCAGAAATACAAGGCTGCTTGACACTATTCAGCTTGTCCAAGGATAATGCTGGCAAATAATGATGGATTACTGAAGTGCAAAATTATAAAATGTCTTTCAGGCAGAGAGAGGGAGAGACAACTGGCCAATGAAGGAAAACAGCTCAGAGACCTTGACTAGTAATTAAGTCTTTTTTAAAAAATATATTTTATTGATTTTCTTTACAGAGAGGAAGGGAGAAGGATAGAGAGTTAGAAACATCGATGAGAGAGAAACATCCATCAGCTGCCTCCTGCACACTCTCGACCGGATATGTGCCCGCAACCAAGGTACATGCCCTTGACCAGAATCAAACCTGGGACCCTTGAGTCTGCAGGCCGACACTCTATCCGCTGAGCCAAACTGGTTAGGGCTAAGTTAAGTCTTTATGTGCAAGTCCAAATTAGTCTTGTGTACTCTGAGGTTAAAAGGAAATGGAGAGGAAAAATCCCCTAAAGTCACATTTGGTTTCTTTGATTTGAGCAACAAGAAGTCTAAAATTAACCTCCAACTTTTTCATTTTACTACCAACTTGCCCATGTTTGTTCACATGGTCACTTCCTTAACCTTGACATTTTGCTAAAAATCAAACTAAAATCATCTATACTAATAAAAGAGAAATATGTAAATTGACCATCAGTTTATGATGCCCACCAGCCAATCAGGAGTGAGTATGCAAATTAGCGGGACAAAGATGGTGGTAGCCATGGAGTCAGCAAGAGCAGGTGGGGGGCTTGGGTCACCCCGGCAATGAAGGAAGCCAAGCTTCCCGCTCACCCGGGCCAGCCACCGAAGGAGGAACCTTTGGGTGGTGGCCTCAGAGCAGGCCCGAGTGTGGAAGACTTGGGTCGCCCGGACTGGCTGCTGAGGGAGGGACCTTCAAATGGCCCTCAGTCCCTCACCCAGGCTTGCCACACCACAATCGGGGTGAGGATCCTCACTGGATGGCATGGCCAGCCTG
>JAAGEH010000392.1:18011842-18056540 GCA_011751065.1 Lasiurus cinereus
ATGTATATATATGTATATATATATACATACATATATGTGTATATATATATATATATATATATATATATGCACACACACACACACACACTCATACTAGGAGCCCAGTGTGCAAAATCGAGTGGCCCCACCCACCCACCTGCTATCCTGCCTTGACACCTAACTTCACGCAGAGCCTCAACATGCCTGGCCTAGCCCCCAATCCCTCTGGCCTTCTCTGGCCACTTCAAGCCCTGCCCTTAGTCTCTCAAGTCTGGTTCCCCCTTCTCTGGGCACCTCCCCACTTTTGCCCCATCTCTGGAGCAATGCGGCATCTCCGCCCCTTTATGGCGCTGGAGGAGAGCGTGGAAGACTCCCACCTGCTGCACTATGCTCCTTCCCCTGGCAGGTGTGTGGCAGGGTGCTCTGAGTGCAAGCGGTGGGTGTTGAAGGACTGGTGAGGGGGGCACCATGGGATGGTCCTGTCTCTTCTGGGCACCTCCCCGCTTCTACCCATCTCTGGAGCAATGCCCTGCAGGCAGCCTCCTGCAATCAGTTGTGACGTTACCATGTAATGGACAATTTGAATATTCCTTTATTATTGGATAGGATATTTTTAAAAAGTAGAGTCTTCACAATGCATTAAAAAAGTATTATCTGAAATTTAAATGTATTCTCTTGAAAGGAAGAATTAAAACATACAAAATACAGAGTTAAAAATTAAGTTTTTGATATATATATAGACTGCTTTGGGTCTCATTAGCTTTAGAAGCTAATCAATGACTTTTGGAGCCTCGTAAGCTCCAATGTAAGTATTTTCATGTAGTAATTATCCTGAACAGCACAGGTATAATGGAGATAATTACTTCTTTTTTAAGCTGATATAGTTTAAAAATTCACCTGGCCCAGCTGTTGTTCTTGAGCAATTACATGTTTAAAGACTTGACATTTTAAGTCATAGTGCTAGCTTACTTATTATCACTACTAACTGATCAGGGAGTTGGGCAAGATCATGCAAGTGAATTTATATATGGAATATATTCTGATCTAGTTACTTTACAAGACTAGTGATGAGTTGAGTTTTGTTGTTTGCCTGTTAGAACTGCCACATTGGTTTCTTCTATGCATGAGAGCTGTGCTGGCAGTGCCATCAGCTGCATCTCAGAACTCTACTATTGTGGATTGTGTTTTAACATGGTGCACAGAACTAACTGTGCAACAGTAAAGTGGGGACATCTCAAATTATTTGAATGAGACCTATTGCAGAATCTGCAGCTCAGAATTGTTTCTGCTTTTTGGCTGTGTAGCGCCACCTGTCTTGGAAAGTGTCTTTATGTGAACTAACACTATCCTGTGGACCCTTAATACCACAAAAAGTAAACAAGAGCTCTAGGACAGCAATTTTCAATCTTTTTCATCTTATGGCACACATAAACAAATTGCTAAAATTCTATGGCACACCAAAAAATATATTTGACAAAAGAAATAGGTATAATTTTGATTCATTCACACTAGACGGCTGTGAATAATTTGGCGATCTAAGGGAAAAGAGGTTGGCACCCCTGATTAGCTAGTCAGGTACTGCATGTTTTAAAAATTCTGGCAGCACTCTAGTTGAAAATTGCTGCTCTAAGAAGATACATAAAAGCAACCCATAAAGTAACTTGTCATCAAGATGCAGCCTTTACTTTTTTCTCATCCTGAACATACCAGTAGTGTCTGTGTTCGACTCATTAATTATTTAATACATTTCACCAAGTTTGTTATCTAGAGTTCTTGTCCTTGATTTTAGAGAGTAAGGACAGAAAGCCTCTAGGTTATTCCTGATTCAACTTAACTAATACAGCCATAGTAAAACAAATTTTCTCTCTGTTCCTGCCTCTCTCTTTCTTTTTAAGAGCAGTGATTATTTTTGTATTATTTAAGCAAAAGTTAAATGTAAAGCACTAAGAAAAAGAAGTTAAGAAATTAGAATATAAAAGGAGAAAGCAATAAATAACCTTGATCCTATCTAATAAAAGAGTAAGTAAGATGCAAATTAACCATTACTCTGTTACACTTCCAGCCATTAGGAGTATGTAAATTACCCAACAAATATGGCCATGCCCATAGCAGCCAGGCAGCAGCACTCAGCAGCTCCAAGACTTGCCAAGGTGGCCCTGGGGTTGCTGGGCTGGCTCTAGGGCTGCTGGGGGCTGGATGGAGACACAAACCTGCAGGGAGGCTGGCACCCAGCAGCCCCAAAGCCTACCTACCATCATGGTATTGGGGCTGCTGAGGGGGGCTGGAGGAGGGCAGCAGAGACACAAACCTGCAAGAAACCTATGGAAAGGGAGATAAATTATCATAACTTTATCTCCCTTTCCACAAGATGAGAAAACTGCCCCTGGTTTATTTAGTGATGTGGCCCACACCTTTCTACAAGCACAGGGTATGTTATGACCACTCCCAGGAAGGTCTGGTCAGAATACGTCTAAGGGAATAATGCTACTGTGGCAAATCATTTAAGGGAGAAAAGAAGCTTTTGTTTGGTTTATTCTGAAGGTCAGAGAATATGCCACCCCAACATATGCTGTGTTGTTATATTGATGATCTTGAGCTGCAGATGCTTGAAAAACAGCAAATGCATGCAGAGGATTTCACTGAAGTCTCCTGATCTGCCTAACATCGGACCCCCCAAAAGGAGCTCAAAAGTCATAGGTCCCCTTGACAGGAGAAGTGTCATCAGGCAGAGAAGACTGACTCCTGTCACAGGACAGGAGAGTAGAAGTTGACATCACACTCAAACTTTGTTACAAACTATTCCCCCAACCCCATTCATCTTTCCTAAAAATTATTTACTCTCCTCTAAAAGGCCTACATCCACCATCCCCTTTCCCTAGGAAGAAGGTATTTAAATCTGCATTCTAAGCCACCTTGAGGAGTTACTCATTTTCCCTGGGATCTCCCATATATACACAAGGTACACATGTTAATGAACTTTTGTTTTTCTCTTGGTGATTTGTCTTTCATTACAAGGGCCTCCATTAAGAAATCAGAAAGGTAGAAGAAAACTATTTTTCCTCCTCCATAATTTTATCTCAGGAAATCAAGACCCCACCTAAACAATGAGGTTGGCTCAAGTGCCACGCAATTCTAGCTGACAGGAGAGAAGCTTCTAGGGACAAATCAGTGATTTTGGCATTAAAGTGGGATGGAGGAGGGCACACGCATGATTGCTGGTGGGAGTTCAAAGTGGTTCAACATTTTTGGAGGATGATTTGGCAAATTCGATAGAAATGTTCAAGGTACATCCAAGAGTCTTCTACTAGGAATCACATCTGCTGAGATAAAGCACAGGTACATAAGCCCTGGTCAGAACCCAGGATGCTATTGCTGGCTCTCCTTCCATGATAGGAAAACCTGGGAACAACCTGCATTTTTAGGATAAGGTGGCATCTATACTAATAAAAGGGTAATATGCTAATTAGACTGAACATCTTCTGGATGACCTTCCAGATGTCCTTCCAGATGTCCTTCTTGACAAAACCATCTTGGCAGGGCCAAGGCAGAGGGGATTAGAGGCGATCAGGCAGGCAGGGGAGAGCAGTTACGGGGATCAGGCCAGCAGGGGAGAGCAGTTAGGGGGATAAGGCTGGCAGGCAAGTGAGTGGTTAGGAGCCAAGGGCCCTGAGGGGTCCCAGTTTGGAGAGAGTGCAGGCTGAGTTCAGGGGACCCCCTCCCCATGCTTGAATTTTATGCACTGGGCCTCTAATAATTACATAAAAGATAACCATTGCTCTTGAACTTTGGAGAACATCATTCCAGACAGCTTTGTATAAATCCAAATGGAAGGATGGATAGTGGGATGACTGCTGAATGAACAAATGGACAAGTATGAAGGGGGGAGAGATCTTCTGATAAGAATATGATCATATAAGCCTATCTAATAAAAGAGTAATATGCAAATTGACTATCACAAGATGGACGCCCCCATGTGGACACAAGATAACTGTAGGGAAGAGCAGTTGTGGAAAGTTAGTACCAGGACAGCAGGTAGGGCAGTTGGGTGGTACTAGGCCTGCAGGAGAGGGCAGTTGTGGGTGATTAGGTAAGTAGGGAGGGCAGTTAGGGGTGACCTGGCCAGCAAGGTAGTGCAGTTGGGGGGGAACAGGACTGAATGGGAGGGCAGTTGAGAGGGGAACAGGCCTGCAGTGGAGGACAGTTTGTGGGGGACCCAACCTGCAGGGAAGGACAGTTGCGGGGAGCAGGCCTACAGGGGAGGGCAATTCGGGGCGACCAGGCCGGCAAGGGCAGGCAGTTGCATGGAAACAGTCCTGCAGGGGAGAGAAGTTGTGGGTGATCAGGCCACCAGGGAGGGCAATTAGGGGTGACCGGGCGCAGAGGAGGGCATTTAGAGGTGATCAGGCCAGCAGAGGAGGGCAATTAGGAGTGACCAGCTCAGCAGAGGAGGGCAATTGGGGGCAATTGGGCTGGCTGGGGAGCAGTTAGGCATCGATCAGAATGGCAGTGGAGTGGTTAGGGGGTGATCAGGCTGTCAGGCAGAAGCAGTTGAACAGTTGGGAGCCAGCAGTCCTGGATTGTGAGAGGGATATCCAACCGCCCGGTTAGGCCTGATGCTGGTGGGATGGGGCCTAAATGGACAGTCAGACATCCCTTAAGGGGTCCCAAATTGGAGAAGGTGCCAGTTGAGCTGAGGGACACTCCCCCCATGAACGAATTTCATGCAATGGGCCTCTAGTCCTATATAATAAAAGTGTAATATGCAAATAGACCTAATGGCAGAACACTCAACCAGTCGAAGCGTAATATGCTAATGATATGCTAAGGCTGCTCAATATGACATGCACTGACCACCAAGGGCCAGATGCTCTGACCAGTAGGTTAGCTTGCTGCTGGGGTCTGGCCGATCTCGACTGAGCAAGATTGGCTGGACGTGCCCTGGAGCCCTCCCCAATCCTTTCCCAGCCCAATCGTGCACTGTTGGGGTCCCTCAGCCTGCCCTGAATCTTCTTGCAATACAGTACCCTTTGGGGGATGTTGGAGAACTGTTTCAGTCCGATCCCAGAGGCCACTCCCTTTGGGAGGGTTCCAGATGCAGGGCTCATGGCTGGCGAGTGCTGCTGTGGTAGTGTGAGCCTCTCCCAATAGGGACTGATTGGGCACAAGCCTGTGGCAGGCACAGTGGGGCCGGGATGAGTGAGAGTGGGATGAGCGGGAGCAGGAGGTAGGAGCTGCAGGCTGCATTGGACTGTGAGTTTAAGCCTAATCCCTGCAGGCCACCCAGAGGGATCCCACCTGTGCATGAATGCATGCACTAGGCCTCTAGGTTTTTAATATAAATTTTTATTGTTTACACTAGTGCAGATGTCCTTCATTTTCACTCCTCTTGCCCACCTCTATCCAGTCCCACCTGCCACCACCACCACCCCGCATCTTCACCACACTATTATCTTTTTAAATTAAAGACTTAATTTTATTTGAATTTAACAGAACAAAAACTTAAAGCTGAAATACCTTAAAATATGTGTTTCTTTATTATAAAAGGTAGTAGTCACTAAAAGACCATTAAAAGAAAAGTAATAAAAGACATTCTGAAGTTAGCATCATTATTTCTGTATTAGTTAATGCCTAGTTATGACTTTTAACCTTTTCTCTTGCATCTCTTCCCCAGCCTCTCTCTTGTGAATTTTAGCTTTGGTAGGGTTTATAGGATTTGTTTCTGTTCTGCAGTTATAATGCTGCCAGTTGCTTATTTAGTCATACACTATTCAACTTCTTTCTGTTTCTGGCTTGTTTATTAGATCTGTAATGATGTTGTTATAGTTTTCAGTTTGTTTCCTTAGCTTTATAGTCACATTTTCATTTCATGCTGTATGTTTGATCCCTTTTAATAGATTCAATTGAGGTGGGTTTTGTTTGTGTTGTATTACAAAGTACCAGTGGAGAATTTTATTAGGTTTTCTTTCAGAATAGATACTTTGTCTTATCTGCCTCTTGCATATTATGTTCCTTCTCTCTCCCCCACCCATATTTGTTTCTCTATAAATGATAAATGAAAGCATATCCAAGTTCTCAGAGTTTTGTCTATTCATTTTCTTTCTTTGACTTTTGGGGGAGGAATAGTTATGATGAGGCTAGGAGTCTCAGTTCTTTATTAGAATCTGTGTTCCTATTCTTGGCCACCACTTTTCAAAGTTTATAGTATGCAATTAGAATATTTCATTTTTCAGTAAAGAATGGAGTTTTCCCCCCCCCCTCTTACTCTTCTATAGTTTTTATGTATTTTATGAGGTACTTAAGGGGCTAACTTTGTCTGTTTTTGCTACACTCTGCCTCTTTACCTAGAATTCGTTAAGAAGTCATGATTTAAAATGCTATTTTTATAGCACTTTATTAGTTAGAATTTTTACCTGTATTTTCTTCATTAACTATCATAACTCTGTAAAATAAATATTTATTAGCCTCCCTACTTTATAGAAACTGGAATTTATAGTGGTTAAACATTCATGGTTCTTTGATAATAATCAAAGGAATTACCATGGAAACCTGGTTCTGCTCCAAAGCTCAAGTTCTTCCAACTTCAGAATATTGCTTCTGTGCATCTTTGAGAAGGTAATAAGCAAAGTCCACCTTTTCTTTTGAGACATCACTTTCTCTTGGATTTTCTCGTATAACACAGATCCCTCCTTCCATTCTACTTCGTTAGGTCACACCTTTTCTTCACTTTTAACATTGGAGTGTCCTAAGGCTTGGGTCTGGGATATCTTTTCTGTCTATACTACTTTGCTTGGTGGTCTCAAGTAGAATCACAGTTTTAAATATTATCTGTATGCCATTCATCAATTCTACATTCACATTTTAACCCTAAGCTTCTCTCTGGATTGCTAGACTTTTTACATCCAACTGCTTAGTCTACTTAGATGTGTAATAAGCATCTCAGTATAACATATCCAGAACCAGCCTTGAATTCTTTCCTTAGTTCTGCTTTTACTTCATTTTATATCATTTTATGAATGACATTCCCATTCCCTAGATGCTTAGGCTGAAAAATCTGAACTCCTGTCTTTCTCTCCCTTCTTCTCTTTCTCTGGAGTGCTCTCTCTTCCCCACTTCATCTCCTCCACTTCCCATCTCCCTCTTTCCCTCCTTACTCGTCCCTTCTCTCTTCCCCTTCTTTCCCTTCTCCTCCCTCTCCTCTTTTCCTCTCCGTCTCCACTCCATTCTCTCCCTCTATTCTTTTCTCTTCTCCTTTTTCTTTCTTTCCTTCTTTCTCCCCTCATGTGTATTTTATTAACAAATCCTTCTGGCTCAGTGACTTTTATTTTCTACCACCCCCCCCCCCCTCTCCCACCCCTGCTGCTTGCTTTGTTTTAGCTACTCTGGCTACCTTATTCTTCTCTAAAGTGCAAAGGACACTCTGACCTCAGGGCCTTTGTACTTGCTACTCCCTCTGGAATATTCTTTTCACAGCTTTCTGTACATTCTCATTTCCTTTTTGTCTCTGCTCAGATGTCAACAGTGAGACCTAATTCAGCCACTGTAACATTCATCTCCCCTCACTTTGGCATTCTCTGGCCTCCCTACCTTGCTTTGTTTTTCTCCATAACTTCCTTATATGCTAATAATTATATATATGCTCTGTCTCCCCAACTAAAATAAGTTTCATGAACTCAGGGACTCCTGTTTTCTGTGGTATCCCTGGCCCCTAGAACAGCAGTGGCTGGCACTTTGTAGCCACTGATTATTTGTTTACTGAAATGAATGAATGAATGAGAATTCAGCCAACAATCTGCCCCTTATACCAAGCCAGAATTATTTTCTTATGTATGTATTTGAGGTTTACACATACCTATCATGATAAGATGAATTTATTTCTTTTTTTTTTTAATTGTTTAAAGTACAGTGGTACCTCGAGATACGAGTTTAATTCGTTCCCTAACCTTGAGGCATGGGAAACTATGAGACGCTCGAGTCGCGGTAAACTGGTGGGTCGTGTGCAACCGGCCAATCCGCGTGATTACTCCTATCTCAAATGTTGCTCATATTTCAAAGCAAAAATCGCTTGCTCGATGGCTCGTATCTCAAAAATCTCGTATGTTAGGGCACTCGTATCTCGAGGTACCACTGTATTACAAATAGTAGTATGTATGTTTCCTTTTTTTCCCCCCATTGACCTCCTCCAGCCTCCCCCCCAGTGTCTTGTATCCATTGGTTATGCTTATATACATGCACACTAGAGGCCCATTGAAGGAAGATTCCTATAGGGCTTCCTGCACAGCACTCTCTGCTGCCCCCATCTGCTTCCCTCCCTTCTCTCCCCACTTGCTTGCTTCTCTGCAGCTTCCCTCCCTTCTGCAGCACTTGGCTTCCTTCTACACTGTCTTCAGTCTTCGCTCTACACCGGGCTATGCAAATTAACTGCCATCTTGGTTGGGTTAATTTGCATACTCACTCCTGATTGGCTTGTGGGCGTGGCTTGTGGGGGCAGTGGAGTTACCAATTTGCATGTGTCTCTTTTATTAGATAGGACAAGTCCTTCAGTTGATTTCTTATAAAACACACCCCTTCAACCTCCCCTACCTTCCTGCTGTAGTTTGAAAGTCTGTTCAATGCTCCTTTGTCTCTGTATCTAGTTGTTTTCCCCAATTCTTTTCTTTAAAAAGTCTTACCTCTGCAGACTAGAAATAAACCTATAAGAACAAAAAGTATTTGAGTCCCAATTTCAATATCCAACAGTTCTGAGTCCCAGTTTCAATGTCAAACAGTTTCTTATGTGTACACGTCAGCAATGGTATCTGGATGGTGGACAAATGGTGGCAATGCCGGTCCGACCCTCTCTGGTTTGGTCCTAGGCAACCTGTAGCAACGCACAGCTGCGGACTGCTCGCATGGCAAGGCATTGTCAGTGTCTTCCATCTCTGGACTGTTTCTCCTCTTGTCTTCGTGGTTGGAGCAGACCTATCAATTCCTCTCTGTTGCAGGAGTCCACCTGGTCTTGGAGTTGTTTTCTGAAAGTATATAAACATTTTCTCGACCAAAAGTTAATAAAAAAATCTTTTCTATAAAATTGACTTGGGATCCTTTTTATTTTTGCTCTAATGATTTTCCTTTGGCTTATTTTGACACCATATGTGTTTTTCATGGGTGTCTTGCTGCTAGTATTACAAATGAAAATTAATTTTCTAAAGTAAAAATTTTCTATATGTAATTTACTTACAGGATATTTTTCCTTACATGATATTACCCTACTATCCCTCTTCCCCTTTTTTGATGAATGGAGGCTTTTGTGAATTATTTAATGCAGTTTTGATAACTTTCCATTTTAATTTTTTGCACAAAAATATGACTCTTTATGTTCATTGCATGTTAAGCAATTTTACCATGAGATGAACTACCAATAGAAATTTTAGTTAATACTTTAAGAACAGCTTTTTGTCCAGTACAATTACATTTTCTTGAATATTCACTTTTTCAATTAGCCAATTTAAATTAACCTGAAAACTTGATTACTATTTTACTGTCAAATTTAATACTCTACCAACAATCTTAGTTTACCCTGTAAATATTAGTGGAAAGTATTATTTGCATTCTTGAGTAGGCCCTGAGCATTCCTGGCGCTAGGATGGATTTACATATAGGGCAGCTGCTATCGGCCAAGTCTCTGTTTGTTACCTGGGTCCCGATCTGAGGATCTGAGCTGGGCCAAGTCTTTGTTACCTGGGTCCCAATCTGGGCTGGGCAAGGGAAGCAAAGCAACCATGGGGGCAGGAGACCTCCCTCAGAAGGGGTGAGGGTTCAGGCCCCTGCAAGGTTAGTGGGGGTGAGGGTCTGTACTCCACCTCTGTTGACCCCCAAATTCTCTCCTGATGGCCCCTCTGCGTGAATTTGTTTCTTTTATGTAATTGTGCTGCATATAGTAGTAAACAATGAAATTACTATATAATTTCCTTGAATAATCTTTCAGTTGAGAGAAAATAATTTGATAAATTCTTGACTTTTTTTTAATATTTTTTATTGATTTTTTTACAGAGAGGAAGGGAGAGAGATACAAAGTCAGAAACATCGATGAGAGACATCGATCAGCCGCCTCCTGCATGCCCCACATGGAGATGTGCCTGCAAGCAAGGTACATGCCTCCAACTGGAATCGAACCCGGGACCTTTCAGTCCCCAAGCCAACGCTCTATCCACTGAGCCAAACCGGTCTCGGCTTTTTTTTTTTTTTTTTTAAATTCTTGACTTTTTAAAGTCAGTATAGTCTCCTGAGATAACAGGGGCAACTGCTTCCTATTGACCAGTAAGTCCTGTGGATGTGATAGGAAGGTTTGGATAAATGGACCTTTTTCTCTTTGAGTCTCTAATTGTGAAGAATGGGAATGTTTGCTGCAGTCAGGTGATTTTCCTAGACTTTAGAAAAGCAGATTTTATTATATTCAGAAAGTAAACCTTTTTTTATTGTGTGGCTAAAGAATTAAAAAATAAATTACTTCAAAGGAATTTTCTAGACATGTATATTTTATCTAAGCACTAAGACAGTTCTAATAAGAAACAAAAGTATAACTTTGTCAATCTGTTCTAATTAAATTTTAAAGGATATAACAAATGACAAAATAAATGTCATGGTCTCTAATTCTTGTCAGATTAAACCAAGAAAGACCTGAAAATAATGAAACAAAGACCACAAAATGGATATTTTTGAGTTATGTTTATAGCCTTCCTTCCATCATCCCCCTCAAAAAAAAGAAAGAAAGAAAACCAACTAGGAAATGATAAAAACTGCTGCTCAGGAAAGATGATGTAATATTAATATACCACAGAAAGAAGGCAGATTTAATCAGCTCCTATTTTGGTTTGTTTTCATCTTTTCTGTTAGAACAAACAATGATAGGGAACCTAATTTTCAGTACTAGAATACTATCTTTGATATGACTAAAGCGAATGGTTACTGATGAAAACCTGACTTTTAAAAGCAGAATCCTCCTCTTAAACATATTTTGACAGGGTGGGTCCTAAAATTCTTCTGAAAGAGAATCACAGTCCCTGCCCTGTGGAACTTGTGACCTAGCTGGGGCCAGATTGAGGTGATATAGGAAGGCAAATTGTAAAATAGCTAGGTAAAACTCTGTTTAAGCAAATGCAAACTAAAGTCATAGAGTGTTACATACCAAATAAGGGGAAATTCTTATAGGGAAAGGTTTAATCTGGGGAGATTTCATGAAGGTAGTACTCCTTGAACTGAGCTTTTGAAACTAGTAAAACATTTTAATTATAGGAAAGGAGTAAGGAAAGCACAGTCAGTAGGGATAGTACAATAAATAGAATAATCCTAATATATAAAAACCCAAGGATCGTCACATCCTAAATGACTGGAATGGACGACCAAACAGGAGGCTGCGTGGGGCAACAAGGCTGGCAGGGGGGCAGTAAGGGACAACCAAACGACTGGCCCTGGCCGGGGCCAGTGGCCGAAGGGAGTTCTGGGCCCTGGCCAGGATGCAGTGGAACTGTGATGAGGGTGTGGCCAGCCTTCAAATCTGGGGCCCAGAGCTCCCTGTCACCACCCCCAGCTGGGGCTCAAATTCCCCTCCCACCAGGGTCAGCAGCAGAAGGGATATCTGGGCCCTGACAGGGACCTGAGGAACTCTGGGTTTCCCGAGATGGGAGCGTGGCCAGCCTTCATACCTGGGACCCAGAGCTCCCTCTCAGCCACCCCAAACTGAGGCCCAGCAGCTGAAGGGAGGTCTGGGTCCCAGCTGGGATGTAGTGGAACTCTGGGTCTCCCACGATGGGGGTGTGTGGCTGGCCTTCAGACCCAGGGCCCAGAGCTCCCTATTGCTACCACCCCCCGTTGGGGCCCAGTTTCCTCCTGCCAGGGCTTAGCAGCTGAAGTGAGGTCTGGGCCCTGGCTGGGACTCTGTGGAACTGTGAGCGGGGCATGACCAGCCTTCAGACCTGGGACCCAGAGCTACTTGTTGCCTCCAACCCCAACCAGGACTCAGAATTCCCTCTGGCCGGGGCATGGCGGCCAAAGGGAGGTCTGGGCACTGTGGAACTCTGGGTCTCCCTCAATCGGGGTGTGGTCAGCCTTCAAACCCGGGGCCCAGAGCTCCCTGCAGAAAGTGCTTTTGTTTGTTTAGTCCATTGGTTTTAAATCAGATTACACTTCCACAAACAGGGTAAGAGAATACAGTTCAATGCACCTTCGGCAAATCACAAACTCTTTTTTTTTTTTAATTAAATCTTTATTATTCAGATTATTACATTTGTTTTTCTTTTTTCCCCTCCATAGCACCCCTCCACCCAGCTCCCACCCTTCCCTCCCTCCCGTTGACCTCATCCATAGGTGTATGATTTTTGTCCAGTCTCTCCCTGTATACCCCACACCCCTTTCCCCCTGAGAATTATCAGTCACGGGTGGGTCTGGAGCAGCAAGTCCTCCGCTGGCTCTGCCGTGAGTGACTCTTCAGTCCGCCGGCCGACGCTCTACCCACTGAGCACACCTCCTCCTGCTGCCACAGCGGCAGCACATACACGTGGGGGGGGGAGCGGGGGGCCGCGGGGTCGCAGGGGTTAAGGGAACCAGCACCGGCGCTCGCTCCTGCAGGTCCGGCCGGCCCGAGCTGCACCGGAAGCCCTGAGGGCAGGTGCCCTGGCGGCTCGAGAGCCGAGGACGCACCGCTCACCCTCAGCCTCAGTGCGAGAGTCTCAGCGCCTCAGCCTCAACACGAGGATCTCAGCCTCAGCCTCAGCACTAGGGTCTCAGCGCTTCGGCCTCAGCACGAGGGTCTCGGCGCCTCAGCCTCAGCACGAGGGTCTCAGCCTCAGCCTCAGCCTCAGCACGAGGGTCTCAGCTTCAGCCCCAGCCTCAGCACGAGGGTCTCAGCCCCAGCCCCAGCACGAGGGCCCCGGCCTCAGCCTCAGCACGAGGGTCTCAGCCTCAGCCCCAGCACGAGCATCTCAGCGCCTCAGCCTCAGCACGAGGGTCTCAGCCTCAGCCTCAGGACGAGGGTCTCAGCGCCTCAGCCTCAGCCTCAGCACGAGGGTCTCAGCCTCAGCACGAGGGTCTCAGCCTCAGCCCCAGCACGAGGGTCTCAGCCTCAGCCTCAGCACGAGGGTCTCAGCCCCAGCCTCAGAACGAGGGTCTCAGCCCCAGCCTCAGAACGAGGGTCTCAGCCTCAGCCTCACCACGAGGGTCTCAGCCCCAGCCTCAGAACGAGGGTCTCAGCCTCAGCACAAGGGTCTCAGCGTCTCAGCCTCAGCATGAGGGTCTCAGCCTCAGCCTCACCACGAGGGTCTCAGCCCCAGCCTCAGAACGAGGGTCTCAGCCTCAGCACAAGGGTCTCAGCGCCTCAGCCTCAGCCTCAGCGCGAGGGTCCCAGCCTCAGCCCCAGCCTCAGCACGAGGGTCTCAGCCTCAGCACGAGGGTCTCGGCGCCTGCAGCCTCAGCACAAGGGTCTCAGCGCCTCAGCCTCAGCCTCAGCACGAGGGTCTCAGCACCTGCAGCCTCAGCACGAGGGTCTCAGCCTCAGCCGCAGCACGAGGGTCTCAGCCTCAGCACAAGGGTCTCAGCCTCAGCCTCAGTCCCAGCACGAGGGTCCCAGCCTCAGCCTCAGCGCGAGGGTCTCAGCCTCAGCCTCAGCCCCAGCACGAGGGCCCCAGCCTCAGCCTCAGCCTCAGCACGAGGGCCTCAGCCTCAGCGCGAGGGCCTCAGCCTCAGCACCAGGGCCTCAGCCTCAGCGCGAGGGTCTCAGCCTCAGCGCGAGGGTCTCAGCCTCAGCCTCAGCACGAGGGTCTCAGCCTCAGCCTCAGCGCGAGGGTCCCAGCCTCAGCCTCAGCACAAGGGCCTCAGCCCCAGCCCCAGTGCGAGGGCCCCAGCCCCCGTCTCAGCGCGAGGGTCTCAGCCTCAGCGCGAGGGTCTCAGCGCCTCCAGCCTGGCCCCAGCGCCCCAGCCCCCCAGCCCCGTCCCTCTCCCCCGCGGGCGTCGCCAGCAGCGGGGACTCAGTCCAGCACTGGGAGGAGGACGGCAGGGCGCCGAACGGAGCTCCTTTAGTCCGCGTTCCATGCCTGCGTTTCCCCATTGCAGGGCCCAGCCCGGCGCCCTGTGCTGCGGGGCACGTCCCCCCAGGCCCCGGGGCCTCGACCTCGCCGGCGAGCCCGCCTCCGGGCTGGGGATGCGGGCGGCTCCTTCCCTGGATCCCGGTCCCCCTCAGTCATTATTTCTTTAAATAGGTTTTCAGTATCTTGCTCTCTCTCTTCTTCTGGCACCCCCACAATTCTGATGTTGGCACGCTCGAAACTGTCCCAGAGGCTCCCCACATTGTGTTCACACCTTTGGATTCTCCTCTCTTCTTGCCTTTCCAGTCGAATGTTGTCTGCCTCTTTATATTTCAAATTTTTTACTTGATTCTTGCCTTTCTCCAGTCCGCTGCCAGGACTCTGTACAATATTCCTTATTTCAGTCAGTGTATGTCTAATTTCTATTTGGTCCTCTATCATCTCCAGTTGGACCTTTTCCATCCCTAGTTGGCTCCCCTGCATCTCTAGTATGTCCTTTTTCATCTCCTCTTGGGTCTTGCTAAATTTTTCCATCTTTTCTAGCATATTCTTGAAAAACCCCATAAGCGTGGTTTTGAACTCTATATCCAGTCTTTTTTTTTTTTCCTCCATTTCTTTTGTTTGTGATCCCTTCCCCTGTCTTGGCATCCTCACCATGCCGGGGAAACTTCTGTGTTGGATTCAGCCCTATGATAGCAGAAGCAAAGCTGCAGAAGCCTCTGTTGAGCTTGGGAGGGGTGGAGTCTCAGGGCTTAAGGGACCGCCTTGCCTTCCAGTCGGCCCCGCCCTCCACGGCCCCCGAGTCTCACGTGACTGGGTAATGGCTGGAGCGGTCCCTGTGCGTGCGCGCACCCGCAGTGCCTCTAACCGCTGCCTTTCCATCTCCCCTGTGCGCCAGGACCACACGAGTCTAGGTCCCCAGGGTTTCGCCCGAAACAGGGGCTCAGTGGACTCAGAAGTGGCACAGTTGGGAGGGTCTGTCTCCCGCCCACTCGCGAAAGCCAGCGGCACAATCAGCAATCTGTCCTCCGCGCAGTACCGTGTGCGTGCGAGACCGGACCTGATCTTCTGCGACTCCCCTAAATTTCCGTGCACCTCTCCCTTTTCACAGTCCAAACTCCCCCCAAATGAGTTTCGGGTGGATCTGGGGTTTAGTGTCGTAAGATAAGGGGTTCAATGCCGTTAAAAGTCTCCGTTTCCCTCCCGCCAGAGAAAGCCAGCCAGGTCCTCTGGCGCCCGCTCTCTCAGCGTGCACGCGTGTCTGTACCTCAGCTTTTTTGCAGCTCCTCTGGGTTTCTGTGAGCCCCTCTCTTTCCTTCTAGTTGTAGAATTTCCACTCAGCCAGCTTTCCTGTGGTTCTGGATGATGTCTGTTCTGTCTTTTAGTGGTAGTTTTGAAATTGTTGTGCGAGGCAGCAGTGTAGGTGTTTACCTATGCCGCCATCTTGGATTCTCCTAAAATCACAAACTCTTGCTAAACTTGAGCGACCTCTCCCCGGCATAGCTGTCTTTGCCCTTCAGGGCACTTTTGAAAGAATGAAAGGGACCTGGTTCCCCTATGGCTCTCCTGCGGGAACAGAGCTGGAAAAGCAGAGTTTCCCAAAGAGGTGGAAGCACAGTGGGGACCCTCTCAGCTGGGGGAGCAGTGAGCACAGTGGCAGTGGTGGGAGCCTCTCCTGCCTCCATAGCAGTACTAAGGATCAGCACACTGAGTGGTAAGGAGCAGTAAGCAGGTGGGTGGTAAGAAGCAAGGGGTTCCGAACTGGGAGAGGGATTTCCAACTGTCAGCTTATGAGAGGGTGCAGGCTAGGCTGAGGGACACCCTCTGCCCTCTGCCACCCCAGTGCACGAACTTTGTGCACTGAGCCTCTAGTAGTTCTAATAATAGAACAGTAGCATATCTTTTTTTAAAAAATATATTTTATTGATTTTTTACAGAGAAGAAGGGAGAGAGATAGAAAGTCAGAAACATCGATGAGAGAGAGACATCGATCAGCCGCCTCCTGCACACCCCACAGTGGAGATGTGCCTGCAAGCAAGGTACATGCCCTTAACTGGAATCGAACCTGGGACCGTTCAGTCCTCAAGCCGGTGCTCTATCCACTGAGCCAAACCAGTCTCGGCAAGTAGCATATCTTGACTACTTACATCTGTCAGTATTACACATGCTATTAATTTTACACATGCCTTATAGAGACAAATGAAAAAGTATTTACTTTGGTAAGAAGTAAATAACAGCAGTCAGAAATAATTTTAAATAAAATATTATGTACTGATCTATTACTCTCCTTACTACGTGTAAAGAACTGCACTAAGTGACTTTTATTAGTATTTAAATATGTGCTATCTTAATTCTTGTGTCAACTTTGAAGTCCTCTTATTAGTACTGTAGTTTTACAAATGGGGAACTAAGATGCTTCAAAATTAGCAACAGTAGCAATAATAGCATCTGGCAATAAATATTTGGCAAATGAACGAAAGGATAAGTAAACAGACATACCCAAGATCAGGGAGACAACTTATAAGTGCTCAGCTCTAGATTTAACAAAGTCTGACTCATAGACTGCACATTAAACAGTGAAGTGATGACATTTATTTATGTGGATCCAATAAATGAAGAGGTTTAAATAGCTGATGGATTAAAACCCTCACTGATGAAATTGTAAGAGGAATGAAGTATTGAGGATAAGAGTCAAGTCTTTAGAGTCAGAGATCTGATTTTAATCCTACTTTTTGTACTTAGTAGTCATATTACCTCCGTGAGTGACATTCACCTCTTTACCCCTGTTTTTTACAGATGCCAATACTCTGTAAAGTGTGACATTGATCCTCTTCTAAATAGAAAAGTGGGATTAAAAGGAGTAATATATGGAAAATACTTAGTACAGGTCTTGGCACATAATAATAATAAATAACTGTAGTAATTACTACTGATAGTTTTGGTCCATTAGAAAGTAAAACAACTCAATGAAAACAAACTGGAGAAATCTGAATCTGGCAGTGGCAGCCAGGATGAATTTGAAGACGAGAGCAGAGGCCAGATTTGTTGAAGCTTTCCAATAATGCCTGCAAGAGAGCAATAGCATGCATGAGACAAAGGGAAAGAAGCCTAGTGAATGGGAAAGACACTATAAAGGCACAATCAGAATGTAATGCTAAGTTTATATCTTTTTAGAGAATTCTAAGATTATTGTTGACAATTTATCATTGGAATTAGTACTTAAATGCCTTTGGCTTGCAACTCAAAGCTCAAGAATGATGGTAGTTCTGATTATGACATACTGAATATATTGGCAGAACTCTCTCTCTCTCTCTCTCTCTCTCTCTCTCTCTCTCTCTCTCTCTCTCTCTCTTTGCTATCCCACCACAACCAAAATAATATCAGGTTTTTTTTGCATAGTTTTTGAGATTTAAAACAATACAAGTATTTGCTTTCCCAGGTCATTCTTTCATTGATCAAGAGCTGCTAATTGAAAACCTATTCTCTTTTATTTCAGTGCAAGCAGCTACTGACTCAGTCTGTAGACTCCAACAAAGGGAGCAGGAACGAAAAAAGGTAAAAGTAGATCATTTGGGTACTAGAGCCTCTAACTTCTGGGCTTTTATTATAATCATGTTATTAGCTTTTGTTTGAAATAAATTATCTGAATTTGATTTTTTTATCCAATGATTTTAAAAGATTTTAAAATGGCTAATTCATTCACGATGTTTTGAAGAGGTATGGATACATGATTGCACCATCCATATATTTATAATTTAAATTACAGACCTTGACCATTTTCCCCCCACCTTTTCAGCATTTCCATCTTTTCCTTGAAAGTGATATTTGTCTTATGGAAGAGAGAGAATAGGACTTTTACATGGAACAAAAAATACCCACCAGATTGGAAATATAAATTTGCCTTTGCGCCTGAAGCATTGAGTATAGTATGCATATTTCTTCTAGAAAAGGAAGCATTCATGCCTTTGGATGGGTTTTTTAATGAATAGTCATAAGTGCTGTGAATCACTTGCCGGGTAGTGCTTTGCTTATTTTAATTATATCTTAAATAAATTCAGATGTGGAAAAATAGCTTAAGGATTTAAGTTCCTGTTATAATTTGGTGTTTTCACATATAGTTTTCTTGAAGTATTTATATAGCTTATTTATTGCTTTAAACTAGTAAAGATTCACTTAAGAAATGTTGAAAATACTAAGTCATTCTGAAATACACACCTTTTTGCATGTGCGTGTATCCATGAGTTTTACTATCTCTGTTTCTCTAGAAGGTGTTGTGCTTAATCTACAATAATGGTTCAGATTTGGCATTGTATAAAAACATAATGTAATGAACCTTGCCCCAGTTTGAATTTCTTTACCCTCTGCTCAACTTTAAATATTGATATAAAGTTTAAACTTTGAACAGTTTGATGAATCAAGCCTACTGAAAGAACTTGACATTCAAGCCAGGTGGGAAGGGCTGCCCAAGAAGAGTAGGATTGTTTCTAGTAGGCCAGGTCAGGAAACAAGGCCATTGCGGAACACCTTGATAAAAGGACAAGGCAAAGCCATAGGCAGGAAAGTCTGGGTTGGATGGAAAGTTTGCACTGTGTCTAGAGACAGGAACGGGGGCTTCAATGGGCTTTTCCTGTCTGGAAAGATTTTTTTTTTTTAATCCTCTACTTTGCCAAGTGAACAATTTTAGTTTGTTAAGTTTGAAGCAGTTTGAATACTCAGGAGGTAAAAGTCTAGGGATCCCAAACCACCAGTCTATAATAATAAAAGGATAATATGCTAATTAGATTGACATCATTCTAGACATCATTCTGGATGAACTTGGGGCCAGAGGGAAGCCTGGGTCACAGGTGCTAGAGGGAAGCCGGTGCCAGCAGCTAGGGAAAGGAAGGCCTACTTTTGCACAAATTTAATGCATTGAGCCTCTAGTCCTGTATAATAAAAAAGGTAATATGCAAATTGACCATCACTCCAACACATAAGATGTCCGCCCCTATGTGGTCAAAGATGGCCACCCCCATGTAGACACAAGATGGCCACCACAAGATGGCTGGCAGGGGAGGGCAATTGTGGGCCATCAGGCCAGCAGGGGAGGGCAGTTGGGAGGGACCAGGCCTGCAATGGGGAGCAGTTGTAGGCAATCAGGCCAGCAGGGGAGGGCAGTTGTGGGGGGACCAGGCCTGCAGGGGTGGGTAGTTGTGGGTGATCAGGCCAGCAGGGGAGGGCAGTTGTAGGGGGACCAGGCCTGCAGGGGAGGACAGTTAGTGGTGACCAGGCCGGCAGGGGAGGGGAGTTAGAGGCTATCAGGCTGGCAGAGGAGCAGTTAGACGTCAGGCTGTCAGGGGAGTGGCTAGGGGGTGATCAGGCTGGCAGGCAGAAGCAGTTAGGGGCAATCAGGCAGAGGCAGGCAAGTGGTTGGGAACCAGCAGTACTTAATTGTGAGAGGGATGTACCAGATTGAAGAGAGTGCAGTCTAGGCTGAAGAACCCCCCTACCCAGTCCTCCCCCCCCCGCACGAATTTCATTCGCCAGGGTACTAGTACTAATATAATGTAGGATGAAGCAGAAGCTGTGGTCTACAAAGTTCCACAAGGAACTTTGTAGGCTCTGGCAAAAGAGTAATTTATTAGGAGGATGCTAGCATTCGTGCCAACTCTGCTCAGTGAGTTGGGATTCAATTGACAGGAGATGGGAAGAAAAATATGATAGGGTGACAGATATCGTGTGAGAAAAGACAAAAGATGTTAGAATTCAATAGACTGTGGAGCTGGGATGTAGACTATCTAAAGCGTGGTGGGGAACTTTTTTCTGCCAAGTGCCATTTGGATATTTTATAACATAACTTGCGGGCCATACAAAGTGATCAACTTAAAAATTAGCCTGCTTGCCCTAGATGGTTTGGCTCAGTAGATAGAGTATCTGCCTGCAGACTGAAAGGTCCCCAGTTCAATTCCTGTCAAAAGCACATGCCCGGGTTGCAGGTTCGATCTCCAAAGGGGGCCGTGCTGGAGGCAGCAGATAATGGTTCTCTCTCTGCATTGATGTTTCTCTCCCTTTCCCTCTCTCTCTGAAATCATACAAATATATATATTCTTTCTTTCTTTCTTCCTTTTTTTTTAAATTAGCCTACTATATTTGGCCAAATGTGCCCCTAATACCTTGGCAGGGCCAGACCAAATGATTTCGCAGGTCTCATATGGCCTGTGGACCGGACATTTCCCACCCTAATCTAAAGGGTTATGTCTGAGAATGATTGTGGAGAACCTTGATTGCTATATTCATAAGTTGTTACTGAAGGCACCAGGAACATTTCTGTGTTTGAGAAGCAAAAGACTTTTTGTAAGAACACTGGCTATTCCTGGCTATAATATGTGCAGTTCTCTTGGCTTTCACAATGAAAATTAAAAAAGGGTGTTGAACATGTTGCTGCGTGATTTAAGCAGATTCATGTGAAAATGCTCTCACATTATTGGTCTTTCTAAGACTTCATCAGAGTAGTTATGATTCTGATAAAATAGTGATTCTTTTCATCCTTGAGCAGAACTAACCTAAAATTAAATTGTGATTGGAATGGTTCTTGTTGGCACTTTGAACTTTTTTCACATTTAGTGTATTAACTATATGTAAGTAGGGAAATGACCAGATTTGATTTAAAAAAATATATATATGCTGTCTTCCATTTCTAGCTGTTTTCTTTATTAGCTAGTGGTATGTTCTTGGACAATGCCCTGAGCTTCAAGTGCTTCATCTGCAAAATAAATACCTATTTTACTTAACCTGATCTATATTTTACTTTCCTGATAGATTGTATTATGTGGTTTATTGAAATGGTTTTGTAAATTGTATATCACTGTTCATATGTAAGGTGACACATTTTTCCTGCCAGTTCAATCAGTTGTTAAAATGCAGGCAATCACTTTGTGCATAAGAGCCCTGTTGTGGTTTATTAGATTTGACAAAGCCCTTGAAAATCCTTTGCCCATTCATGATTTTCTGAATTAAAAAATACTGTCTCATGGTTGTTTTTTCTTAAAGTAGCCTCAGGAAATAATAAAGCCCTTAGGATATTTTAGTCTTAAATATATTTCTGTAGGTATTATGTTAGAGAATGTTACTGAACTATCTATAGAGTACACATTAAAGTTACTATTTTAGAATGTACTGAAATGTTGTGTTTCACTAAGGACTGATATGGAATCTTTGAAACCTTGCATAATCAGCCACCCTGAGTATTTTCTTTTCTCAAGATAATGTAATAAAATTAACCAGCTATAAGTCACACAAAGATGTGCTTTTCTTAGAAGACTAAAAATTCTTTATATTCTTCCAAGGCAATGAACCTTTAGTCTTTATTTCTTTTTCACTGTTTATGTAGTTAGCAAAACATTTGAAATATGTATCTTTAAGAATTTTTTTTTCTGTCATCTGGCTTTTGCCAAAACTTTGACATGACAGAGGTTTCAACACTACAAATATATAAAAGACACAGAGGTAAAGTTTAATTTCTCACCTAGCAAATATATACAAAGCAAAATTGACATCTAGCTACATTTTGCAATCTAATGTTAATTGTTGCCCTTAGTTATACTGCTGGCTATATTTTGTGTATTTGAATGGCTCTCAGAACAAAGAAAGATGGGAGTAGTAATGGAATAAAATAGACTCTTGCCATTAATCATTAATTCTTTTATGTCAAGACAATTTGTGGAATTCTGTGGGAAGTAAATTATGATAAACGTCATTCATCCAAATCACATTTCCCACAATTGATATCTAAAAGTACATTCGTAAGAACAATAAATGTTTTGAAAACGACTCACTAATACAAAGTTGCATTTTGGATGCTAGCAATAAGAGTAGTGTAATGAAAATACAAGTAGCAAAGAAATAAAATGAAGAAAATACAAGTAGCCTATAAAATTTACCGGCTCTTAAAATATGCCATCAAAGGAAGTGAGCTTGTTAATATGTGTGAATAGTTTAAACTGGGTTACCATACACAAGTATCAAATTTTGAAGCCACATTCAAACAAAATAGAGATAGTAATGAAATAAACATGAATCCTTTGATTCATTTTGTCCACAGATATTTATTAGATTTAGTTATATCCCAGTATGATTTTTATGAGATCAGTGAGATAGCATAGATCAGTGGTCAGCAAACTGAGCCACATGCAGCTCTTTGGCCCCTTGAGTGTGTAGCTCTTCCACAAAATACCATGGCCTGGGTGAGTCTATTTTGAAGAAGTGGTGTTAGAAGAAGTTCAAGTTTAAAAAATTTGGCTCTCAAAAGAAATTTCAACCGTTGTACTGTTGATATTTGACTCTGTTGACTAATGAGTTTGCCGACCACTGGCATAGATTATACATTGTTTTTGGTAGAGTGTGAAAATGCAGAGTTAATAGATTAATAGGTAATATTCTATTTAATATCATTACTGACAGTTGTTACTCTGATATTTCCTACCAAAGTAAATACTTTTTCATTTGTTTGTGTTGGGCATATGTAAAATTAATGACAGATGTTCTATATGGCCTTTTAGACTGAGTTTTCTCTGAGACCAGGGTTTCTCAACCCCTGCACTGTTGACATTTTAGACCAGATAATTCTTTGTTGGTGAGGGTGAGGGCAGGGGGTGGAGAGGAGGCAGGCCTGTGCTTTGTAGGATGTTTGCAGCATCCTTGGCCTTTTTACCCATTATATTCCAGGAACACCTCCTCCTAACCCATGCTATGATAACCAGAAAACTGGGACACAGAAGCATCAAAATCCATTCCCAGTTGAGAACCACTGACTTAGACTAAAGCATGCCGAAATGTGTTATTATGTGTCCCAGAGTTCATTTCTAGACCTGGTCCTAGAATTATTTGGCTTCTCTTTAAATTTATGTCTAATGAAATATATATGTAAGACAGTTTATTATTACTATTTTTTACCTTGTTATAGAAAGAGACAAAACCATTAAAGCTAATTACTCCTATACACAGTTGTAGCTTTTGAATAAACTTTCTCTTCATTTTCTTTTTGGCATTTTCTAAGTGTATCTTCAGAAAATCAGTTGCATCCACTTTATAAAAAATGTAATTGGTTTCATTTATGAAGAATCCTCTGAAACCTGATTTGAATTTTTTTTATTGTATAAAATATACCAAACATAAAATTTACCAGTTTAAGCATGAATTTCTGTAGCATAAAATACATTCACATTGTTCTGCAACCATCACCACCATCTATCTCCAGAACTTTTCATCTTTCCCAATTGAGACTCTGTACCCATTAAATACTAATGCCCCATTCTCCCCTCCTTACCCCTGGTAACCGCCATTCCACTTTCTGTCTCCAAAATTTGACTACTCTAGGTTTCCTTCTAAATGGAATCATATAGCATTTATCTTTTTGTGATTGACTTCTGTTATATAGTGTCTTCATGGTTCATCTGTGTTGTGTCATGTATCAGAATTTCATTCCTTTTTAAAGATGAATATATTATGTGTATCCATTCATTTGTCCATAGTTACTGGGTTGCTTCTACCTTTTGACTATTGAAAATAATACTGCTCTTAATTTGGGTGAACAGATATTTATTCAAATTCCTCCTTTTCTTTCTTTTGGATATATAACCAGAAGTGGACTTACTGTATCATAGGGTAATTCTATTTTTAATTTTTGAGGAACCACAGAAATTGCACTATTTTATTGATGAGCACAGATGGAAGGGTTCCATTTTCTCCACATCCTTGTTATTTTCTGGTGTGTTTTTTTGTAGTAGCCATTCTAATGGCTATCTCATTGTGGTTTCGATTTGCATTTCTCTAATGATTAGTGATGTTGAACATCTTTTCTTATGATTTTTGGATATTTATATATATTTTTTGTAGAAATATCCATTGGGATTTTGATGAGAATTGTATTAAATCTTTATATGCCAAGATCAATAGTGAAAGGACAATCTTTTCAACAAATAGTGCTGGGAAAACTACATATCTACATCCAAATAAATGATACTGGACTCTTACCTTGTATCATATACAAAAATTATTTCAAAATGGAACAAAGACTTAAATGTAAGGCCTAAAACTATAAAATTCTTAGAAGAAAACAGGGAAACCTCATGATATTGGATTTGACAATGATTCCTTGGCTGTGACACCAAAAGCACAGGCAATAAAAGTAAAAATAAAATTTTGTTTTTACTTTATCAAAATTAAAAATGTTTGTGCATCAAATGACATTATGAACAGAGTGAAAAGGCAATCCCCAGAAAATGAGAAATATTTGCAAATCATATATCTAATAAGGGGTTAATATTCAAAATATATTTTAAAAACTCCTATTTGGCTCAATAACAACAACAATAATACAACAATTTGATTAAAAAAATGGACAAAGGGCTTTTCCATTGGTCTCAATGTCTATCATTATGCTAGTACCACACTAATCACAATAGCTTTGCAGTATGTTTTGAAATTAGGAAATGTGTTTTTTAATGTAGGTTTTATTATTTAGATTTGGTGAAGTCAACAGATTGAGATGATTGCCATCTCCAATAAAGGTAATTTGTTACTCATAGTTCTCAAAAGGAGAGGGCATGCTGTGCACTCAGGACCATGTAGCAGAACACTAGGGTTTGTCAGGCAGAGTGAAAGGGGGGAAAACATAGGCAAGAGCTTTTATTGTGGTTCCAAAGAAAGTTACATGTGAAGCAGCGTAGTCAGGCTTAGGATTGTCTAGTTTGAATAATTTTATCTGGGGCATAAGAGCATAGTTGTCTGGTACCTGGCCTAGGGTAGGTAGATAGTGGCCTAGAATACGAGTCCAATAAAGAACGTAGTTAGGGTATGGGCTTTGTATTGGTTGGCTTGCATATAAAAGGTATGCTCGCAGGGTGGTGGTTTACTATCTCTAGGAATAAGTTAGCTCTGGAAAGGACAGTCTCTCCAGGGTCAGCAAGACCGTAGATATAAAAACATCATGACACATATTAATACAGTATGAGACATCAATTTTGTTC
The DNA here is from genome assembly GCA_011751065.1 of Lasiurus cinereus. Lineage (NCBI taxonomy): Eukaryota > Metazoa > Chordata > Mammalia > Chiroptera > Vespertilionidae > Lasiurus > Lasiurus cinereus. Next base: position 18,036,882 of record JAAGEH010000392.1, read on the forward strand.
TTCTTTTTTCAAGAATTGTTTTTGTTTTGACTATTTGGTGTCACTTCATATATATTTTAGGATGGATTTTTCTGTTTCTGTAAAAAACATCATTGGGATTTTAATAAGGATTTTATCAAATCTATAGATCACTTTGGATAGTATTGACATCTTAACAAAATAAAATCTTCCAGTCTATGAACACTAGTTGTCTTTCCATTGATTTGTGCCTTTAATTTCTTTCAACAATGTTTTGTAGTTTTTAGCATACAAGTCTTTTGCTTCCTTGATTAAATTTATTCTAAGTATTTTATTCTTTTTCAGTGCTATTGTAAATGGAATTGTTTTTTAAATCTTTGTTAGGGAATAGAAATGCAACTAACTTTGCCTGTTGATTTTGTATTCTGTAAATTTGCTCAATTTGTTTAGTATTTCTAGCAGTTTTTTTGGAATCTTACAATTTTTTCACATATAAATCACGTTGTTTGTGAATACAGATAATTTTATTCTTCCTTTCCATTTTGGATGCCTTTTATTTTCTTGCCTAATAGCTCTGGTTAGGACTTCAAATACTATGTTGAATAGAAGTTGACAAAGCAGAATACTTGTCTTGTTCCTGATATTGGAAGGAAAGCTTTTAGTTTTTCACCATCAGATATGATGTTAGCTGTGAGTTTTTCACATATTGCCTTTATTATGTTGAGATAGTTTCCTACTATTATAATTTGTGGGTTGTTTTTTATCATGTCAGGGTATTGAATTTTGTCAAATGTGTTTTCACTATCAATTGAGATGATTATGTGTTTTTTCTTCATTCTCTTGATGTAGTGTATTTTATCAGTTGATTCTCATGAGTTGAACCATCCTTGCATTCCAGGAACATTATAGCATCTGATCCTTTTGATATACTGTTGAGTTTAGTTTGCTAGTTTTTGTTGAGATATATGTTGTATCAGTTAGTATTAGCACAGTGCTAGCTTCATGGAATGATTTAAATCTTCTATCCTTTTTAATTTTGGGGGAAACATTTGAAAAGGATTTATGTTAATTCTTGAAATGTTTGGTAGAATTCACTAATAAAGTCATCTGCTCCTTGTGTGATTTGATTTTTAATACCATGTGATTTTATATGATCACTTGCTAGAAGAAACAAAGAAAAATGAGACCAAAAGTAGTTGTACTTTTATTTTTAAAGTCCCACATATATATCTCTTAAGTGGTTCACACTGTGTTTTTTTAAAATCTCTTAATTATTTTTTGATATGGGAATGTGAAATACATAATTCATTTTTGCCATTTAAAAAACATAGCCAATCCTCAAGACTCATAATGTTTGGTTTGCACAGCATTATATAGCAAAAAAGAGCAGAAAACTAGCTTTTTCCTATTGATTCTACCTTTTTCTCACTGTGTGACCTTGGAAAAATGACCATAGGAGCAATGTACCTGTCATATTTGACACTAGAATAGATCATCTTTAGATCCCTCCACAACAAATTATTTGTAATAATAATCCTGATGTTAAAGAATAAGAAAATAATGCAGATAGTATTTTTTAACTTAATGTACATAATTATACCATTAAAAACTAAACAATTTAAAAAATGCTATAACAGCAAAAGAAAAAAGTAAGAGAATAATCACTTTAAGTACAGTGGTACCTCGAGATACGAGTGCCCTAACATACAAGGTTTTTGAGATACGAGCCGTCGAGCAAGCGATTTTTGCTTTGAAATACGAGCAACATTTGAGATAGGAGTAATCATGTGAATCGGCTGGCTGCACACGACCCACCAGTTTACCGAGACTCGAGCATCTCATAGTTTCTCACGCCTCAAGGTTACGGAACGAATTAAACTCGTATCTCGAGATACCACTGTACATTAATATAGTTTTTGAAAAAAGGAGGAAAAAACATATCTACTTACATATTTGTCTGTTACAGTAATGATAATAATGGTATAGTATGCTTTTGATTTTTATGCAGATTTATTAATGACTTCATCTTTGCATATTCAACTTAAAATAGTATATCAGATTTATCAATCTGTCTTGACTCATAATGATTGAAAATACTTTTATTATACATTTCAAAAAGTTTTTCATATGAAGTCTAGAAGAGATTCATAAAAATCACATTTTACAATAAATCCAGAAATTGTAATACTGTCTTTGTTTCTTTGGAAACTATTCTAATGCCTCCTGGTATCTTTACATTATAAAAATTGTAAATACAAATAAAAAATATACAAATTTAAGTACAAAAAATGGTATGATTATGCAGGATGATAGATTTGAACTAAATTCGGGTTTTATTTCAGGAGTTGCTCTGCCATCATTGGTTAAATGCAAGAATATTTAATTGCCCAGAGGTTGGAGGAGCTGAACATCCAGAGAAAACTGAAATGACTCTTAACTACTGGGAATTTACATTTGAAATGAACATGTGTAGCTGACTTCACCTTTGTCCAGGACTGGCTATTTAAACTGGGAGTCCTCTAAATTAACTCCAGTGTAGAATACAATGTTTATTAAAGATTAACTATAAAAATATGTTAATTTGTAACATAAACTATTGTTAAAACTCAACAGCCTCAGCAATTGTTTAGGACTTAGACCAAAGAAAGATTTTGGGGGAGCACCCAAGATGGCGGCATAGGTAAACACCTACACTGCTGCCTCATACAGCAATTTCAAAACTGCAGCTAAAAGAAGACATCATCCAGAACCTCAGGAAAGCTGGCTGAGTGGAAATTCTACAACTAGAAGGAAAGGGAGGGGCTCAAAGAGACCCAGACGAGCTGCAAAAAGCTGAGGAACTGAGATGCATGTGTGGAGAGAGCAGGTGCCCAAGTACCTGGCTGGCTTTCTCTGGCGGGAGGGAGATGGAGACTCCCAACTGCACTAAACCCCAGGTCCAGCCAAAACTCATAAGGTGGGAGTTTGGACTGTGAAAAGGGAGAAGTGCACGGAAATTTAGGGGAGTCGCAAAAGGGCAGAAGTCTGATGGCGCGCACGGCACTGCGCGCAGAAGACAGGGTGCTGATTGTGCCGCTGGCTTTCATGAGTGGGCGGGAGACAGACCCTCCCAACTGCGTCACTTCTAACTCCACTAAACCCCAGTTTCTGGCGAAACTCTGGGGACCCAGACTCTGTGGTTCGGGAGCGCAGGGGAGCCAGAGGAGCAGCAGTCTAGAGGCACTACGAGAGAGTGCGCGTGCGGGCGCACACAGGGACCACTCCAGTGATTACTCAGTCACTTGAGACTCAGGTGCCATGGAGGGTGGGGCCGACTGGAAGGCAAGGCGATCACTTAAGCCCTGAGACTCCAGCCATCCCAGGCTCAACAGAGAGGCTTTTTCGGTTTTGCAAGTCTTGTATCATAGGCTGAATCCAACACAGAAGTTCTCCCGGCAGAGTGAAAATGCAGAGACAAAGGAAGAGATCACATACAAAAGAAATGTAGGAAAACAAATGACTGGATATAGAGTTCAAAACCACGCTTATAAGGTTTTTCAAGGATATCTTAGAAAAGATGGATATATTTAGCGAGACCCCAAGCAGAGATGAAAAAGGACCAACTAGAGATGGAAAAAGACCAACTAGAGATAGAAAAGGACTAACTAGAAATTAAACATACACTGACTGAAATAAAAAAAAAAAATACAGAGACCTAACAGCAGATTAGAGGAAGGGAAGAAGCAAGTCAAAAATTTGAAATATAAAGAATCAGAAAACACTCAACTGGAAAACCAAGAAGAAAAAAGAATCCAAAAATGTGAAGATAATGTAAGGAGCCTCTGGGACAGCTTCAAGCGTACCAACATCAGAATTGTGGGGGTGCCAGAAGAAGAGAGAGAGCAAGATACTGAAAACCTATTTAAAGAAATAATGACTGAAAACTTCCCACATCTGGTGAAAGAAATAGACTTACACGTCCAGAAGCACACAGAACCCCATATAAAAGGAATCCAAAGAGGACTACACCAAGACACATCATAATTAAAATACCAAGAGCAAAAGACAAAGAATATTAAAAGCAGCAAGTGAAAAACAGTTCATTACCTACAAGGGAGCACCCATACGACTGTCAGCTGATTTCTCAACAGAAACGATGCAGGCCAGACGGGAGTGGCAAGAAATATTCAACGTGATCAATAGCAGGAACCTACAACCAAGAATACTCACTCCTGCAAAGCTATCATTCAGAATTGAAGGGCAAATAAAGAGTTTCACAGATAAGAAAAAGCTAAAGGAGTTCATCAACTCCAAACCAGTATTATATGAAATGCTCAAAGGTACTCTTTAAGAAGAGGAAGAAGAAAAAGGTAAAAGATAAAAAATTATGAAAAACAAATACATATCTAACAACAAGTGAATCTAAGAATTAAGTGAATTACAAATTTGATCAACAGAATAAACTGGTGAATATAATAGAACCATGAGCACAGAAAGGAAATGGACTGATAATTCTCAGGGGGAAAGTGGGAAGGGGTGTACAGGGAGAGACTGGACAAAAATCATACACCTATGGAGGAGGTCAATGGGAGGTTGGTAAGGATAGAGGGAGGGGTGGGAGCCGGCTGGAGGGGAGCTATGGAGGGGAAAAAAGAGAAACAAATGTAATAATCTGAATAATAAAGATTTAATTTAAAAAAAAGAAAGAAACATTTTGGGGTTTAGGAGTGGTATTTCATTACTGTCATTATTCAGTATTGCCAGTGCCTGATGGTAATAAAAAACAGTCTTTCAACTCTTTGTGTAATTGATTTAAATTCTGTATAGACACTGTACCTACCCCCTGATTGCTTACACCCAGGGCAGAGCTCACCCACCCTCCTGCTGTTGTTGGTCTTCCACCAGAACCGATTATATCATTACCGCCATATGTAATGTGATTTCATTTTGTTGTTAAAAAAAAAATGGTTGTACAAATATAGGAAAAAATCTTTTGAGTACCCATCAAACTATTAATAATACTAGGAAAAAAAGATAATGCTTGATTTGGTTTATGTGTTAGGGGAGGGGGAGCTATCACTTTCTAAAAGACGTAATGTGAATTTGTTTGACTGTAACTATGGCAACAGAACAGTACATAGTAGAATCATCAAAGGGATGATTGAAGTGAACATGGGAATGAAAGAGGAAACTTACTTTTATTTGACTTCTGTTGTTCGAATTATTATAAGAAAGTATTATTAAAATTAAATGACTATAGTTAAAAAGAAAAAAAAAGTTAAATTGGAGAGGATAAAAAGTAGTGTGGCATGCCTTCCAGATTATTTGCTTGTGAATTTTTTTAAAAATGTATTGAGTATTTAGAGAGAGAGAAGGGAGAGGGAGAAAGAGAAACATTGATATGAGTGGAACATCTATTGGGCTGCCTCTAGCACACCCCCTACTGGAGATTGAGCCTGCAACCCAAGCATGTGCCCTGACCTGGAATCAAACCAGCAACCTTTTGGTGCATGGGACAACATCCAACCAACTGAATCACACTGGCCAGGGTGCTTGTGATTTTGTATAATAATAATAATATTGACTTTTAATTAAGCACCACAGGCACTGAGCTAGGAACTTGACATGTATTACCTCTGATTTTTACATATATTAGTTATGAATATAAAATGTTGTTTTCCTCATTTTAGAGTTAAAGGAACGTTAAAAAAATATATTTTATTGATTTTTTACAGAGAAGAAGGAAGAGGGATAGAGAGTTAGAAACATCGATGAGAGAGAAACACAGATCAGCTGCCTCCTGCACTCCCCCTACTGGGGATGTGCCCACAACCAAGGTACATGCTATTGATCGGAATTGAACCTTGGGACCCTTCAGTCCTCAAGCCAATGCTCTATCCACTGAGCCAAACCAGGTAGGGCTAAAGATTTTTTTTAACTTGCTCAGCATCATATAACTGGTAATAAGTGAACCAGAATTTGAAGCAAGGTTTATTGCCTCCCAAATCTTCATCTCACTCCGTTGAGCTGCCTGGTGGGAAGTGGAACCAGGTCCAAATCACAGGGTCAGATGAGCCAATTATGGTGTTTTGGTTAAAAATAAAATAATAAACTTTTAAATAACATCTGAGCTTGGACATTAATGTTCTCTATGTTTATTAAAAATTAATTTACAGATAAAACAGGATACTGTTTTGAGGAAGTTTATTTGTATTTGTCTTTTCTTTTTAGTCTAATGGCTTTTCTCATTTAATAGTTTATGCAAAAGTTCTATGAAAATAATTTATTTTATACATCTTTTGGACAATTATAATCCATGAAGCTAAAAAGTTAAAAAGTAATGTTTTGAATTTTGTTTAACCCGCTTTCCAACTTTATTGGATCTGTAAAACCCTCCATAACCTTCTCTCTTCACCACTGTAATACCTATTTAAATTTCAAAAGTCTATGGGACATATTTTAGGCTAATGTTTTACTATAACTGAAACTTCAGGTCCTGACCCTCTTTTTACTTGAGAAGCCTCTGTGCTGAGGAACTTCACATAGGATTGGCAGAAAAAGCTCTTGCAATGGCCTTTTTCATTTGGTCTAGTGAAAGAGACTTTTAGCTACCTATGTAGAATTCCCTCTGGAAACACCTGATTTGCATTTTGTGATAAAAAGGGCATAGGTATTAGAAAGAATTAAGTTAGACTCTGCAACTTCATAGCTGAGTGACCATGGAGAAGTAAATTTAGTGTCCTTAATCCTTTATGGCTTCATCTGTAAAATGAGAATAATGTAACCGTGAAAGAAAGGTTTATAAAAGTAGATAAGATATACAAAACAGCTAACAGAAATCTGCATTTCATAAGTACTTAGAGCGTGATGGCTTATCCAGCTCCTCCTGCTTCTCATCATGTCCCAGATCAGAGAGAAAGTAAGGCAGCAAGGACTTTATAGGCCACATGAAAACCTGGTTTTGTCTTTTCCCATAGTTCTCTTCTAGCAGCTGAGCTACCACCACGTAAGTACACCAGGTGTCTACATAAGCGTGCTGGAATTAGCAATGGCTTTAAGTGTTTTGTAGATTTCTATGGTTTGCATCACATTTTGCTTGTTCGTTGAATAGGACTTAGTTTGTCTCAAAACTTCAGTGCTAAAGCTGTGTATAGAATATTTGAGGCAGAGATATAGTTATTTTTCATCCTCTCTTTTTCTCTTTAGCTCATTGTTGTACATATTCAAAGATAATTGAAATTATACTAAATTTATGCCTTTTTAACTTAGACATGAAAATATGTTTTATCTCTATTGTTGTGGTATTCAAAAGCAAAAATTTTATTCTTATATAGAAATATGAAGGAGCATCTTCACATATTTGACAATAGATGCTTTTGGAGTTTGCTTGCTTTAAAAATGGAACTGACATAAGCCAGTCAATGAAGGAGAAGCATCACATGATCGCACTCATTGGGGGATAATAAAGAACATTATAAACTGATGAACAAAAGGATAGATACAGAGACAGTAAAGCTTCAAACAGACTGTGAAATTACAGCAGGAAGATTAAAGTTAGGTGAGGTAGATAAGAGATCAATCAAAGGACTTGTATCTATGCATATAATCATAACCAATGAACATAGACACTGGGGGTTGGGGTATGCCTGGGAGGGAGGGGGGGCAATGGGGAGATATGTATAAAAATTAATAAAAAAAAAAGAAAATGAAAAAAAAAAATGGAACTGAACCAGTAGAGATTTCTTGAGTGGCTAACAATGCATAATTATTTTTAATGCATCTAAAAAAATATTTAGTGTAAGACATACATTTTAATTTCTTATAATAATAATTTTTGGCATATATTCTTTAAGCTTGATTTAAAAGTTATATCTAGTAAAATGGGATTTGAGGAGAAATAGAAGTATGAAAATTTACTTCAATTGTATTTGATTTTGTCATTTAACAATATCTAGACATTTTTGAAATTTTGGCAATGTGGATACCCATGTTCAGTCATAGTAAATTTCTAATATGTCATGTTCTTGTTGGACAGTAAAACTATAATGCAGTTTTATCATTGTGATTTTCAAGCTGTGGTTGCTATAGTAACCAAATATCAAGAGTTAAAGTTCTGTTTGTCTCTTCTGCATAGAAAAATAATTGTCTGGAAAATGTCACATGACTTTCATATTTTCTTTTCTCAGATTTATAATGACCATTTAATAGCTAGTGAAAACCAGCATATAATCCAGTGGGAAGATTTCATGAAAGAACAACACAACAAACAGGCTGAAGTGGATGAAGAGCACAGAAAAGCAGTGGAGAGGCTTAAAGAACAATATGCTGAGATGGAGAAGGACCTAGGAAAATTTTCAACCTTTTAAGAACTTGAACAACAACAGTGTGAAAGCATTGACTTCCCCCAAAGAACTAACTATTCTCATCAAACCATTGAGCCTCTGCTTCAAGCTTAGCAATATATTTAGTGGCACTCATATCAGGAGAAAGAAACTTCTACTGGAGTATTAATTAAATGTTTAGTGGAAGAAGAGTGCTATATCTTTCCTGTTTAAGTGCCTATATATGATTATTTGGGCAAGAGTAGGAAGAAGAAAAATAGGATAAATTTACTTTTTGTTAATCAGGATTGTTCTTTTTTATTGATTATCTCAGAGAACTGTAAGTATAGACCTTTTAGAAAAATAATTGATTTTTATATGGGGTTGATATTAGTCTATTATTGTGGCTTAGAAAACAGATATAATAGTTGCCTGCTTTAGCTTCTTTGGCTATTGGAAGAATGTGTAGAGTGTTATTCCATGAGTAATGTAGACAAAAACAATGTTCCTTGGAACAGAGATCACTTTTAAGAGAGGCGAGAGTAAAACACTCTCTACTGTAGCAAAGGTGGTCATGTTGGTCATTGAACTGCTGATAGGTTACAGAGTCTGCAGTGCAGCATAATGCCGTGGGTTTCGCTGATGGTAAGACACACTTATTAAGTTTTGTGGCCTTCCGGCACTTCATACTTTCAGCTGTTAAAGCATGCTTAGAAGGAAAAGCTTACCAAAAATATAGTTTTGACTTTTAGCCTTTCCAAGAACCATAATCTTGCCCAGAGTATTTACCTCATTTTTGTGTCTCTTTTGCTGTGGGTGAGTTTTGTAAGACAAATAATCTCTAAATATGTTTCAACTTGTAATGAGTAAATATGTTTCAACTGTGCATATGTTTCAACTGTGTAATCAGCAAAATTTGCAAGAAGTTCCTCTGGAACCATATAATTATTCTGGCTCTGAATAATTATGCCAGAAGTATTTGCCCACATAGCAAATAATCCATGTTAAATGTAAATCCTTTTTAGTGTTTAGTGTCTGTTCTCATAAACAGGTGTACTAAGGTGAAACATATACCAACTCAGTCATCACTGTGAGCTTTAAAAATCTGCATTTAACAGTGTACTTGAGGAACTAAGTTATTTTTTATTTGCCATAAACAAAGCAAAATTAAATGCAATATTTCAAGAAGTTTATAGCAAATGAATTTGAGGTATGGATAAATCTTTCGTGTTTTTTATTGCCCTTCAATAAAGAAAGGCACAGAAAGAACATATCCAACTCTCTTATGTATCTCAGTCTTACCAGTGCAGAAAGTGACAATGCTGGCTTGTGTAAATTTATGGCATACTGTCAAAGCTGCATTCTTGGCTGCATGTTGAAAATGTGATTAAAGTTAATAGAGGAGATGAAATAAGTATTTGAGATTTCTTTCAATAACACTGAACTTCTGCCAACTTTCTCTGTCCGCTACTGTAGGCTTGACAGGTTCATCAATCATCCTCTGGTACCTGGACTCAAAAGGGCTCTTGCTGACACAGAGGCATGTTAGAATTTTCTTAATTCTCTTTCAGTGGATGGAAAAAAACACATACTTTTTGAAAATATCCCACACATGAAAAGCGAGGGGAGCCTTAAATGAAAATTCCCTTTGTACTGTAGGCAGTTTTTGGAATGCTATTAATTGCCAGTGCACCATTGAACAGATGCTATAACCAAGAGATCAGGACTGTGTGTGAGCAGGAATGTACTCCTTAACTGTGGTTACTCAACTGGTACAATAAGGATTTCTGATAGTATTTGTCTGTCTCATAGGAATAATAAATACTTTACCATATGAGTTTGTATATATTATATAAGGATCTAAGGGACTTCTTAAACCAAAATGAAATAATTGGCTTTTTGACCTTTAAATATTTAATATACTAACTTCTTTCTTTAGCTATTCAGTATAACTTCTAAAAGAGATGGTTAGTTTGCTCATTTTTAATACTCTGTTAGTGAGCACTTTCATTTATATTTCTTGATCTCCAAATCACTCTTTATATGTGTTATACATGTATATTAACTTTTATATAACATAATTTGCAACATTTTTGCTTTCCAGGCCGTTGAGCAGAGATAAGAGAATTTCTGTGTATCTCATACGATGATTATCTTTTGAATAATGCTTAAGTGCTATAGAAATATTTACTTTTTAAAGTTCTAAGTGTTCTATTTTTCATAATGATTCTTTTTTTACTTACATATGTGTTACTTTTGTTTCATTTCCTAACTTAAGATTTTTAAATTTTGTTCTCATTATTGATATCTGCTTTAATTGGATTGTGGTCAGAGATGGGTCCATATAAAGTTGATATGGCAAAATTTGTTATTTTCCTTATGACCTAAATATGGTTAGTTTTTGTAAATTTTTTTTTTAGTGCTTGAAAGTCTGCATATTTTCCATTTGTTGGGTGTCTGTTAGACCAAACTTGTTAATTGTGTTGTTCAAATTGTCTTCATTTCACTGTTGTTTTTCCTCCTACTTGATCACTCAGATTGTAAGATGTGTTTAAATTTTTTTATTTTTTTATTTCTCCCTATAATTTTGTCAGTTTTTGTTTTGTATATTTTGAAGCTTAAGATATTAAGTACATACAAATTTAGAATTATCTTCCAAGTTTAGAATCGAGTCTTATATTTATAGTCATTATCTCTATTCCTAATTATTTCATTCTACATTGCTTTAAAAATCTGTGTTTTAACAAATATATAGGACATACCAGCTGGTTAGTATTTGTATGGTATATATTTCTTTATCCTTCTGTTGGACCTTTCTATTATGTTTTAGACGTGCCTCTTAAAAACTGTAATTTGTCTTTCTTTATATCTGGTTATTTTTTTACCTGGAGAGTTGGATCAACCTATATTTATTGAACTTACTACTATATTAAGGTTTACTTATATCATTTTACTATAATTTTTATAACACTTTTTCTGTTACCTTAGTGTCCTTGTGGGGTGTTTTGGGTTGTTTTTGTTTTTGTTTGTTTTGCCTTCTTTCAGATTAAGTTGTGTTTTGTTTTTCCATTTACTTTTTCTCTACTATTTTAGAAGGTAAAAAACCTCAATTTTTATCTTTTAGTGCTTACCAATTTAATTTGCATAGTTAGCATAAAATCTTTTCTTTCTAAACATAAGAAACTTTTGAACAGTCTGATTTCCCCCCTTCAACTTATAAATTAGCATCTGAAATTTATTTTATCTCAGTTTAACTCTAAAAATAATTATGCATTCAATATTTAGACTTACCTATAAGTTTATAATTTCATTATCCCTGAAAGTTAGCTGGGTTGACAGTCATTTTTTCTCAGTATTTAAAATTATCCTGTTCAGATCCATGTAGCTTCTTAAATCTACAAATTTGTATCTTGCATAAATTCTAAAAATTCTCAACTTTTATCTCTTTGAATATTATACTTCATTCTGTCTGTTCTCTCCTTTCAGGTATCAAATTAGACTTATGTTTTACTGTCTCACTCTGTTCTCCAGATCTCCGATTCATGTTTTCTGTCTCTGTCTCTGTGTGGAATTTGACCATGCATGTAAATCCTGGATAATTTCTTTAACTCTGTTGCTCCCTTCACCCATTCTGTCTTCTCACTGTTTCTAACCTACTTAACCTATTATTTTTTAAATTATGGTTGTGTATTTTTTCTTTCATTTCCAGAGTGTTGTTTGGTTCTTCCTCACACTTTCCTGGTGATTGGGGATAGTTCCATTATTCCCTCTTTTTCTTTTCCTTAAACATATTAAATGTACTTTTTTTGTGGATCTGACTCTACAATTTGTCGTTTGCTGTTTTTTTCCGCAACAAATTTATGGTAATTTCTTTTCTAAAGTGATCAGTGATTTGGACTGTGAGTTCATATTCCTCTTTACTTGATTTTAGAGAATCATTTGTTTAAAGTATGTTTCTACAGAGAAGATTTCTTTTTCTAGAACCACTCGTTTCTTTCTTATGACACTGCTAACCCTGGGCCACTTCAAAGTCAATGTTCACCTTGGGTTCCCGCCTCACCCTCCCAGGTTTTTTAGCACATGCACATGCACTCTCACAGACACTTAGAAGTAGTGTGAATTTCATCCTTAAATATAATGTTGGGCCGTGAATGGCATTACTAGAGGAGATTGTTTCCCCCTTCACAGCTCTACTTCAAGTAAAGAAGAGAAACTTTCACTCACTGAAAGTGGTTCCCTATGGAGATTCCCCAATCCTGTTGCTCATCTACCTCAGTCCCTATTATGAACTGAATTTTGTCCCTCAAAATGTATATGTCAAAGCCCTAACCCCAATGTGACTACATTTAGAGATAGGGCCTTTAAGGAGGTAATTAAGGATAAATGAGGTAGTAAGGGTGGGACCCTAATCTGTTAGCACTGGTGTCCTTATGAGAGGAAGAGACAACAGAGCACACTCCACATACACTCAGGGGGAATGTTGCATGACACAGCAAAAGGATGGCCATCTGCAAACCAGGAAGAGAGGCCTCACCAGAAATGGAATTTTCTGATAGCTTGATTGTTGGACTTCTTTCCTCCAGAACTAGAGAAAATAAATATTTGTTTATGCTCTGCCTTCTGTGATATTTTACTGTGGCAGCCAGAGTAGACTAATATAGCCCCAGACCATGATTCTTGTCTCCCATACAGGCATAGCTCCTTAAGATCAGGGTCCTTCTGGCTGCAGGGAGGCAGAGATGCCTTTAAGACAATTACAACTTCCGGAGCTCAATTACCCTATAGAATTTCACTTTTTCCTTATCTTTATTTGGTTTTCAATTTTATTCTAGCTTTTTTGGTATTCAGCAACTAGTGAAATTTCTCTGTATAGAAATGGCATGTTAGACAAGTATAGATTGATTTTATATTTCTCCCAAGAATATGACCATATTCTAGTATAAAAGATGATACCTTTTCTTTCAAATATTGTGCTAGATATTTTCTATTTGGTTGTTTCTTATTACTACCTGTGAGCTAATTTGATTGTTTCTATATCTTCTATGTATACTTTTTACTACTTGTGAGCTAATGAAAGCAAATAAGATTGCCCACGCCCTAGCCAGTTTGGCTCTGTGGTTGAAGTGTCAGCCCATGGGCTGAAGGATCCTGGGTTCAATTCTGGTCAAGGGCACATATCTTGGTTGCAGGCTCAGATACCCACCCCTGGTCGGGGTGTGTGCAGGAGGCAACCAATGGATGTGTTACCTTGATGTTTCTCATTCTTTGTCTTCCCCCTGCTTTCCACTCTAAAAAAATCAATGGAAAAAAATATCTTTTGGTGAAGATTAACAACAACAAAAACCGTTATGACTGCTGTGGCTCAGTAGTTGAGTGTTGACCCATGAAGCAGGAAGTCACAGTTCAATTCCTGGTCAGGGCACGTGCCTGGTTTGCAAGCTCAGTCCCCAGTAGGGTTTGTGTAAGAGGCAACCGATTAATGATTCTCATCATCAATGCTTCTGTACCTCTTCCCTTCCTCTCTCTGAAATCAATTAAAACATATTTTTTAAAAGAAAAGAAAGCAAATTAAGATTACTGTAATTTTCTAAACCTGCATAACTCTTATATGAATACTTCATTTTGGTTTCCTTTTGTTTTCTTCTTTTTAGAACATTATTGTGGTTTATGAAACTGCCCAGATATTTATTATAGATGTGTAGGTAGAAGTACTAGGTATTAAACCCAAAGTACATGAAAATACAGAGGAGTCAAATACCGCCCAGCCACATCAGGAATTCTCTACTTTGCTTCTTTAACACATAAGCTATCTATCTGAACACTTACCTCCATTTACTTTTAAACAGTTTTCTAATATACAGGGTGGAGCAAAATTAGGTTTACAGTTGTACGAAAGCACAATACGGAGTTTATTTTTGTATTAATTGTCTTAATCTATATGAATAACTATAAGTCTACTTTTGCCACACCCTGTATATGTGTTTTAATACATTGGACTCTGGATGGCATTGCAAATTAAAAGGCAGAGGACTTTATAGCTTTGGAATTTAGCATAATGACTGCTTTTCCTTAAATTGTATCCACGGGCTCTTTTTTGCCATGTGGAACTATAAGTCTTTATCTCAGGAAAAAAAAAAATACCAGAAAAATATTTTAAACATTAATTCAGCCAAAATATTTGAAGTTACCAATATAGAAAAATATATTTTATAATAGATTATTTTTAATATTCTCAAAAGGTTTTATAATTATTTCATTCATTTTTAACTCCAATAAATGTGAATCTTAATATTATATTGACTAATGGTCATAAAATGAAAAGAGGATCAAAATTAGTTTTTGCACTTGCACCCTGATCTTGTTATTTTCATTTTTAAATATTAATTGCAGAAAATGGTACCTTTTTGTGCTTTGATTGTGAATATCAGCAAAGCAATATTTTCTCTGATATATTTATATTTTATTCTATAAACAAGAAAAAAGTAATGTAGGTTTTCAAATATGATACACTCCGCAGAGCAATCGTATATAACAAAAGCCTAATATGCAAATTGTCCTCTGGGGCAGTTGTTCCACCAGGATTTATACTAGGAGACTGGGAGTTTGATCCAGAGTTTGACTGCTTGCTGTGACATGTGCTGACCACCAGAGGGCAGTGTGTAACATGCAGGACATCGATGACACAGTGCTGGCAGTGGAGGCGCTGCTGGTTCCAATGGGCTCTAACGAGAGTGGGATCGTGGCAGGATGGTGGAGCAGGTGAGCAGGCAATACCAGGCCAAGGCAGGTGCAATTGGGGACCTGATTACCCCACAGATGGCGACCAGCAGTGGCAGGGTGGAGAGGGTGGGGCTGCCATCTGACTTGATCCATCACTTCACAGGCCGGATGGTGGAGCAGGTGGGAGGATGACACAAACTTGTGCACTAGGCCTCTAGTAAATAAATACACTAACATTTGATCCTCACAAAAATTCAAGATTCAAATAATCTCTGAAAAAATAGTCAAAATCAATTTAAAGTAAGTAAACATACTACTTCTATTTGCGTAACAGTTTACAGCTTACAGTTTACAGTATATTTGTAAGAGTTTTATATATAACTAGAGGCCTGGTGCACAAAATTCATCCACTGGGAGGGGGGGGCATTCCCCAGCCTGGCCTGTGCCCTCTTACAGTGCAGGAGCCCCGAGATCGATCTCCACAAACAGGCCCTGCCCACCCAACTGAGGCTCTTCAATGAATTGTCCCAAAGAGGTAGGCCAGGGTTGGGGGTCCTGCTCCAGGCATCACCCCACAGAGCCACAGGACCTCTCCTCCGTGCTGCGCACACAGCATTAAGTCCTCGTCTACCCACGCGTGCCTGCTGCACACACAGCCTCCTGGTGATGGATTGTTATGGCATGAGGGCGTCACGGTGTGAAGGCATGGCAACCACATAGGCTTTTTGTAATATAGATTTAATCTTACTTTATCCTTAAAACCAAGATGTGCTAACTTGCCGAGACCGGTTTGGCTAGGTGGATAGAGCATCAGCCTGCGGACTGAGGGGTCCCGGGTTCGATTCCAGTCAGGGGCATGTACCTTGCTTGTGGGCACATCTCCACTGTGGGGTGTGCAGGAGGTGGCTGATTGATCTCTCTCTCATCGATGTTTCTGACTTTCTATCCCTCTCCCTTCCTCTCTGTGAAAAATCAATAAAATATATTAAAAAAAAAAGATGTGCTAACTTTATTCTTTTAGAGAAAGAGTACAGTGGTAGAAATACATGGATTTTAATGTTCTGCTTACTTAATGTTTGTCAGCAACAACACATTAGATAAATAGAATAAATGATACTTTTATGTTTTAAAAAAATTCCATCAATGATATCATGAAAATATATAGTATAGATGTATCCCCAAATTTTTCTTTACAATTATGTAGTTTTTTTAATATAAAGAATGCTTCATGTACTACAAACATTAGTAAATATGTGAAATTTCAGTATTATTAAATATTCTGAATTATTAAAGGTGTCTATTATTGTTTCACAATTTACCAGGTGGTCAGGCTGTGCCACAGGATAGAGACCAGTATGGTTACTTTTAAACAGTTCACTGCCACTGAGAACAATTAAAATGCACCAGGTTCAAGTTGTTCAGCATTTTTGAATTTTTAAAGCAAGGTGGAGAGCGTGAAGATCCAGCTCCTTCCAATTCACCAGACCTCTATTATATATGAATCCACTGCATAGACAACTGAGGCAGTACTTGACTTTTTAAAAATTGAATTTGATGCAGAATTCTATCATTCTTTGGGGATAATTGTTTTTCCCCGTTAAACTTAGAAAATAAAGTTTGGTTGAGACCAGGTGGCCATAGAAAACTTAGCCTCTATAGAAATATTATCACTATGAGTGAAAAATTTGATTGTAAGAGAAGTTAATATCCTCTGCAAATTAAGACAGTTTTACTTACATTATGTATAGAAAACCCTAAAGACTTTACTGGACTGTTGGAACTAATAAACTTAGTAAAGTTGCAAATGCAAAATCAATATACAAAAATCAGTGGTATGCCAATACACTATAACAATAAGAGACCAATTCAACTTACAATTACATCACAAAGAATAACATACTAGGAATAAATTTAACCAAAGAGATGAAAGACTTGTACACTGCGAACTACAAGACATTGGTGGAAGAAACTGAAAAAACCAACCAAGCAAAACAAGAACAAATAAATAGAAGATAATTCATGCTCATGGATTAAAAGAATTAATTTTGTTAAAATGTCCATACTATCTGAAGCAATCTAAGATTCAATGCAATTCCCATCAGGATTTCAGTGTTTTTTTAAAACAGTCTTAAAATTTGTACAGAACAACAAAAGACCCTGAGTAGCTAAAACATTCCTGTGAGAAAGAAGAACAAACTAGAAGCATCACACTTCCTGATTTCAAACAATATTACAAAGCTATAATAATCAAAATATGGTGGTATTGCCCTAGAAACACATATAAACTAATTGAACAGAGTCCAGAAATAAATCTACCCATATATGGTTGATTAATTTACAACAAAGGAACCAACAATATACAATGGAGAAAGGCCAGTTTCTTCAATAAATTGTGTTGGCAAATCTGGACCTCTATGTTATACCATACACAAAAGCAACTCAAAATGGATTAATTGAGTGTGAGACTTGAAACCATAAACCACCCAGAGGAAAACTTAGGGGGAAAGCTCTTTGTCATTGTTCTTGACGATGATTTTTTGTTGTTGCCAAAGCAACAAGAGCAAAAAAAAAAGTGGCACTACATCAAACTAAAAAGCTGTGCAGCAAAGGAAACCAACAAAATTGAAAAGGCAATTTATGGAATGAGAAAAAATATTTGCAAATTATATATCTAAGAAGGTGTTAGAATAAAAAATATATAGAGAAACATATAACTCAATTAAAATAACCAATGTGATTAAAATATGGGCAAAGGAACTGAATATTTTTCCAAAGAAGACATACAAAATGGGCATACGGTACTGAATATCCTATATAATAAAGAGCTAATATGCTAATTAGAGTAAACGACAGTGACTTTCCAGAATGACCTTCTAGAATGATCTTCTGGAATGACCCAGGGGCAGGGCCGTGAGGGCTGAGGTAACTGGGACTGCAAGGCAGCTGGGGCCATGAGTACCGAGGCAGCCAGGGCTATGAGGGCTGAGCTCCTTGCACAAATTTCGTGCATCAGGCCTCTAGTTACTAATAATCAGGGAAATGCAAATCAACACCACAGTGAGATAACTCTTTATACCTGTTAGAATGGCTATTATTAAAAAAGAGCTAAATGTTGGCAAGGATGTGAAGAAAAGGGAACCCTCATGCACTGTTGGTGGGAATGCAAATTTGTATAACACTATGGAAAATATGGATATTTTTCAAAAAATTGAAATATAATTACCATATAATCCAATTTTATGTCTGGGTATATATCCAAAAGGAACAAAATCACTATCTGGAGAAGTGAACTATACCACGTTCATTGCAGCATTATTTATAATAGCCAAGACATGGAAATAACTAAGTAACCATGGATAGATGAATGGATAAAGAAAATGTGGAATGTGATATGTAGGAATAAATTTAACAAGAGACATAAAGGACCTATACACTGAAAACTGCAAGTCATACTTAAAAGAAATTGAAGAAGACACAAATAAATGGAAAGATACAGTATTCATCAATTAGAAGAATCAATCTACTTAAAATGGCCATATTAGCTAAAGCCATATAAAGATTAAATACAATTCTCATCAAAATCCCAATGGCATTGTTCAAAGAAATAAAGATCATTGAATTTTTATGGAATCACAAAAGGCAATGAATAGCCAAAGCAATCCTGAGAAAAAAACAAAACCAGAGATACCACATTCTCTGACTTCAAATTATACTACAAAGCTACAACAATCAAAACTATGATTTGGGCAGAAGAACAGACACACAGACTAAAGAAACAGGAGAGTGAGAGCCCAGAAATAAACCCCATGTATATGGGCAACTAATTTTTTTGCAAAGGAGCCAAAACCATACAATGGAGAAGAGAAAGCCTCTTCAATAACTGGTGCTGGGAGAATTGGAAACTCATATGCAGAAGAATGAAACTGGACTGCTATTTGACACCATATACAAAAATTAACTCAAAATGGATTAAATATCTTACCTAATAATAGAGAAACATGTAAATTGACCATACCTCCGCTATGCCCACAGCCAATTAGAGTGAGTATGCAAATTAACCCAACAAATATGGCGGTTAATTTGCATACATACCTGGGTCTTGGGAACCTCCTCAGCACCAGGTCACTCCCAGCTGGCCATCAGAGGGACGAGGGAACCCCCTTCCTAAGCCTAAAGTCTTGAGCAGAGGCTTTAGGCTTGGAAAGGGGCTGAGCCTGTGATTGAGGGGAAGGGAAAAAAATCAATAGAAACATAACCTCAGGTGGGATAAAAAGAAAAATGAAGAAAAAAATGTCATATCCTATGAAAGTCACGTCTTGAAAATGCCTAAAGAAAGTTGTCATTTTTTCATGGTGAAGGGACTGGAGTCCATGTTGATGAAATTATCTTGGTGGATGTGGTGACTGGCAGTGGCTACAGCAACAGGGTAATGGGGCTGGTGCCTTTCCCTGATCAGCCTGGTTGCCTCCCACAAAGGGAGGCCAGACTGTGGTTTAGGCCCGCTCCCACAAGAGAGCAGGCCTAAACCATCAGTAGGACATCCCCTGAGGGCTCCCAGTATGGGAGAGGGAGCAGGCTGGGCTGAGGGACCCCCTCTTCAGTGCATGAATTTTGTGCACAGGGCCCCTAGTTTAAAATATAAGACCTGAAATAATAAAATACATAGAAGAAAACACTAAAC
>JAAGEH010000392.1:18056550-18073648 GCA_011751065.1 Lasiurus cinereus
AATGAATGGGACTACACCAAACTAAAAAGCTGCATAGCAAAAGAAACCATCAACAAATAAAAAGGCAACCAACCAAATGGAAGAAGATATTTGCCAACAATACATGTGATAAGGGGCTAATATAAAAAAAAAAACTATAAAAAACTCATAAAAAACAAACGCATCAAATTAAAAAATGAGCACAGGGCCTTTCCAAGAATATATACAAATGCCCAATAGATGTATGAAAAGATGCTCAACTTAACTAGCCATAGGGAAAAGAAAATCAAAACCACAATAAGATACTATCTCATACCTGTTGGGATGGCCATCCTATGTAATAAAAGCCCAGGGACCATAACAGCAGAATGACCCCTCGACCAGTCACTATGAGGTGCATTGACCACCTCTCAGTCCCTCCCCTCAAGCTGGCATGCTCCAATCGCCAGATGGCAAGTGAGGAACTGGGGTGGGTGGTGGCTGGGCAGGACTGGGGACTGGTAAGCAGGCGGAAGATGGCCCTGATTGCAGGCTAGGCCTAGGGATCCTATCCACACACAATTTCATATGCTGGTCCTCTAGTTGTTAATAAGACTAGAAGCCTGGTGCATGAAATTTGTGCATTCTGTGGGGGCTCCTGCATTGAGTGTCTGCTCCCTGGTGGTCAGTGCACTTCATAATGACCAGTAGTTCTGCTGTTAGGGTCAATTTGCATATTATCCTTATATAGGATATAGACTCCTGTTTTCATTGCAGCATTATACATGCTGCCAAAACAACCTTGGTGTCCTTTGATGGATGATTGGAAAAAGAACATGTGATAGATGTATACAGTGGAATACTACTTAACCATAAGAAAGAATAAAATAGAGAAAGAAATACTGCATAATCTCATGTAGAATCTTAAAACAGCAACAAAAATAACAAACTCATAAAAACAGCAAACAGATTGATGATTACCAGAGGTAGAGGTTGGGTGAAATGAGTGAAGGGGGTCAAAAGATACAAACTTCCAGACTTAAAGATTAATAAGTTCTGGAGATGTAGTGACCATCATGGAGATTATCTATAATAATAAAAGGGTAATATGCTAATTAGACCATATATTTTCCTGGATGTCCTTCCTTTTGGACTAAGCTGCAGCAGGCAGGGCCAAGGCAGAGGTGGCAGAGGTCCCCAGCCATGGCAGCAGAAGGCAGAGGCCTGGACAAAGGCCCTTGCACAAATTTTGTGCATCAGGCCTCTAGTAGTTAATAATACTGTATTGTACATGTGAATGTTGTTAAGACAGTAGATCTTAAAAGTCCTATATCACAAGAAAGATATAACTGAGGTGATTGATGCTAACTTATTGTGTGATCATTTCACTATATACATATATCAAACCATCATGCTGTACACCTGAAACTGATTTAATGTTTATGTCAATTATATCTCAATAAAATGGGGAGAAAAAGGTCAATGTATGAGGTTAGCTAGATTATGTTTAAAAGTTTCTCTATTACTGCATATCTCATTCTTGACTTATATGGAATTACCCATATTGCTAAAATTACAATTCTTTTTGAAAATTTTCTTGTTTTAATTTAATAAAATGCATTCCCTTAAAATAGAATTTGTAAAGAATTAAAAAAAACCACACAAGATAAACCAGTTTTTTTTAAAAAATTCATGTACTCTGAAATGCTTAAGCAGCTTTTTTGGAAATTATTTTTTTTAAGAAAAAAATCATAAAAGTATCTTGAGGTCATTATCACCAAAAATGTTTTATGTGGTCAGTTGTGTATTAAATTTGTTTTAAAAAGAATTATACATCAAATAAATAATTTATTAAAATATTTTTAAAATATCAAAGCATAAATATTTAATTTTACTAAGAAAAACTTTGACACTAAATCTGTTTTTCACTTGGAATCTAAAATGTATAGGTAAAAACCAGCAGGTGTCACTGTGATAACAGATTTTTTTTTCCCCTCTTAAGCAGTTCTGTATAGATAGCTACATAACATCTATAAACGAAGATGTATTAAGAGACAGTGAACTTAAGTTGTATCACTGATCAAAAATACCAAAATGAAGGAAAGCACATATAGTATGCCTAGAGGGTTAGAAGTACTTAAGATAATTGTATTTTTTCTTAAATTTCTTCACATCTCAAAGTTTTATTAAAGTAAAAGTACAGTAAAATCCCCCTTCTACTGTTTTGGATTTTATATTGAAGTAGAGAATAGTGTACAATTCACTGGGTTACAACTGTATAGCCAAAATTAAGAAACAGCATTTTCAGTAAATTTTAAAATGGTTTTTTAAAAACTTTTGATTATTTCCTCCAATTTAAAGTAGAGTTATAAGTTCTAAATTAATCTTTAGAGATAAAAATATGGTAACTGGTAAAAAAAATAATAGGAATTAAAGAGCTAGTTGTCAGAATATTTTTTCCCCCACCTGGAAGCCAAAGTAAAACTTAATAAAATGTTCATTCATTGGAACATTGTGCTATCTATAGATTCTATTCTGAGAGAAACAATAGCACTCCACCTTAAAGAAATTTATAATTGAGTTATGCACGTATAATAATAAAATAGAAAAACCAAGATTATGATATTAAATAAGATATTAAAAGCCATGATATACATAGCAAGCAGATTATGATTAAGTGAATTCCAGTAGGAACTATCTTTGAATAATAATCAAAGAATTATCTATATAATAAAAGCCTAAGTGACCATAACAGTGGAATGACCAGAATGACCAGTCGCTATGATGCACACTGACCACCAGGGGGAAGCCGCTCAACACAGGAGCTGCCCTCTGGTGGTCAGTGTGCTCCCACAGGGCGAGCTCTGCTCAATCAGAAGCCAGGCTCACAGCTGGCAAACACAGTGGCAGTGGCAGGAACCTCTCCCACCTTTACTGCAGTGTTAAGGAGCAGCAAGCAGGCAGACAGTAAGGAGAGAAGGCTCCTGGACTACAAGTGAGTGCAGGATGGGCTGAGGGACTGCCCCCCCTCCCATCCTGTGCACAAATTTTGTGCACAGGGTCTAGTAATAAAAATAAAACTTTAATTGGGAAGGATTTAGAGAATGAAAAAGGATGGCAAAATGCCTGATTTAGTTTAGTTAAATACGCATTTAAAAAATTTTATTGATTGATTTTAGAGAGAGAGAAACATCAATATTTATTATTTCACCCATCCATGCACTCATTAGTTGTTATTTGTATGTGCCTGGTTGACTATGAAGATCTCCTCCACCACGGTTTAAGAGCTGATCTCAGGTACCAGCTGAGATTACCCTTTATGTTGTGTCACCTGTGGAGCTAATTGGGTGGTACTCTGGTCGTCTGAAGACAGCCTCTGGATGTGTGGGTTCTCTGACTTTGAGAAGAGAATCTGGTCTATGTCAGATGCTGCCGATGACTGGTCTTAGGCTACCTGTTAGGAGCCACAAAAGGATCCATAGTTAGTAGCTGCCTCTGCTGGGCATCAGTGTACACGGAGGGGCAAAGTTCTGAAATGTGGCCAAGCTGCCACCAGAACTGAGTTGGAAGCAGGTCAGCAAAAGGCCAAGGTATGCTGAGATCTGCTGCTGCTAGAGCAGACCCTCTTCCTTCCTCAGGTTAAACCAGAGCTGTTTTGAAACACACCTACTATTGCCCATATACAAGAAGTTGTGCAGATATTTCATTAGCAAAGAAGATTGTTGTTTTTTTCCCCTTTGGGGATGGAGGGCATTGCAGTCTGCTAATTGCAGTTATAGTGGGTTACACAGGAGTTCTGAGAGAAAAATGAAGGAAGTTCCAGCACTGGCCGGATAGCTCAGTTATTTGGAACATCATCCTGATATGTCAAGGTTGCAAGTTTGATCCCTAGTCAACAAATCTCTCTCTCTAAAAGTAATCCTAATATACATATGAAAACCCAGGGTCCGTAATGACTGAAGGCTCGACTGAACACTGGAAATCAATCCTGACCTGCCACTGCAGGCACAGTGATCCAGCACTGACTGCCAAAGTAGCTGCAGATCAGGCCTAGAGAGAGGCCCAGAGAAAGAGTCAGGGTCTGATCCACAGACTCCATGGCAGCTGTTCATCAGCCCTTGCCTCTCTCTTTCTCTCCAGGCTTCACCAGCAGCTGTGCCTCTTTTTCACTCTGGGCCTTCATGGGGGCTGCTGATCAGCTCTATCTCTCTGATCAGGCCCTGTTGATAGGCCCAGAGATGCTGATTGGCATAGAAACTGACCAATCAGAACTTAATCTGGGTGAACTGTGAAGGCAGAACCTAAGGTGAGGGCTGAGGAGAGGTTTTAAGGGCAACAACTGTTTGGTTAAAGGTGTAAGAAAGCAGCTCAATTTTTAAAAAATAAATCCTTATTGTTCAGATTATTACAATTGTTCCTCTCCCCCCCCCATAGTTCCCCTCCACCCAGTTCCCACCTCACCCTCTGCCCTTATCCCCACCCTCACCCCGCCACCGCCACTGTCCTCATCCATAGGTGCACGATTTTTGTCCAGTCTCTTCCCACACCCCCCTCACCCATTTCCCCCTGAGAATTGTCAGTCCACTCCTTTTCTATGCCCTGATTCTATTATATTTGCCAGTTATTCTGTCCATCAGATTTTTTACTCACTTGATATGTATGTGTTGTTCATAATTTTTATCTTTACCTTTTTTCTTTTTCTTCCTATTCTTAAAGAATACCTTTCAGCATTTCATATAATAAATTACCCTTTAGTTTTTCCTTATCTGTGAAGCTCTTTATCTGACCTTCAATTCTGATTGATAGCATTGCTGGGTAGAGTATCTTGGTTATAGGTTCTTCCCATTCATCACTTTGAATATTTCTTGCCACTCCCATCTGGCCTGCATAGTTTCTGTTGAGAAATCAGCTGACAGTCCTATGGGTGCTCCCTTGTAGGTAACTAACTGTTTTTTTCTTGCTGCTTTTAATATTCTTTGTCTTTTGCTCTTGGCATTTTAATTATGATGTGTCTTGGTGTGGTCCTCTTTGGATTCCTTTTGTTTGGGGTTCTGTGTGCTTCCTGGACTTGTAAGTCTATTTCTTTCACAGTTGGGGGAAGTTTTCAGTCATTATTTCTTCAAATAGGTTTTCAGTATCTTGCTCTCTCTCTTCTGGCACCCCCATAATTCTGATGTTGGTATGCTTGAAGTTGTTCCAGAGGTTCCTTACACTATCTTTGAATTTTTGGATTCTTTTTTATTTTTGCTTTTCCAGTTGAGTGTTTTTTTGCTTCTTCATATTTCAAATCTTTGACTTGATTCTTAGGATCCTCTAGTCTGCTGTTAGGTCTCTGTATATATTCTAGGAAATTATTGAAAAACCTTATAACCGTGATTTTGAACTCTATATCCAGTTGTTTGTTTTCCTCCATTTCTTTCATTTGTGATCTGTTTCTTTGTCTCTATTTTGGCCGCTTCCCTGAGTTGATAGAGTGGCTTTGTATGTTATGTGTCCTATAGAGCCCAGTGGCTCAGCCTCCCCAGTTACCTGAGGTGGATACTCTTAGTGCACCCCTTTATGGGCTGAGTGCATAGTCTTGTTGTAGTTAAGTCTTTATTTTTGTTTTTGTTTTAATTAAATCTTTATTATTCAGATTATTACATTTGTTTCTCTTTTTTCCCCTTCATAGCACCCCTCCACCCAGCTCCCACTCCTCCCTCTGTCCTTAGCTCCCTCCCATTGATCTCATCCATAGGTGTATGATTTTTGTCCAGTCTCTCCCTGTACACCCCTCACCCCTTCCCCCCTGAGAATTATCAGTCCACTCCCTTTCTGTGCTCCTGATTCTATTATATTCACCAGTTTATTCTGTTGATCAAATTTTTAATTCACTTAATTTTTAGATTCACTTGTTGATAGATATATATTTGTTGTTCATAATTTTTTGTCTTTTACCTTTTTCTTCTTCCTCTTCTAAAAGAGTACCTTTCAGCATTTCATATAATACTGGTTTGGAGTTGATGAACTCCTTTAGCTTTTTCTTATCTGTGAAGCTCTTTATCTGCCCTTCAATTCTGAATGTTAGCTTTGCTGGATAGATTGTTCTTGGTTGTAGGTTCTTGCTATTCATCACGATGAATATTTCTTGCCACTCCCGTCTGGCCTGCATCGTTTCTGTTGAGAAATCAGCTGACAGTCGTATGGGTGCTCCCTTGTAGGTAATAAACTGTTTTTCTCTTGCTGCTTTTAATATTCTCTCTTTCTCTTTTGCTCTTGGCATTTTAATTATGATGTGTCGTGGTGTAGTCCTCTTTGGATTCCTTTTATTTGGGGTTCTGTGTGCTTCCTGGACTTGTAAGTCTATTTCTTTTACCAGATGTGGGAAGTTTTCAGTCATTATTTCTTTAAACAGGTTTTCAGTATCTTGCTCTCTCTCTTCTTCTGGCATCCCCACAATTCTGCTGTTGGTACGCTGAAAGCTGTCCCAGAGTCTCCTTACATTATGTTCACATTTTTGGATATTTTTCTCTTCTTGCTTTTCCAGTTGAATGTTGTCTGCTTCTTTATATTTCAAATTTTTTACTTGATTCTTGCCTTTCTCTAATCTGCTGTTAGGACTCTGTATAATATTTTTTATTTCAGTCAGTGTATGTTTAATTTCTATTTGGTCCTTTATCGTCTTTAGTAGGACCTTTTCCATCTCTAGTTGGCTCTTTTGTATCGCTAGTTGGTCCTTTTTCATCTCCTCTTGGGTCTCACTAAATTTATTGAATTTTTCTAGCATATTCTTGAAAAACCTTACAAGCGTGGTTTTGAACTCCATATCCAGTCGTTTTTTTTCCTCCATTTCTTTTGTTTGTGATCCCTTCCCTTGTTTCGGCATTTTCACTATGCCTGGGAAACTTCTGTGTTGGATTCAGCCTTATGATGCCAGATGCAAAACTGAAGAAGCCTCTGTTGAGCTTGAGAGGGGTGGAGTCTCAGGGCTTAAGGGACCGCCTTGCCTTCCAGTCGGCCCCGCCCTCCACGGCCCGTGAGTCTCACGTGACTGGGTAATCCCTGGAGCGGTCCTTGTGCGCACGCGCACCCGCAGTGCCTCTAACCGCTGCCTTTCCGGCTCCCCTGAGCACTAGGACCACACGAGTCTAGGTCCCCAGGGTTTCGCCCGAAACAGGGGCTTAGTGGAGTCAGAAGTGGCACAGTTCGTAGGGTCTGTCTCCCGCCCACTACGAAAGCCAGCGGCACAATCAGCAATCTGTCCTGCGCGCAGCACCGTCCGCGTGCGAGACAGACCTGATCTTCTGCGACTCCCCTAAATTTTCGTGCACCTCTCCCTTTTCACAGTCCAAACTCCCCCTGTATGAGTTTCGCTGGATCTGGGGTTTAGTGTCGTAAAATAAAGGGTTCAATGCCGTAGGGAGTCTCCGTTTCCCTCCCGCCAGAGAAAGCCAGCCAGGCACTCCGGCACCCGCTCTCTCTGCGTGCGCGTCCCCATACCTCAGCTTTTTGCAGCTCCTCTGGGTCTCCGTGAGCCCCTCTCTTTCCTTCTAGCTGAAGAACTTCCACTCAGCCAGCTTTCTTGTGGTTCTGGATGATGTCCGTTCTGTCTTTTAGTTGTAGTTTTGAAATTGTTGTGCGAGGCGGCAGTGTAGGTGTTTACCTATGCCGCCATCTTGGATTCCTCCCTGTAGTTAAGTCTTGATTGTTGTTGGTATCATGGGGAGGCAATGACCTCCAGGCCAATTGGCTGTGAGGATCAACTGTATCTACGCTGGGAGAACTTTTGTGCTGGAGACACCCTTATGAGACAAGATTTGCAATAAGCCTCTGTGCTTAGCTTGGATGGGGTGGAGTCTCTGGGTTTAGCAGACAGCATTGGTTTCCGTCAGTCCTGCCCTAATAGGCCCCTATGTCTCAGTGTCCCGTGGTAATCGCTCCAAGCACCTCTGAGCGAAAGCCGCCCTTGTGTTCTACCCACTGCCAGACAGTCGAGTTTCTCTTTGAATGAGTCTAGGTCCCCAGAGTCTCACCCGGAACTGGAGTTCAGGGCAGTCAGGAGCTTTGTCTCCCTCCTGCTTGAGAAAGCCAGCCATGCACTCAGTTGCCAGTTCTCTCTGCACATACATGTCACAGTACCTCTGCCTCCTGCAGCTCCTCTGAGTCTCAGTGTGCTTTTATCTTTCCTTCTAGTTGTAGAATTTCCATTTAGCCAGCCTTCCTGTGGTTCTGGATGATATCCGTTTTGTCTTTTAGTTATAGTTTTGAAATTGTTTGCAAGGCAGCAGTTTAGGTGTTTACCTATGCTGCCATCTTGGTTTCTCTGTGGTTCAATTTTTTAACGACCAGTTTGGCAGTATAGTGCATATGGCTGGCTATCAGTATAGATATAGGGATTATGTATTTTTGTCTGCCAAGAGCATCTCCTCCTGCTGAAAAAGTATCCCCCCCCCATTTAAGCAATCCTATCCTATATAATCTATCTATACTAATAAAAAGGTAATATGCTAATTAAACTGGATCGACCAGCTATCTTCTGGATGTCTGACTTCCTTCTGGACAAAGCCATGTTGTTGGGGACTGAGGCAGTGGCAGTTTGGGGCGATCAGGTCAGCAAGGAAGGCAGTTGGGGGCAAGATCAGTCTGGCCGGGGGGAGCAGTTGGGGGCAAGATCAGGCCAGCATGGGAAGGCTGTTGGGAGCAAGAACAGGCCAGCAGGGGAGGACCATTGAGGGTGAAGATCAGGCCAGCAGGAGAGGAGAGTTGGGGATATTCAGGCCAGCAGGGGAGGGAAGTTGGGGTGACAATGCAGGCAGAGGCAGTTGGGGGCGAGATCAGGTGGGCCGGGGAGGGCAGTTAGGGGTGATCAGGTAGGCAGGCAGAGGCAGTTAAGGGCAATCAGGCAAGTGGGCAGAGAGTTGAGGGGCGATCAGGCAGGCAGGCAAAGGGGTTAAGGACCTTTAGGCAGGCAGGAAGAGAGAGTTCAGGGTGGTCAGGTAGGCAGGCAGGTGAGTGGTTATGAGCCAGCAGTTCCAGATTACGATAGGGATGTCACACCCCCAGGTGGTCTTCGATTGGAGAGGGTGCACCCTGGGCTGAGGGAAGGTCCCTTCTCGCCCCCCCCCTCCATGCATGAATTTTGTGCACTAAGCCACTAGTAAATAAATAATTCTATAAAAGGAAAAAAAAAGAAAGAAGTTCCTTTTCAGATGGGAAAAGGAAGTATATGGGAGGGGCTGTTATAACCATAGAACTGTTTTAAACAGAGTTATTTTTATAGGGCTTTCTCATGACCTACCATATGAGAGCTCCTCCATGACCCTCCTGATTCTTGTCTTGGTTAAAGTCTCTATCATACATGCTGACAGTACTAAATCTTGCTTGATTTAAGATTCTCATTTCAAATGCAAGTAATTATATTTATCATACATATCCTTTGACCTGGTCGACAGTTATTCACTGTTTCAAAGATTTTACACATATTGTCTCATTACATCTTCACAACAGTTCTATGAAATTGATATCATTATCATCTCCATTTTGCAGTGAGAAACCTGCAGAGGCTGAACCAAAATCTTCCAAATCACACAGAATGTAATAGAGTAGAAGAGTCCAGCAAAACTTGACTCCAAAGCCAAACTTCTAACCAGCCCCATGTACTAGTCTAGTTTCCATCTAGTATGAAAACAGGTCTGAAGAGGTAGAGCAAGGGCCCAGCAGCTGTGCCTCCATGGTTGAGCATAGACCTATGAACCAGGAAGTCATGGTTTGATTCCCAGTCAGGGCACATGTCCGAGTTGTGGGCTCAATCCCCAGTAGGGCCCATGCAGGAGGAAGCCAATTGATGATTCTCTCTCATTATTGATGTTTCCATGGAGATAGAGGAAGGAGTTTTGGTTTTTCTTTGAGAACGTTGGGGCCAGTACATCTGAGTGCCCAGCAGCTACAGGTGCAGTTACCATTGTGTGCTGTAACAGACTGCTGTTCCTGTCAATGTATACAGGAACTTAAACCCATTACTTAGACAATTTTCTCAGCATTTCCAGCCTTAATAAGTTGTCATTTTTCTGTAGGTAAGTGGCATGATGGAAATGTTAAGGAAAGTTACTCTATAGATTCAGATGTGTGATTGATAAGAGGAAATCACTACCCTACACATGGATTTTTTAGAATGTGGCTGAAAATAGCAATTCCTAGTCTAGACAGAGTAGGGATAGAGGTGAAGCTCTTGCTTTGGAATTTAAGATAGTGGGAATTTTTAACATCCATATTTAGATATGTCTCTGTACTGTTTACATTATGACAAATACTAGCACAGCTGCAGATTTATATAATCGGCTCTATTGCCTTTGTTTATATATATATATATATATATATGATATACATAAATATTCATAACTATTATCCCAAGGGCCTGAATTTTTTTCTTTTGAGAACACTAAGCACTATAAATTAAAAAAATAAAAAAGATGTTAAGATATCAAAAATGTATCTGTCTAGATAAATGTTTTGTTTTTATGTAATTAGAAAATACTATTTTATTAAGTAGCTATTCCTATATAAGGATTTCCCATTTCCTTTCCCAGAAGACTAAATTGTTCAAGAACAAAGAATGTGTTCTATATCCCAAGCTTCGAACATGTGCTGTGTATCTAAAAAGGAAAGTTCTCTCCCTGTTGTAAGGCTGATTCTGAGTTAGACTGAGGATGATTTGAATTGTCCTTGCTGTTTACAGTTGTTTTATAGTGACTGAGTATGAAGGTAAATGCTAGATGAAGGTGTTTAATTATTTTTGGTCTAAAAGCATTTAGGTTCATCTATCACCAGCTAATTTATGATATTTGCTTGTTGTCACGGGAAAGCTTTTAAGGTAAACTATATATAGTGAAAGTAGAAGCTTAAATTCTTACCTCTTTGGGAAAAAAATCCAGTTATTCCCAATTAACACACTTTCTTTTGTTGTTGTTCTTACAAATTTAGGTTATCTGATTAGAACTTGCAGTGAATCTCTGGATAAAAGCAATGTTGTATGCAGTGATCAGGCTCTTAGCCTGCAAAGATGGTCGTGTCTCATGATGGAGTGGCACCAGAGTAGGAACAGTAGTGTGTAATGCTCTAAGCTAGTAATCGGCCACTGTATTTAATGATTTTTCTGAGGTGTGTGCTAGAGTTTCAACTCGTGGGACCTGGACTGTACTCTTCTTGATGAAGCTCCCGGCAATTCTGTGGCTGGGTAGAAACAGGGGTCACAGAGTCACTTGGTTTTGAAGGGAGGAGGCTTCTACCGTTTAGGCTGACTCCTCTGTCCCCAGGCTACTTCCTTCCTGTTGTTACATTTCCTATCTCAAAGTGAAGTTCTCCTCTCACTTCCAAATGAAGTCTCAGCTTTTCTCTTCTCTGGTGCTGAAGAGATTTTCAGTTTTTAATAGGATTTACATAAGAAGTAGGTGAGAGAAGCAGCTTTCCCTACCACCACCACACAGACCTATTTTTAAATGTAAGGTGATAGTGATAGTTCTTTAAACCCATCACTGTATACAAGTGCCACGATTCACAGAACTGGTGAGCTTCCATGCCTTTGTCCTTGGTTCTCTAAATGTGGGATATTCTGTGAAGTGACTAAGGTGCTGTGAGCTTGCTGCCCCCAAGCTTACACAGGGGCTGGAGAAATGACAAGTAAGGGTGGAAAGCAGCCTCCACGGGTTTATTTTCCATTTCTTTCCTCCTTCTTGCTTGCTTAGGCTCATCCTGCATCATAGCCCTGGGTTACCATGAAGTGAACCAGAGTGGTGTGGAGATCCCAGGTTCCAGTGGTGTCTGCAAGGGTAAGAGTATAGCAACTCACCTATCTCTCACGAATCTGCTCTATGTGTGTCTCTTGTACTGATCTTGAGTTTATTGTCATAATTTCGGGTAGATATTTCATTAAAGACACAGAGCAGACCGTACGTGAGTCCTGGAATGTGTTGATATTACTCTATATTAATCACCTGGAAAGTGGGAATTCTAAGAGAGGACCAGGTGGGTGTGATGTGAGAGGAGTGCCTGCACCAGAGATGAGTGAGTTATGTGTTCTAAACCAGACCATCTAGTTATATTTTACTTTGTGGTTATTTCTATTATGTAGCCCCCAAGTCTTCAGTGAAACCTTGTTCAAATGCCCCAACCCGATCTCAGCTGTGTGGCAGGAATTAAGGAAGGAGCTGTTCATGTATTTCCATTTTTGCACAAGGATGAAAAGATAAAAATGTAGAGATTATGCAAGACCATTAACTTATTCTACAAATGTGTTAGAACTGCCACCAAAACCCAAGATGCCCACCCAGGCTCCACATTTACAGTTTAGCTACTACTCCGTTTATCTGCTCATGTGTGTAGCCCAATGCCTGGAAGAGTTACAGATATCTGCTGAGTTCTCCACTCACTTTCCTTTGTATCTCCCTTGAGCCCTTTCCTCCACTCACTCCCCTCTGGTCAAAGCCATCAGCAACCTCCACGGAGCTGAATCCATGATTGATCCTGAGTTCATATTAATCTGTCTCAGCAGTTGACACGATTGATTACTTCTAGCCCTCCTTCTAGAAATAGTTTCTTCCTATGACTTTCTGATTGGATATTCTTGGTGTGCCTTCTACCTCTCTGGGTCTTCCTCTTCTTTCCAGTCTCTCATTTTTTTAATGTGTTTCAGGGTCAGGCCTCCAGCCTAGTCTCTTCCCTGCAGCCAGTCCCCAACCTTAACTGTCAGCTCCCCAGTCTGTACCTTCAGCCCTGACTTTTCCCTATACTTTCAACTGCTGATTAGCATCTCACTTAGATAGGTCTAAAAAGGTAACTTCAGTGTTGAAACAGAACCTTTGATGCCCCATCCAAACCTGCCCCTCCTCAGGCTTCCCCACCTCAATATACAGCACTACTACTTCTCCAGCTGCGTGGGTCACATCTAGGCATCCTACTCGATCTCCCATCACACCCACATCAGCCCAGCAGTTAGCCAAGTGGGCGCTGCCTTAGTAATATATCATGAATCTAATCACTGCTTCAGCTTGTCTAATTACTGTTTCTTAACCAGTCTCCTTGCTTTCATTCTTGACATGCCCCTGATCTACTTTCCATGCAGCATCCATGTCTCTTTCAGAAAACATGAATCAGAACATGTCATTTACCTGTTTAGAGCCCTCTAATGACAACCTCTCCCACTCAGGTAAAATCCATACTCCGTTCATGGCCTGTGAGGTCCTGTCTATGGACTTTGCTTAGTTTCATTTAGCTGCTCTTCAAACATATCCAGGCCCATTTCTACCCAGAGCCTCTGCCTTACATGCTCCTCGCCCAGCTCTTACAAGGACTTCTCCATCACTTTCTTTAGCTTTCAGTTCAAATGTCCCCTTGGAGGGTCCTTCCCTGACCTTTCAATCTAAATAGCACCCTTGTATATGTATCTGATAGCCCCCCAGCTAGAATGTAAACTCCATGAGGGAAGGAACTTTGTCTATTTTATCCATTCTGTATTCCTAATGCCTAGTATGTGAGAATTATTGATTGGATGGATGGAGCAACAAATGGATGGATGGATAGATGGGTGGATATGCTATAGTCTAGCACTCTTTTCATCTGAATATTGTCACATCTAATTTTCTAAAATTGTAATATGAAAAATTAAGGTATCTCTAAATAGCTTATTCTACATTTTGTTGTGGATTTTTTAAAGCATTTAAACCCTGGCCAGTATTACTCAATGGTTAGAGTGGTGGCCCACATACAAAAGGGTTGCAGTTCAATTCCCAGGCAAGGGCATGTACCTGGGTTATAGGTTTGATCACACTCTCACATCAGTGTATTTCTCTCTCTCTCTCTCTCTCCCTCTCTTTCCCCCTTTCTTCCACTCTCTAAAAATCAATGGAAAAAATATCATCTCGTGAGGATTAACAAAAAAATTAAAATAAAACAAAAAGCATTTAAGGATAATACATCCTTAAATTTTTGAATAACATTGCTAGGCATAGCTATTCTATGGAAATGGTTTCCTCTTTATTAAAGTACAAGAGGCCTGCGGCCTCTCATACTCTGGAAGCTGTCAGTCAGACATCCTTACTACTGTCACAGAGGCAGAAGAGGCTCCTGCCACCACCACTGCACCTGCCAGCCATAAGCCTGTGTGGGAGTGCACTGACCACCAGGGGGCAGTTCGTGCATTGAGTGTCTGCCCCCTAGTGGTCAGTGTGTGTCATAGTGACTGGTCATACTGCCATTTGGTCAATTTGCATAATACCTTTTTATTATATAGGATCATATAGTAACAGCATACTAGTACTCTTCAGGGAAAAATAAAACCTCCCTAAAGCAACTATAGGAACTTAATTTTAAATCATGATAGAGACTCTATCATGTTTTTTTTTAAATATTGGAACATTTCATTTTATAGACAGACTATCCAAATAATAATCTATATATATATAAAAGCCCAGCAACCGTTATGACAGAGCAACTGGAACTACTGGTCTCTATGATGCGCACTGACCACTAGGGGGTAGACGCTCAACACAGGAACTGCCCTCTGGTGGTCAGTCGCTCCCACAGTGGGAGCACCGCTCAGCCAGAAGCCGGGCTCATGGCTGGTGAGTGCAATGGTGGTGGTGGTGGTGGGAGCCTCTCCCACCTCTGCAGCAGTGCTAAGGAGCGGCAAGCCAAGTGGTAAGGAGCAAGCAGGTAGGGGGTTAGGAGCGAGCAGGCAGGTGGTTAGAAATGAGCAGTCCCAGATTTCGAGAGGGCGCAGGCCAGGCTGAGGGACACCCCCTCCTCCAGTGTACAAATCTTGTGCACCAGGCCTCTAGTCTCTAAGAAGAAGAGATGTGACCACTGTATCCTCACTGAGTCAGAAGTATCTGAGGAGCATGAAAAATGGGGTAGCTAAGGGGACAAGAGTGTCCATGAGAAGTTCAAATTCTACCTCTTCTGCTAGTAAACTAGGTGACTGTCAGCAAGTTACTTAATCTCTCTGTGCCTCAGCTTCCTCATCTGTAAAACAAAGGTGATAAAAGCAACAAAACATACCTTATAAGTTCATTTTAAGGATAAAAAGAGTTAACTTATGTAATATTTTAAAACACAGCCTGATCTATGTGCTATGTTTAATGTTTGCTTTTAAGAGAATTTTATCACCATCATCGATTCTAAGTGCCCATTTAGGAATTCACTCTTTATAAGCCATCCGTAAAAAGGTTGACAGGTCACGACCATAAGTAGTTTAAACCTCTTGAAATGAAGTCCAAAGTGGTTCCCCTTGGAGCATGTAGCTGGATTAGACTGCTTTCTATGATCTTAAAATACACATTGAAGCCAAGGAAACACTAGTTTCGTAAATCCTTAACTGGCACACCCATCCAGCTGGTACCACAAATGACATCACGTTGCAGGAAGATCAGCTAATATATTCCATGGAACCAAAGGCACTTCTCAGGATAGAATGTGTCTTACTTCTAGTTCCCAGGCTGGCCTTTGATTCAGACCCAACTTGGCGGAAAATCTAGCCTCTCAAATAGGTCTCTGCTGAACCCAACTTGATAATTTACCAAAGTTATTTATTACCACATTTAGTAATTTGGGTGAAATTTCTCATTTCTCAAAACATGTTTTCTTACAACCTTTTGAAAGAATGTTATTGGTATGTGGGTTGGTTGTCTGGAGCCAGCTTCTTATCTAGAGACCAGATGCAAAAAGTCTGAGTTCAGCGAAGTGGCTTAGACTGCATGCTTCTGTTTTGTTTTGTTTAATAAGCATGCACAGGTCTCATTAAAACCAGTGCTACCCCCATCCAGGAACAATGCCACACATATCATTTCCTGAAATAATAGAGTTGGAAGGCAATTATCTACTCACAAAACAGGCTGAAACAACAGTTCCTGATATTCTTCTCAAATACTTTAACTTCCCAAGGAATCCGGAAAAAATAATTCCATGAGACAGTGTTGTGAATGAAGGTATGACATTTCAGTTTCCTTCTCTGGAATCCAGGAACCAGCAGTCATGAATTAATTACTGCCCACTTGCGTTCCTGAGAGGCGCTGGCTGGGAGGTTGTTTGTCTCTGCTTTAGGAACACCAGGAGTCCTGCCTTCCAGCCTCTTGTGACATGAGGCCTGGAGTTCCTTTGTGTGCACTTCTGGGAACCATTCCAGAGATTACCTGCCGCTTCTGAAACTGCGCTTATTTGTGGCCTTGTTTTCCATTTACTCCTAAAGAGAACTTGGGACTTCGCTTCAGACTTTGCAGATAAGAAATGTACATTCTTTCTAGAAAAAATCCCGAATACCTATTTCATCAAAACATGTTTTCAAGTAGGAAAGAGAGAGCGAGCGGTTTTGTGGGCTGGGAGGGATTCCTAATAAGAGCTGTCTGCTCTGTGATCCTGAACTATCTGGACATTGCCAAGGTGGCTTACTGATGTTCATGGCAAGAAATAGCAATTAGGAAGATTTCTAATAGACTAGACATTGCCTTCTGGAAGTCTCATCCGGAGGAAAAGTGGCACAAAAGATTCATGTATCAGGGATGCATATACAGGTTTTCTTTTTCATGTGCTAAAAAAAAATTGGGGACAATCATCTGGATGTTGAATCTATACAATGCCAATTAAAAAGTTATATAAAAACTTCCAGAAGACTGTCAGTCTCAAATTTCTTTTTTTAAATTAATTTTTATTAATTTTTTATACATATCTCCCCATTGCCCCCCCTCCCTCCCAGGCATACCCCGACCCCCCAGTGTCTGTGATCATTGGTTATGCTTATATGCATGCATACAAGTCCTTTGATTGATCACTTATCTACCTCACCTAACTTTAATCTTTCTGCTGTAATTTCACAGTCTGTTTGATGCTTTATGATTTTTGTCCTCCTGAGAATTATCAGTCTACTCCCTTTCTGTGCTCCTGATTCTATTATATTCACCAGTTTATTCTGTTGATCAAATTTTTAGTTCACTTAATTTTTAGATTCACTTGTTGATAGATATGTATTTGTTGTTCATAATTTTTTGGCATTTACCTTTTTCTTCTTCCTCTTCTAAAAGAGTACCTTTCAGCATTTCATATAATACTGGTTTGGAGTTGATGAACTCCTTTAGCTTTTTCTTATCTGTGAAGCTCTTTATCTGCCCTTCAATTC
>JAAGEH010000392.1:18073658-18102825 GCA_011751065.1 Lasiurus cinereus
TTGCTGGATAGAGTGTTCTTGGTTGTAGGTTCTTGCTATTCATCACGTTGAATATTTCTGGCCACTCCCATCTGGCCTGCATCGTTTCTGTTGAGAAATCAGCTGACAGTCGTATGGGTGCTCCCTTGTAGGTAATGAACTGTTTTTCTCTTGCTGCTTTTAATATTCTCTCTTTGTCTTTTGCTCTTGGTATTTTAATTATGATGTGTCTTGGTGTGGTCCTCTTTGGATTCCTTTTATATGGGGTTCTGTGTGCTTCCTGGACTTGTAAGTCTATTTCTTTTACCAGATGTGGGAAGTTTTCAGTCATTATTTCTCTAAATAGGTTTTCAGTATCTTGCTCTCTCTCTTCTTCTGGCACCCCCATAATTCTGATGTTGGTATGCTTGAAGCTGTCCCAGAGGCTCCTTATATTATCTTCACATTTTTGGATTCTTTTCTCTTCTTTCTTTTCCAGTTGAATGTTTTCTGCTTCTTTATATTTCAATTTTTTGACTTGATTCTTGCCTTTCTCTAGTCTGCTGTTAGGACTCTGTATAATAGTTTTTATTTCAGTCAGTGTATGTTTAATTTCTAGTTGGTCCTTTTTCATCTCTAGTTGGACCTTTTCCATCTCTAGTTGAATCTTTTGCCTCTCCAGTTGATCCTTTTTCATCTCCTCTTGGCTCTCGCTAACTTTATCCCACTTTTCTAGCATATTCTCGAAAAACCTTATAAGCGTGGTTTTGAACTCTATATCCAGTTGTTTCTTTTCCTCCATTTCTTTTGTTTGTGATCCTTTCCCTTGTCTCGGCATTTTCACTATGCCGGGAGAAATTCTGTTGGATTTAGCATTATAATACCAGACCTTCAGAACCGCAGAAGCCACTCTGTTGAGCTTGGGAGGGGTTGAGTCTCAGGGCTTAAGGGACTGCCTTGCCTTTCAGTCGGCCCCGCCCTCTACGACCCTTGAGTCTCACGTGACTGGGTAATTGCTGGAGTGGTCCTTGTGCACGCGCCCACAGTGCCTCCAGACAGCTGCCTTTCCGGCTCCCCTGTGCCCCAGGACCACACGAGTTTAGGTCCTCAGGGTTTCACCCAAAACTGGGTCTTAGTGGAGTCAGAAGTGGCACGGTTGGGAGGGTCTCTCTCCCACCTACTCTTGAAAGCCAGCAGCACAATCAGCAATCTCCTCTGTGCGTAGTTCTGTGCTTGCCACCAGACCTCTGATCTTTTGCGACTCCCCTAAATTTCCATGCACCTCTCCCTTTTCACAGTCCAAACTCCCCCTGTATGAGTTTAGGCTGGATCTGGGGTTTAGTGTTGTAAGATAAGGGGTTCAATGCCTTTGAGAGTCTCCGTTTTCCTCCTGCCAGAGAAAACTAGTCAGGTACTCTGGCACCCACTCTCTCCTTGCGCGCGTCTCCATACCTCAGCTTTTTGCAGCTCCTCTGGTTCTCCTCGAGCCCCTCTCTTTCCCTCTAGTTGTAGAATTTCCACTCAGCCAGATTTCCTGTGGTTCTCGATGATGTCTGTTCTGTCTTTTAGTTGTAGTTTTGAAATTGTTGTGCAAGGCAGCAGTGTAGGTGTTTACCTATGCCACCATCTTGGATTCTCTCATCATCAGTATTTCTATTTCTCTCTTCCTTTCCCTTCTGCTCTGTAAAATAAAAAAATATATATTTTTTAAAATAGTCAATATTAGTACTTAAAGTTGTATCATACATTATAGTTTATAAAAAATAAACTTGCTCACATAATTATTTCATTTGAACCTGTCAGTCCTGTGAAGTAGGCAGGAAAGGTGTTCTCATCTGACATTAAGAACAGAAATTGAAAGACGTAAGTAACTTAACCAAAGTTAATGGATGGCAAATCAAGGACTCAAAATCTGGTGCTATTTCCTCAAGATTTTTCACCTGTACATATCAAAACCAAGACAGTGGTAAGGACTGGCTTTTATAAATTTGAGAGCAGGTCCCTGATAGTAGTGTTTCCTAGTGCCAGCCCATACATGATAACACAGTTTTCCGGTCTGTGTCATTCAGATTGTCAGGCTGGATGGGGAAATGAGAAATGAGGGTCCATTTAGTGAGTTTTAATAGAGTTAAATTTATTCAACTTAAAGGACTGCCTTTTACTCTAAGGTTATAGTTTTCTTGCTCTTAGGTGTTAACATATTCTTATGAAATGATGACAGAACAGTTATTTCTTTTTTGTTAACACCTCTAGTTGATATAATAGAACTTTGACAAATCACAACTCTAGTGTGATTTCATTATTTTATGTGTTAATAGTTTAAGTTTACAGTGTTATTTAGTTTATCTCTTTAAAGCCATAAAACCAGGCACTTGGATTTTTACACAATTTTGGTTTTATCTCTCTCTATTTTTTATTATCCAGGTCACTGATTTTTAGCTCTTGACAGAAGTCACAGCCATTTTGAGAATCTGATGACTATGGATTCCTCTCACTATCTCAAACCCACAGAAAGCACATACACAAACATACACAAACAATGATTGGTACAAATTAAGTAATTCACAAACTGAGTGGTACCTAAAGACCTCTAGTGGTTCTGTTGGCAGCAGCAAGAACATCACCAGGTGTGTTCGACTGGTGGGCTCAAACCACAACCTCAGTACCTGAGTTCTGGCTAGGAAAGAATTCAAAACCAAGATTCACACTATTTAGAAAGTCAGAGAGAAAGAAGTAATCTGTAGAAGAAATGGGTTTAGGAAATAAGTTACGGAGGCAAAGGAAAGGCCCTGTAGCTGAGAAGTGAGAAAGGTCAAGATGATGCATCTAGGGGAGGGGAGAAGGGAAGGGAAAGGCCTACCATGCTCCTAGGGGAGAGTGCGCTGGATCCTCCTCTCTCCTAAAGGTGGTTAGAGTGGAGATCTTAGGGGAGGTCTTGGGAGAGGATCTTAATAGAATATTCTTCCTCTTCCTGGGTGTATCCTTTCAGGGTCTAGGTCTCCACTGATTGATTGTCTGGCACCAGGGCAGGGGGTCATTTTCAGTGCAGCTGGTCCTGACATCAGCTGTGGTGTTGATTTTCTGGTTTATTGGGCCTGGAGCTGAAATGGAACTGAAACCTAGATGTTATCTCTAGGGAGGAAAGGTCAGGGGATCCAAACCAAGTGATCAGTGATTTGCTAGGAGAGAAAAGGTCACCCTGGGGATGAGGTTCCTCCTTACACTTGTCCATTACTGTGCATCTGGGGCTTTTCATCCTTGTGATCTTCTGTACCTGAGCCATTGACCTTGCTCTGCCTACCACAGTTCTGGTTGTTTGCTCATGTAACCCATTTTGTTTGTATGTTTGTCTTTTTTCATCTTGTTTTATTCTGTTAGGTATTGGGGCTTATACAGGGGAGATTGGTTTTATAAGAGACTACATGGAAGGCCCAGTGTCAGAACCCAATGTTTATTTGGAGGTTCCTATACCTTGTTCAGTTTTTCAGCTAAAACTGGTATTTGATGGAAGATTATAAAATATTATTAGAACATATTATCTTGGCAAGGAAGTGAGGAAGAGGACTCATACAATTCGTGGTAAGAGTATAAATTGATGTAACTTTTTCAGAGGGCAACTGGAAATATCAGTCAACATTTAAAATGCACATACTTGTATTTGTAGGTTGAGACATGTGTACAAATATCTTTGTTGGAGCTTTTCATATATGGGCAAACTACTAGAAATACATAAATATCTATCAATATGGTACTTGTTAAATAAATTATGGTATAGTCAAGATGGAATACTATGAAGACATGAAAAAGAATGGGGTAGCTTTATTTATGACCAAATGGAATGGTCTCCAAGACAGATCATTATGTGGAAATGCATTTGTAAAGGAGGAAATGCACACAAACATGGGCATGGGCAATTCTGGAGCATACACCAACAGCTGGTAGTCATGGCTGGCTTAGAGATGGGGACTGGAGGGATGATAGTGTCTAGTAGGAAAGATACTTATTTTTTCTCTTTTTTATGATGCCTAAGTAATTTTAATCAGGTCATTGTACTACGTATTTGATTTCTTTAAAAGCTATTTTTAACAAAAGAATTTATTTAAAAAATTACTATGCGACATGAGAAAAAGAGGTTAGATGATAGTTAGATTAAACTGCCTAAATGAAAGGGGATGATACACAATGAACAGACTTTTATTTTTGCCTGTTCTCTAATGTGAGAACAAGGGCACCTGATGGAGTTAAGAACTGGTAAGTGAATAAATAAAAGGAAATAGTTTTTCACATAGTATGTAGCCAGTCTAAGGAATTTACCGCCACAGGCAGTCCTAGAGTCAAATATTGTGGCTGGAATTTTTTTCTTTTTTGGAAGTCTGGTCATTTATGTCCAGTCATAACATTTGTAGTTATGCAAGAAAAGATAAGGATAATCAAATCTGATATGCAGGATGTTAGCTGATCATTGCAAAGGAAGGAATTTCTGCTCAACTCCCTTCTTTTTTGGCTTCTTCCAATGCCTCAGAATAACATTACACAATGAACTAGGTCCACTTTGAAGCGTGGACAGTACTTCCTCTAAATCATTAGGTATTATTCATGGCCCAGGGAGGAATTCCAGAGCTGTCTGGGCAACAAAGCTCTTAGGTCTTTTTTTGCACCCAGAATGATGGCCCCTTCAGTTCCAAGTTAAGCATTTTGGCTGGTCAGCCCTCCTGCTGAGGCACCACTCCCACCATTACCAAGAAAGTACACGTTCAAAGGGAAATAATAGTTTTCAGTTCTTCCCCTGTGGAGCCTGCAATCTTGTATAAGCAACAGATGATAGAGGGAGGGACTGACTAGATATTCAGGAAACAATTCATGCTTTCTTCTCTCTCCTTTGGCTCCAACTAGTCATGAATCCCTCCACTAGGGGTTAGACTGAAGACATAAGGCAGTGCTTACCTACCTCATTTAGCCCCATTTACAGGCTTAACATTATTTTTGGTCATGTTTACCCACATGAGGAATACTGCACTTATGCCCTTCTTATGTTTAAAGATCAAGAGTAGAATGTAGGGGAAGAAAAATGGTGGCATAGGTGAACACCTAAACTGCTGCCTCACACAACAATTTCAAAACTCCACTAAAAGCCAGAAAAACCATCCAGAACCTGGCTGAGTGGAAATTCTACAACTAGAAGAAAAGAGAGGGGCTCATAGAGACTCAGAGGAGCTGCAAAAAGCTAAGGTACAGAGATGCGTGTGTGGAGAGGACAGGAGTTGGAGGGCCTGGCTGGCTTCCTCTAGCAGGAGGGAGATGGAAACTCCCAACTGCACTGGATCCCATATCCGACTGCACTGAACCCCAGTTCCAGGCGAGACTCATATGGGGGAGTCTGGACTGTTGTGTAAAGGGAGGAGTGGACGGAAACTTAGGGGAGCCGCGAAAGGGCAGAGGCCTGGAGATGCACACGAAAGTGTGCACACAGAGGGCTGATTGCTGATTGTGCCACTGGCTTTCCAGGTCGGACTGCACTGAACCCCACTTTCAGACCCTGGGGACCCAGACTCATAGGGGTCCCTGGAGCGCGTGGAAACTCAGAGGAGCTGGAAAGGCAGAGATCTGGAAATGCACGAGTGTTACTGTGCACAGAGAGGGCTGCAGCATTTCCCGAGGGACACAGACCAGGGGCTAATGGGAAGCCAAGGCTGTCTGCTCAGCCCTGAGACTCTGCCCCATCCAAGCCTAGCACAGAGGCTTTTGCAATCTTGCAAGTCTTAAGGCGGAGTCCAGCACAGAAGTTCTCCTGGCATTAATACAGCTGATCTGCACAACCAATTGGCTTGGAGGTCAATTACCCGCAGTGATACGAACAACAATCAAGACTTAACTACAACAAGGCTGTACACACAGTCCACAAAAGGGTGCACCAAGAGTGTCCACCTCAGGTAATGGGGAGGCAGAGCTAATGGGCCATATAGGACACCTAGCACACAAAGCTACTCTACCAACTCATAGAAGCGGCGAAAATGCAGAGACAAAAGAACAGATCACAAACGAAATAAATGGAGGAGAAAAAATGACTATATATAGAGTTCAAAACCATGGTTATAAGGTTTTTCAAGAATTTCCTAGAAAAATGGATAAATTTAGCAAGACCCAAGAGGAAATGAAAAAGGACCAAGTAGAGATGAAAAAGGACCAACTAGAAATTAAACATACACTGAATGAAATAAAAAATATTATACAAAAACCTAACAGCAGACTAGAGTAACACAAAAATTAAGTCAAAGATTTCAAATACAAAGAAGCAGAAAACACTCAACTGGAAAAGCAAAAAGAAAAAGGA
The DNA here is from genome assembly GCA_011751065.1 of Lasiurus cinereus. Taxonomy (NCBI): domain Eukaryota; kingdom Metazoa; phylum Chordata; class Mammalia; order Chiroptera; family Vespertilionidae; genus Lasiurus; species Lasiurus cinereus. The sequence goes on from JAAGEH010000392.1 coordinate 18,079,948, forward strand.
ATCTAAAAAATTTGAAGATAGTGTAAGGAGTCTCTGGGACAACTTCAAGCATACCAACATTAGAATTATGGGGGTGCCAGAAGAAGAGAGAGAGAGAGCAAGATACTGAAAACCTATTTGAAGAAATAATGACTGAACACTTCCCCACTTGATGAAAGAAATAGACTTACAAGTCCAGGACATGCAGAGAACCCTACACAAAAGGAATCCAAAGAGGACTACATCAAAACACATCATAATTAAAATGCCAAGAGAAAAGACAAAGAGAGAATATTAAAAGCAGCAAGAAAAAAAAACAGTTACTTACCTATAAGGGAGCACCCATAAAACTGTCAGCTGATTTCTTAACAGAAACTATGTAGGCCAGATGGGAGTGGCAAGAAATATTCAAAGTGATGAATAGCAAGAACCTACATCCAAGATTACTCTACCCAGCAAAGCTACCATTCAGAATTGAAGGTCAGATAAAGAGCTTCGCAGAAAAGAAAAAACTAAAGTTCATCAACACCAAACCAGTATTAAATGAAATGCTGAAAGGTACCCTTTAAGAAGAGGAATAAGAAGAAAAAGGTAAAGATAAAAATTATGAACAGCAAATATATATCTATCACAATCTAAAAATCAAGTGAATTAAAAATTTGATGAACAGAATAAACTGGTGAATATAATAGAATCAGGGATATAGAAAGGTAGTGGACTGGCAATTCTCAGGGGGAAAGGGGTGAGGGAAGTGCAGGAAGAGACTGGACAAAAATCATACACCTATGGATGAAGATAATGTGGGGGGAAGTAAGGGCAGAGGGTGGGGTGGGAGTGAGGTGGAGAGGAGGAGGGTAGCTATGGTGGGAAAATAGAGGAACAATTATAATAATCTGAACAATAAAGACATATATATATATAATATATATATTATTTATATATATATATATATATATATATATATGTAGAGAGAGAGAGAGAGAGAGAGAGAGAGAGAGAGAGAGAGAGAGAAGAATGTATCAGAGTGGACCAATCAACTCAGAACCATACCACTGAGCAGAGCCAAAGCAGGAATCAGAAGCTTAGGGCTAGGTTTGAGAATTGTCCACGCTCCTGTGCACCTCTCCCGGGTTTTGGCACCAAATGAAAGGCCAGACAGGGGGCCAAAAACCTGGACTACAGGCTTTATTAGAGGAGAAGGACCCTGCTGGGCTGCTTGCAAGGGGAGAACAGCAACATGTGAAGAGGTGAACACGCCTTTTGAGGGGAGGAATAAGAAAGGATGGGGCTTAGGGTACTCCACACGAGCTGATTGGTGGTTTCATATAAGGCACATGATTAGGCACTTATGTACTTAGGAAGCAAGAGCTTAGGGTATTTAGCAGGTGCTGATTGGTGGTTCAATGTATAGTCTATATAAGGTGCTTGGTTAGGTGCTCAGTAATGTTCAGGCTGCAGGTGCATGTTATGTCATACTCCTTCCACCAATTGGGGGAAGGGAGGATCTATCAATACTGTGTCACTATAAGCAAGGTATGTTGCATTAAACAAAATCCACTGAGAAATGACTCCATTCTGCCCGTCCTGTGGGATCAGCACCAAGGCAACCTTAGTGTACAACACAGGAATGAGAGTACCCTTTATTAAAGGGTACTCTCCCATATTATGGAATCCAGTAGCGGACAGCTGGGTTTGTTAACCGTGTTGGACAAATGTGCTCCCCTTTTTCAGTGTTTTGCTGTGCAGAGCCTTTTCTGTCATCCAGCAGCTGGATGGCATGCAGAAAACACAGTGACCCCAGGCCCATCTGATGCTGGACACAGGATGTGCATCTTGTGTTTCCTACAGACAGAATTCAAAGCAGTGGGTCCTCCAAACACTCTAAGGAAGGAGAACATTTGTTTCCATCATTGTTATTTGGCTGATTTACATGCTAGAAAGTTCCAGCTGAACTTTTGAAAAACATCTCTCATTACATTTATTACAAGGTTATATGCCACCTGACAACCAGGATATGTTCTAAGAAATTCATCATTAGGTGATTTCTTCATTGTGTGAACATCATGGAGTGTCTTACACACATCTTGATGGTACAACCTACTACACACCTAGGCTACATGGAATAGCCTATTGCCGTGTAGGAGTGGACAGATAAGTTTTCCTTTACCCTTCTGGGTTGTTGGCTGAAACATTCCTGTAATAAATGACAGATTAACACCAGAGAAACAAGCCAAATAACATAATGACCTCCTGTATACCCAGGAAAACTGAGTAACTCGTTAAATGACAGAAGCCACCACCTTAAATACCATCTTCAGCTGAAAAACAGAAGTAATAGGGGGGGGACAGTCAGTTGTGAGAGGTTACCAGAAAAGAAAAGGCACACTATAACAAAGGTACATTTGTTACACAGGTTTAAATCTTTGTCTTCTGCTTTGATGAGTTCTTAGAGGTAAGGTTATCCCCCTCTTCCTGGTATAGGGAGAGAGACACCCTTATAAAGGAGATTTCCCTGACAAGCATAAGTGTCTTTAACAAGGGTCATCTTGATTTTCAGAGCTTCTCCCAGGTCTTCTGTTTCTTAAAATTAACCAGCCTAAAATAATCCTCATACTACATAGACAACAGCTCCTAGACAAGAGACCTGTAGAGCATGTTACTATATTGAATATTGTTGGCAGTTATAACACAATGGTATTTATGTGATGCATTGTACTACCATGGCATGAGGACTATGACATCACTAAGCAATAGGAATTTTTTAGCTCCAATATAATCTTAGGGATCACTATCTCATATGTGGCCTTTTATTGATTGAAATGCCATTATATGGCACATGAATATTTTTCCCTTTGTTGCTATAGAAACCCATTGACACAGTGTGCATATCTCAACTTCCAACACTTTTAGGAGATCCATTCCATGTCCAGTGTTGTCCAATAGACCTTTCTGTAGTGATGGGAAAGCTCTGTATCTGTGCTGTCCAATAGGGCAGCCACAGGAACTGAATGTACAATAGGATTTGATTTTAATTCACTATAAACAACGCCATCTGGGCTTTAACATTTCTTTTGTCCTCAGCCCATTTTGACATTAGCATCCCAGCAAATATACAGAAGTGATGCAGCCATTTTCTCCCTTCCTAGGCAGAGTACTAGCTCTATGTTTTCTCACTGAGATTTGAAAGCAAGACCCTCATTGGGTAGCTCAGTTGGTTAGAACACCATCTAGATATGCCAAGATTGCGGGTTTGATCCCCAGTCAAGGCACATACAAGAATCAACCAATGAATGCATGAACAAATGGAAGAAATCAATGTTTCTATCTGTTTCTCTCTCTTAAAAATCATAAATTTAAAGATTTAAAAAGCAATAAAATATCACTTTGCTGTTTCCAAATAGTTTAGGAAAAGTGGTAAGTCTTATCACCATGCAAAGGCTATAGTTTTTACTCAGATCCTGACATGAGGCCTGCACTCATACCTAATACCTGAATGGCAACCTCAACAAAAACAGTTGTGAAGCCTCTTTTGCTAAATGGAATAACCTTGAGTAAAAATCTGAAAATCTAGTGTTTGTATAGCCAAGATCAACATGGGGTACTGGGAAATTCCATCAGTATGCCAAGCAACCTCTTGGCAGGAGGGACCATATCTTTTATCTGTTTTCTTAGTTCCTAGCATTAATGTTGATAAGTGCTTCTGAAATGAGTGACTTAATATGTGAATGGACAAATTTATATGGCTCAGAAGTGATGCTAATAGCATAACAAAGAAGTCTCCTATGAAAGCACCTAGTATGTATCTTTATTAGCAAGTGTGTTATAGAAACACACAATACAAGTAATGTTTTGGACTTATGAAACACTAATATAAGGACTGCAAACTCACCTACAACTAGATAAAGAACTCTAAAGAATAAAAGGTATCCTATATTCATAAAATTTATGAGTCCAGAAATTAAATTTCCACTTTCCACAGAATTTTTACTTCTACTTGACTTTATTTTTTACAATGGCCTTCACCTCTTTCTGGCATTCCCTTTCATTTTGCTCTGCTTTTTACCACTGCACCGATAGACATGGCTTCCTCTCGATTTTTCCATTACTATGGTCAGTTACTTTGTCAACTAAATCACAGGGTCATTCCTTTTGCAGATAAGATAACAAGAGCCAGACTTTTCTGCTTTCACAGGATCACCTCAACTTTCCCTAGCCCCTATCTGCTTTCTTCCTCACTCTCATCCACAGAGATCATCAGTTTCTCCCCTAGTCAGCCCATCTCTGTGTTCAAGCTTTTGCTTTCCAGTTGTACCTGATAGTCTATCATCTCAAGTGCTCCAGCCTCATTTCCTTCTTTTTTATTTTATTTTTTAAATGAATTAAAAATATTTTAATTGATTTTAGAGTGCAGGGAAAGGAGAGAGAGATCCAGCCCAAAACCCAGGCCTGTGCCCTGACTAGGAATTGAGCGACATTTTGGTGCATTGGATGATGCTCATCCAATAGCCACATTAGCCAGGGACATCCTTATTTCCTTTTTAGGAACAAAACATACTTGAAATCCCAACTGATGTACAAGCTTTCTCAATCAACAAAATCAGTGTGTTAAGGAAGACAACTCAGAGCTCTAGGAAGTCTGATAACTGATTTAAAAATGTACTTGTGCCACTAGCTGGTTATATGATGTTGGTAAGTTACTCACCCTGCCTAGGGTCTCTGTAAAATGAAGAGGTGACCCAAGTGATCCCTCCACATACTAAAATCTGTGGGATTAAGTGCACCATTTGCTTCCTACTACCTGTCAAAGCCCACGCTAATGATATGCTCTTTATCAATTAATACTGCAAATATATTCTGTAATGAATTAGAAATAATTGTGTACTTCATTTATATAAAATGTACTATCTTTCCTACTATACTCTCAGCATATTACCATGAATGTATGTGTATTTAATTTGTGATGGTAATTAAACTTTTATAGGGCAGATTTGCTTCTGTTAATGGCAGACTTAGTCAATTCAGATCAACCCTCCTCAGAGAACAATTTCTTTAATTGGTTGAATACATGAAGCACTAACAGGTTAGTGAATAATTATAGGGCCCAGGTCTGGGAAAATAAAGACTTATAGAGAAGGAAGCATTTGGGCACTTTTCATTAGAAAGTGGTAGCTGAGAGACTGAAAGCTGAGCAGAGTTTTTGACAAGCTCACAGGAGTAGGGCACCAAAAACTGGGCCTGGGGTGTGTCTGGGCAGCAGGTTGGTATACCTCAACAATGTGGATCTGAAAGGCAACCACAGGAGTAAGAGTGGACAGAAAAAGACCATCCTTCTCATTGTAATTCATCGGTGAATTGACTCAGTCTCTGCTTGGATTAAGGTCATTGGGATTGCTAGTGTCCCTAGATGTCTGTATAGAGCAAATATATATTCCACTTTGGAGGAATATAGCATCATCCTAGACCTTAATGTCTCTGCAGATTTTCATATTCAATGTCTATAACTCAATTTTACATAATTATACCCAGAGAGTTAAGATAATGTGATTAATTCCTAAGAGAAACAATAAACAATAATAGAAAGGACTGTCTGGGGATCTAGATAATAGCATTATCTTACGCAGACTTTAAAATAACTGATTTGTATAGTATTTAAAGAAATAAGATAGGGTTATAGCAGATTAGATACAGCTGAAACAAGGACTAGTGAAGTGAAAAGAAAAATCTTAAAATAATATCCAGAATCAAGCATGAAAAAAGTAAAGGTTTAGAAATACAGAGGAAAGCAGAGAATATCAGGAAAAATGTAACATGCGAGTTTGGAACCCTGGAAGGAAAGGAGAGAAAAAAGAAGACAGAGGCAATTAATGAAAAGAGAATGGCTGAGCACTTTCAAAACTAATAAAAGACATACCTAGCCAGTGTTGTTCAGTGGTTGAGCATCAATCTATGAACCAGGAAGTCATACATGCCCAGGTTCGGGTTCAATCCCCAGTAGGGGGCATATAGGAGGCAGCTGATTGATGATTCTCTCTCATCATTTTTTCTGTCTCCCTCTCCCTTTCTCTCTGAAACAATACACATATATATTTTTTAAATTGATAAAAGATATAAATAAAGCCAAAGATTGCAAAAACATTATAAACCTTGGGTTAGATAAATATAAAAAAAATTGTAATACAATTTTACTGAAAAACAAAGAGAAAGAGAAAAATCTTTATAGCAACCTAAAGGAGGAACTGATTATCCTCAAAGGATCAACAGTAAGACCAACAACTAATTTCTTTACAGAAATAAAAGATAGAAGAATTGCCCTATGTCAGTGTGACTCAGTTGGTTGGAGCAATGTCCTGTTTTGTTTTAAATATATTTTATTGATTTTTTACAGAGAGGAAGGGAGAGGGATAGAGAGTTAGAAACATGGATCAGCTGCCTCCTGCACGCCCCCCCACTGGGGATGTGCCTGCAACCAAAGTACATGCCCTTGACTGGAATCAAACCTGGGACCCTTCAGCTCTATCCACTGAGCCAAATGGGTTTCAGCTTGTGTTTTTTTCTTTTTTTTTAAAAGAAGAATAAAATCTCCAGCTTTGGAATTCTATGCCCAACAAAAGGAAATAAAGACATTTTCGATGAACAACTTAGAGAATTCATCACAACAGACTCCAAATAAAGCGAACATCAAAGAGTATTTTTCAAGCAAAAGAAAATGATTCTAATTCCATAGAGATGGAGGAAGAAATGAAGAGCAAAGAAATGGTGTAAATAAATAAATGTTGTTCTTTATAAAGTGATATTAATGCTATTATTTTTGGGAGTTAAAAACACATAGAGAGATTTTTGAACATCTCAACAACCAAGAGGTGTATAAATGAAATTATTCCAAGATCTCTTGAATTTAAAGCAAAGGTAATATATTAGCTTTTGAAAATTAGCACTACATGTTGTAATCCCTACTGCTAAAAGAATAGTGAAAGATTTGGAAACTTCCAGATTAATGAGAAAAAAATATTTTAAAATATTGAGTTAATTTCCAAGAAAGCAAAAAAGAAAAGGGTGAGTCTCTACAATTGGCCTACACTAAAGGGGAGAGAATTACACAAGGGCATAAATACCCTTGACCGGACCTTGGGGGCCTCTTAAAGGCTGCCTACCACAGTCATTAATCTTACACAAACTCTCCCAAGATAAAGAAGGAGCACATTGCAATGTGTTTTAGGAATCAGCATAAATTGGACACCAAATTCTGACAAGGATGTTACTAGAAAGGAAATTATAGGTGAGGTCTTCATGAACACAGATACAAAAACTAAATAAAATATTAACAAATTGCATGTAGCAATATAGTAAAATAATAATACATCATAACTAAGTTGGGTTACCCCAGCAATTCAAGGTTAGATTAACATTTGAATATCATTACTGTAACAGGATAAAGATTCCAGAAATAAATCCATGTTTATTTAGACTAGTGGTTCTCAACCTTCCTAAGGCTGCGACCCTTGCATACTTTGTGGTGGTGACCTCCAACCATGAAATTTTGCTACTGTTATGCATCGTGATGTAAATATCTGCATTTTCCAATGGTCTTAGGCAACCCCTGTGAAAGGGTTGTTCGACTCCCAAAGGGGTCGTGACCCACAGGTTGAGAACCGCTGATTTAGACAATTGATTACTGAACAGGGTTATATAGACAATTGATCACAGAGCAGTGGGAAAAGGATAGACTGGTTCTGAGTGAGTTGAATACAATATGGAAAAATAGAAGTTGGCCTCTATCTCCATCCCATGCAAAAAAGTAATTATAGGTGGACTGCAGATTCAAATGTAAAAGGTAAAACAATAAAGCCTCTAGAAAATAACTTCAGAGCATATCTTTGGAAAGGGAAAGATTTCTCACACAGGGCACTAAAAGCTTTGACCACAAATGACAAAATTAGCATCTTTAAATTTTTGTTGCCCTAGCCAGTTTGGCTCAGTGGATAGAGTGTCAGCCTACAGACTGAAGGGTCCAAGGTTTGATTCTGGTCAAGAGCATGCACGTCAGTTGCAGGCTTGATCCACAGATGTGGTCAGGGTACGTGTGGGAGACAACCAATTGATGTATCTCTCTCACATCGATGTTTCTCTCATTGTCTCTCTCTAAAAATCAATGGGAAAATATCCTAGGATGAGAATTAACAAGGAAAAAATTTGGAAATTAAGAAAGTGGAAAGAAAGCCACAGAATGAGAGAGTGTACTTATAAAATCCATAACAGGATTTGTAGCTAAACAAATTATTAAGAAAATGTCATAAATTCCAATAGAAAACTTGGGCAACCAATTTGACTAGTCAGTTCATAAAAGAGAATATTCACTTGTCCTGTAAACACATAAAAAGGTGCTCAATCACATTAGTCACGAGGAAATACAATGCAATGCTATTATACCCACACCAGAATGGCTGCAATTTTAAAGATTGACAATACCAAGTGTTGGTCAGATGAAAAGCAATGGGAATTTATATACTGTGAGTGGGAATATAAACTGGCACATTTTAGGAAAAGTTGGGCATTATCTACAAAAGTTGAACATGATTTTTCAAAGTCCTAGCAAGCCCAACAGAAATGTGTGCCCATGTGCACCTTGAGACATATACAAGACTATTTATAAGAGCTCCAAATTGGAAAGAACTATACCCTTCAGCAGCCAAAAGGGATAAATAAATTGTGGTGTGTCCATATACTTGAATATTTTGTAGGCCTCCCTCCCCAGTGAACTAAGCTACATACAATAATATGAATGAATCTCACAACTATAATGTTGAACGAAACAAGCTAGATAAAAACAAATTATATATTCTATGTGATTCCACTTACATAATATCCAAAACAGTAAAACTAATATCTGGTGATGATATATCTCAAAATAGTGGTTATCTTTGAAGTGATTGGGAGAGGACTCAAGGTGGGATTTCTAGGGTGTTAGTTATTCTCTAATTCTTGACCCCTGATAGTTATATAGGAATATTCTCTCTGGATGATTCATTGTGTTGTACACTTTTTTAAAATATAAAGATTATGTGTATTTAAATGAGGACTTATCATTTACTGAACTCTAGCCTAAATGCTAGAATTGGAAAGGCGAATTGGAGACAGTGCCTTACTTCTAGGAATTTGTATTCTAACTATTGACAATGACATATAGACAAATTGCTGTAACACAGTAATCTGCTAAGTACCATCAAGGATCAATATACAGAATAAGATTAGGACCAGTTTTGCTTCATAAGATTACGATTGATTTATCTTAAAGAGTCAATATGCAAATTAAATCTTAAAGTATAACTGGCCTTTGAAAAATGAGAAAGACAGTCAGTTCTAGGTAGAAAGTACATGAACATGAGGGGAGTTTAAAAGTGCAGATATGTCTACTCAGCCATATAAAGATAAGAAACAAACAATCCTTACTAAATAGTTTTGCATTAGTGCTGAAGCTGATAAAGTGGCCCCAGGAATGAGGGAAAATAGAATAGAGGGATAAATTTTACTTCTTAATCTTCAACTCCATGCTTGGATTTTAGATATTCTTTAGAGTGCACTTCTTTTATATTTTTGGTAGTAGCCAAGCACCAATAAGAGTAAATGTTGAAATTAAACCTTGTCCCTGTCTTTAGGGGGAAGTGTGAGCACTTCTGTGCTGCTGTACGCGCCCTGCTGTCCAGATGCTCATGTTTCCCAGCTTGCAGGACAACCACACATCTCCATGGTTTCCTCTCTGCTCACATCACCACTGCTCACCCAAGTGCAAGCCGGTACGTACCCTACACGATTCTCCAAGTGGACAAGCAACTCCACTGAACTAACATTTCAGAGAACCCCAAGGTCCTCTGCTGTGTGCCTCTCTCTGCTGTGCACGGGACACAGGCCTATCTCTGTTGATAATCGTCTCCTGTGCATACCGTTGTCTGCTTTGCTAGCACAGTGAGTGCTGAAAAAATGCTTGTTGAAATCACATTAAATAAGACCCAGGTGATAAGTGGCCCCAGTAGTGCAGCTGTAGATCGGGAGAGCTTATCTTCAGCCCCTGGGTGTGGACTGCCCAGGGGACCATGATCATCCAAGTAAACACACTTGGGAGCATGAAAAAGGTGTTATTAACACATGTTCCAGGGAAAACACAGGTCTTCCAGACCAAGCTCGGAGATATGACCACTTTCTGTCAACAGGATTATTACAGGTTGCCCTTGAGTCATCTAAGCAGTCCCATCCCTCCTGTGATCCCAATCTCATGTGACCTGGGTGTGTCTGGTATACATAGCACCATGCTGAGAGGGAGGGGGTTCAGGATGAGAGCAGGCTTCCACCCCCCGTTTTCTCAAGAATCCCCATGCGATGCAGCAGTGTTCAAGGCTGAACTCTCCTGTGGGCCCTCTGGTTCCTGTGGAATCACCCAAGCCTGGTGTCTGGCCCGGTGTGACCCATGCAGATGTGAGGGTCCCTAGGTTCCTGTGGCCAGCATTTAGTTTGCAGCATTTTGCTGTTTGCAGGGACACACATGTGTGAGATACAAAACGCTCTCACTTTCCCTGTGCTTCTGCCTCAGATATACAGCCTCCTAGCACAAGGTTTCCAGGCTGCTCCTCTGGCTTCTTAGGGGAAAGCTCACCATTTGTGTCTCACTGCAAGCACTTCCAGGCCACAGCCAGGAGGAGTTCCCTGATGGCCTGGGGATAAGTTCAGGAGACAAAAGTCTTAGTAGACTGGAGACTTCCTAAAATATGGAGTCTGACAAAAAGAGAGATGAATGACAAAGATATAAATTTGCAATTAAAGAAAACAGTACCCCTAGCACCAAAAAATACTTTCCACGCTGTGTAAGTAATATATAAACATTGCAGCTGATTACCACTTGATAAACTATTAACTTCCCCACTTCTTTGATAGGAAGGCTGTGCAGTGAGATAAAGCAGGGGCTCACTATGGAGGACAAACATCTCAGCATCCAACAAACCTCAAATTGTTTCTTTTTTTTTTGTTTTCAAGACTGGTTGCTATTTCCTCCGTGACTCTTGTTTATTAACGCGTTGACTCATCTAGAGTCCAGTGCTCTGTTTGCACACCAGAGAGATGGACTTGCACATCTGCCAAGTGGAGTCCGAGGGGGAGATAACAGCCAGCGACAACAATGGTCTTCCTCAGTCTGTCAGCCAAAAACTCTTGGCAAAGTGGGCTGAGCATAACTTATCATTGCTGCCCCAAAAGATCTGAGGCCCTGGAAGCACAGAGTGGGTGTTTGCCAGACAGAGATAACGGGCAGGATGCGACGGAGAGCCAGACACATTCTGGAAGTCAGGGCTACACCTGGCAGACGCTGTAAAGGAAAATGAGATGAAGCAGCCAATTTGCACATGGTTTCCTGGTTGCCCAGTCCTTGCTGTCAACACAAGCAAATGTTCTTAAGTGAGCCAAGAGGACTGAGTTTAGTCCTGGGTTGTGTAAAGAATACTTAATGGTTTGTGCCACAGGCAAGAATATGTATAGCTGTGATTTTCTTTTTAATCCTCACCCAAGGGCATGTTTTTATTAAATTTTAGAGAGAGAGGCAGGGGTGAGGCAGAAAAAGAGGAGAGAGAGAGAGAGATATGAGAAACATTGATCAGTTGCCTCCCAGGGATTGAGCCTACAACCTAGGTATGTGCCCTGACTGAAAATTGAACCCATAACCTTCTGTTGTACAGGACGATGCTCCAACCAACTGAATCACCTGGCCTGGACCCATAGCTGTAATTGTTTAAAGAATGTTTTAAATTGTAGTTGACATACACTATTACATTAGTTTCAGGTGTATGTCACAGTGATGAGATATTCATATCACTTACGAAGTGATTACCCCAGTACGTCTTGCACCCATCTGGCACCACAAAGCTATTACAATATTATTGATTATATTCCCTATGCTGTACTGTGACTATATTTATAACTGGAAGTCTGTACTTCTTTTTAAAATATATTTTATTTATTGACTTTTTTACAGACAGGAAGGAAGAAGGATAGAGTTAGAAACATCAGTGAGAGAGAAAATTGATCAGCTGCTTCCTGCACACCCACCCCCTACTGGGGATGTGCCCAAAACCAAGGTACATGCCCTTGACTGGAATTGAACCTGGGACCTTTCAGTCCGCAGGCTGACGCTCTATCCACTGAGCCAAACCGGCCAGAACTGTACTTCTTAATTCCTTCACTTTTTTCACCCATCCCTGTACCCTGTTCCTTTTCATCTGGTCACCATTAGTTTGTTCTCCAAATCTATGAGTTTGTTTCTGTTTTATTTCATTTGTCCATTTATCTTGTTTCTTTGATTCCACTTATAAGTGAAATTATATGGTATTTGTCTTTCTCTGTCTGACTTACTTCATTTAGCATAATGCTCTCTTGGTCTATCCATGATGTAGCAAATGGGAAGATTCCATTTTTTTAATATTTACCACATCTTCTTTATCCTTTTGTCTATTGGTGGATACTTAGGTTGCTTCCATGTCATGGCTATTGTAAATAATTATTGTAAATAATATTGCAATGAATATGGATGTGCATATCTTTTTTTGAATTAATGTTTTTAATGTCTTTGGGTAAATACCCAGAAGTGGGATCGCTGGGTCATATGGTAGTTCTATATTTAATTATTTGAAGAATCTTCATAGGTATGATTTTAATCTTTTTAATTTCTTTTAAAATATTTATTTATGTATTTTAGAGAAAGAAAGGAAGTTGCTTGGGGGGGGGAGGAGAGAAGGGAGAGTGAGAGAGAGAGAGAGAGACTTGTTGTTCCATTTATTTCTGCATTGATTAGTTGATTCTTGTATGTGCCCTAACTAGGGATCAAACATACAATCTTGGCATTCCAGGCCTATACTCTACCAACTGCACTACTCTGCCAGGTCTAGGTGTGATTTTCTTTATTTTTTATTAATGCAAGCAACTCTCCTTAAAGAGAGAATCTGTTAATTTTCAGTTGCTCTTGTTAAAAACCACATGACTGGGGGAGAAACCAAGATGGCGGCATAAGTGAACATCTAAACTGCTGCCTCACACAACAATTTTAAAACTACAGCTAAAAGACAGAATGGACATCATCCAGAACCACAGGGAAGCTGGCTGAGTGGAAATTCTACAACTGAAAGGAAAGAGAGGGGCTCATGGAGACTCAGAGGAGCTGCAAAAAGCAGACACGTGTATGGAGAGGATGGGCGGCAGAGTGCCTGGCTAGCTTCCTCTAGTGGGAGGGAGACAGAAACTTCCAACTGCACTGACCCCTGTTCTGACTTCACTGAACTTCAGTTCCAGGCAAGACTCATGCAAGAGGAGTCTTAACTGTTGGAAAAAAGGAGGAGTGGACAGAAACTCAGGGGAGCCACAAAAGGCAGAGGTCTGGAGACGCACACACGAGTGCATACAGAGAGGACTGACTGCTGATTGTGCTGCTCGCTTTCTCTAGTGGGAGAAAGACGGAACCTCCCAACTGCTCTGAACTCCAGTTTCGGGTGAGACCCTGGGGACCCAGACTTATACAGGTCTCCAGAGTGCATAGAAACTCAGGGGAGCCATGAAAGGCAGAGGTCTGGAGGTGCACACGTGAGTGACACAGAAAGGACTGACTGCTGATTGTGGCACTGGCTTTCTCTAGGGGGAGGAGTACAGAACCTCCTGAGTGCACTGAACTCCAGTTCTAACTGCACTGAGCTGCAGTTTCAGTGGAGACCCTGGGGATCCAGGCTCATATGGGTCCCGGGAGTGCACAAAAACTCAGGGGAGCCACGAAAGGCAGAGGTCTGGTGGTGCACATGCAAGTGCATGCAGAGAGGGCTGCAGTGCTTACCAAGAAACACTGAGACCCAGGAGCCACATAGGGCAGGGCTGACGGGAAGCCAAGGCTGTCTGCTCAGCCCTGACACTCTGCCCCATCCAAGCTGAACAAAGAGGTTTTTGCGATTTTGCAGGTCTTGACTCATAAGGCTGACTCCAGCACAGTATTTTCCCAGTGTAGACACAGCAGATCCTCACAGACAGTTGGCCTGGAGGTCAATTCCCCCAGTGATACCAACAACAATCAAGATTTACCTACAACAAGGCTGTACACACAGTCCACAAAGGAGTACACCAAGAGTGTCCACCTCAGGTAACTAGGGAAGCAGAGTTACTGGGTCATATAGGACACCCAGCACACAAAGCTACTCTACCAACTCAAGGAAGCAGCAAAAATATGGAGAAAAACGAACAGATCACAGACAAAAGAAATGGAGGAAAACAAACGAATGGATATAGAGTTCAAAACCACAGTTATAAGGTTTTTCAAGAATTTCCTAGAAAAGGCCAATAAATTTAGTGAGACCCTCGGGAATATGAAAAAGGACCAACTAGAAATTAAACATACACTGACTGAAATAAAAAATATTATACAAAGACCTAACAACAGACTAGAGGAATGCAAGAATGAAGTCAAAGATTTAAAATTCAAAGAAGCACAAAACACTCAACTGGAAAAGTAAAAAGAAAAAAGAACCCCAAAATTTGAAGATAGTGTAAGAAGCCTTTGGGACAACTTCAAGCATACCAACATCAGAATTATGGGGGTGACAGAAGAAGAGAGAGAGCAAGATATTGAAAACCAATTTAAGAAATAATGAGAGAAAACTTCTCCCACCTGGTGAAAGAAATAGACTTACAAATCCAGGAAGTGCATAGAATTCCAAACAAAAGGAATCCAAAGAGGACCACACTAAGACACATCATAATTAAAATGCCAAGAGTAAAAGACAAAGAGAGAATATTAAAAGCAGCAAGAGAAAAACAGTTAATTACCTACAAAGGAGCACCCATATGATTGTCAGATGGTTTCTCAACAGAAACTATGCAGGCCAGATGGAAGTGGCAAGAAATATTCAAAATGATGAATACAATCAAGATTACTCTACCCAGCAAAGCTATCATTCAGAATTGAAGGTCAAATAAAGAGATTCACAGATAAGAAAAAGCTAAAGGAGTTCATCACCACCAAACCAGTACTATATGAAATGCTGAAGGATATTCTTTAAGAAGAGGAAGAAGAAGGAAAAGGTAAAGATAAAAATTATGAACAACAATTATATATTTATCAACAAGTGAATCTAAAAATTAAGTGTATTAAAAATCTGATGAACAGAATAAACTGGTGACTATAATAGAATCAGAGGCATATAAAGGGAGTAGACTGACAATTCTCAGGGAAAGGGGTGAAAGGCATGTGGGAATAGCCTGGACAAAAATCATACAACTATAGTATGAGGACAATGGGGGAGGAAGGTAAGGGCAGAGGGTAGAGTGGGAGCTGGATGGAGGGGAGTTACGGGGCGTGGGGGAGAGAAGAGGAACAATTGTAATAATCTGAACAATGAAGATTTATTAAATTAAAAAAAAATAAAAACCACAAGACTGTGTACCAATCATCTTCTCACTTATTGACACATCCTTCATTCTCAAAGTATGGCTCTATAACTGAGAGAGGCAGTTGAATATATCTGAGATTTTTTTTTAATTTTTATTTATTTCTATATATTATTATTATTTTTTAAAATATATTTTATTGTTTTTTTTACAGAGAGGAAGGGAGAGAGACAGAAATACAGAAACATCAATGAGAAAGAGACATCGATCAGCCGCCTCCTGCACGCCCCACTGTGGAGATGTGCCTGCAAGCAAGGTACATGCCCCCAACCGGAATCAAACCCGGGACCTTTCAGTCCGCAAGCCTACACTCTGTCTGCTGAGCCAAACTGGTCTCGGCTATTTTTTTATTTTTAATAAATCTTTATTGTCCATATTATTACTATTGTTCCTCTGCCCCCCCTCCCATATCTGCCCTTCACCTGGTTCCCACCCCAC
This sequence comes from Lasiurus cinereus, assembly GCA_011751065.1. Lineage (NCBI taxonomy): Eukaryota > Metazoa > Chordata > Mammalia > Chiroptera > Vespertilionidae > Lasiurus > Lasiurus cinereus. The sequence continues at coordinate 18,095,824 of JAAGEH010000392.1, forward strand.
CTTCTGCCCTCACCTCCCCCTCATTGTCCTCATCCATAGGTGTGTGATTTTTGTCTAGTCTCTTCCTGCACCCCCTTACCTCTTTCCCCCTGAGAATTATCAGTCCACTCCATTTTTATGCCCCTAATTCTATTATATTCACCAGTTTATTCTGTTCATTAGATTTTTAAGTCACTTGATTTTTATATTCACTTGTTGATAGATATGTATTTGTTCATAATTTTTACCTCTACCGTTTTCTTCTTCCTCTTCTTTTTTTATTTTATTAATTTTTTATACATATCTCCCCATTGCCCCCCCTCCCTCCCAGGCATACCCCAACCCCCCAGAGTCTATGTTCATTGGTTATGCTTATATGCATGCTTACAAGTCCTTTGATTGATGTCTTATCTACCTCACCTAACTTTAATCTTTCTGCTGTAATTTCACAGTCTGTTTGAAGCTTTACTATCTCTGTATCTATACTTTTGTTTATCAGTTTATAATGTTCTTTATTATCCCCCAATGAGTGCGATCATGTGATGCTTCTCCTTCATTGACTGGCTTATTTCACTAAGCATAAGGCTCTCCAGTTCCAACCAGGTTGCTGCAAATAGTAAGAATTCCTTCTTTTTAATGGCAGCATAGAATTCCATTGGGTAGATGTACCACAGTTTTCTGATCCACTCATCTGCTGATGGGCACCTAGGCTGTTTCCAAATTGTAGCTATTGTAAATTGTGCTGCTATAGAACATAGGCGTGCATAAATCCTTTCTGATTGGTGTTTGTACTTCCTTAGGATAAATTCCTAAGAGTGGGATTACAGGGTCAAATGGAAGATCCATTTTTAGTTTTTTGAGGAAACTCCACACTGTTCTCCACAGTGGCTGCACCAGTGTGCATTGCCACCAACAGTGCACAAGGGTTCCTTTTTCTCCGCATCCTCGCCAATACTTGTCTTTTGTTGATTTGTTGATGATTGCCATTCTGACAGGTGTAAGATGGTATTGCATTGTCGTTTTGATTTGCATCTCTCGGATGATTAGTGACTTTGAACATGTTTTCATGTGTCTCTTGGCTTTCCTTCTGTCATCTTTTGAAAAAGTTCTATTTAGGTCCGTTGCCCATTTTTTTTATTGGATCCTTCATCTTCCTTTTATTAAGTTGTATAAGTTGGCTGTAGATGTTGGAGATTAAACCTTTATCAGTGATAACATTTGCAAATATGTTCTCCCATGCATTGATCTTTCTTGTTGTTTTGTTGATGGTTTCTTTTGCTATGCAAAAGCTTTTTATTTTGATGTAGTCCCATTTGTTTATTTTTTCTTTAGCTTCCATTGCCTTTGGAGCAGTATCAGTGAAGAAGTTCTTTCGGCATACATCTGAGATTGTGCTGCCTGTGGATTCCTCTAGTATTTTTATGGTTTCCCTTCTAATGTTTAAGTCCTGTATCCATTTTGAGTTTATTTTTGTATTTGGTGTAAGTTGGTGGTCCATTTTCAATTTTTTGCATGTATCTGTCCAATTTTCCCAACACCATTTATTGAAGAGGCTATCTTGGCTCCATTGAATATTCATGCCTCCTTTGTCAAATATTAATTGAGTATAGTGGTTTGGGTGGATATCTGGGTTCTCTATTCTATTCCATTGGTCTATATGTCTGTTCTTGTGCCAGTACCAGGCTGTTTTGAGAACAGTTGCTTTGTAGTATAGCTTGAAATCTGGTATTGAGATCCCACCTACTTTATTCTTCTTTCTCAGAATTGCTGTAGCTATCCGTGATCTTTTTTTGTTCCAGATGAATCTATGAAGAATTCTTTCTAGGTCTATGAAATATGTCGTTGGTATTTTAGTGGGTAGTGCATTGAATCTGTAGATTGCTTTAGGTAGTATGGACATTTTAATGATGTTGATTCTCCCAATCCATGAGCATGGTATGCTCTTCCATCTGTTAACATCTTCCTCTATCTCTTTTTTCAGTGTCCTGTAGTTTTCTGCATAAAGGTCTTTTACCTCTTTAGTTAGGTTTATTCCTAGGTATGTTAATTTTTTTGGTGCGATGGTAAATGGGATTGCTTTTTTTAGTTTCTCTTTCTATAATTTCACTATTAGTGTATAGAAATGCCACAGACTTCTTAGCATTAATTTTGTATCCAGCTACATTGCCGAATTCATTAATTAAGTCAATTAGTTTTGGAATGGAGTCCTTTGGGTTTTTTATGTACAATATCATGTCATCTGCAAATAAGGACAACTTTACTTCTTCTTTTCCAATTTGGATGCCTTTTATTTCTTCTTGTTGTCTAATTGCAATGGCTAATACTTCCAGTACTATGTTGAACAGGAGAGGTGAGAGTGGGCATCCTTGTCTTGTTCCTGTTCTTAGGGGAAATGGTTTTTGCCCATTGAGTATGATGTTAGCTGTGGGTTTATCATATATGGATTTTATGATGTTGAGGTATGATCCTTCTATTCCCACTTTGTTGAGAGTTTTTATCAAGAAAGGGTGTTGGATTTTGTCACATGCTTTTCTGCATCAATTGATATGACTATGTGATTTTTATCTCTCAATTTGTTTATGTGATGTATCACATTTATTGATTTGCGGATATTGTACCATCCCTGCATTCCTGGGATGAATCCTGCTTGGTCATGGTGTATGATCTTTCTGATGTACTCCTGGATCCGGTTTGCTAGAATTTTGTTGAGGATTTTGGCATCTATGTTCATGAGAGATATTGGCCTATAATTCTCTTTCATTGTGTTGTCTTTATCTGGTTTTGGTATTAGGGTGATGCTGGCTTCATAGAAGGTGTTTGGAAGTGTTCCTTCTTCTTGAATGTTTTTGAATAGTCTGAGGAGGATAGGTTTTAATTCTTCCTTGAATGTTTGGTAAAACTCTCCTGGGTAGCCATCTGGACCCGGGCTTTTATTTGCTGGAAGCTTTTTGATTACTGCTTCAATTTCTTCCATAGTTATTGGACTATTGAGACGTTTTGTTTCCTCCTCATTGAGTTTTGGAAGGTTATATTTTTCTAGGAAAATGTCCATTTCTTGCAGGTTGTCCAATTTGTTGGAGTAGAGTTGTTCATAGTATTTTTTAACAATCCTTTGTATTTCCACAGGGTCTGTTGTTATTTCTCCTCTTTCATTTCTGATTTTGTTTATTTGTGTCTTCTCTCTTTGCTTCTTGGTGAGCCTGGCTAGGGGTCCATCAATCTTGTTTATCCTTTCAAAGAACCAGCTCTTTGTTTTGTTGATCTTTTGAATTGTTTCTTTGGCCTCCAAGTTGTTTATCTCCGCTCTGATCTTCACTATTTCCTTCCTTCTGAGTACACTGGGCTTTTTGTGGGAACCTCTTTCCACGTCCCATGTGGTTCAGGGTTCCCGGGTCAGGGTTCGGGTTCTGAAGGAGGCCGCACACAAACGAAATGAGAGACTTCTTAGAAAGCACTAATTTGGCGATATTGGGGGGCCAGGCGGGAGCCTTCCTCTAGTGGAAAGGACTGCCACTTGCTCTGGCCTTTTTCTCCCTTTTATTAAGTCTTTGGGACACACCCCTAGCCTTTAGGCAGGTAATAACAAAAACAGAAATTAACATGAAAGGAACAGATAGAGGTTGCTTCAACCAACAAATGTTTCAACTAAACAGTGAGTAATTAGCTCTGACCTTTCAGAGCAGTTAAGGTTGACCAGCCTTCTGGCTTCCTGTTTACATCCATTTAATGAGAACAATATTTGGTTTCCGACATCTCCCCCGTTTTCTTTCCCTCTAAAAAATCTTGCACCTACAGACTAGAAATAAATATTAAGAACAAAAAATAAGCAACAATGGCTATGCTAAGAGGTAAATGAATAAGTCTATAGTATCTTTCTTTCTGGACCAACAGTCCTTTGAGTCCCAGTTTCAATGTCCAACAATTTTTTGAATGTACATATTAGCAATGATATTTCAGTTCTGGATGGTGGACAAATGGTGGCAATGCTGGTCCGACCCTCTCTGGTTAGGTCCTGGGCAATCTGCATCGATGCACAGCTGCTGACTGTTAGGATGGCAAGGTGTCCTCATCATCTTCCATCTCTGGATTGTTTCTCCTCTCATCTTCATAGCTGGAACATTCTCTGTTGTAGGAATTCACATGGTCTTGTAGCTGTTTTTCTGAAAATATATAAACATTCTCGACCCAGAGTTAGTAAAGGAATTTTTCTATAAATTTGACTTTAGATCCTTTTTATTTTTGCCCAAATGATTTTCCTTTGACTTATTTTAATACTATGTATGTTTTTCATGGGTGTCTTGCTATTAAGTAAAAAAATTTTTCTAGATGTAATTTGCTTACAGGATGCTTTTTTCTTACATAATATTACTGTACTATCCCCCTTTTTATGTAATTATGATGCTTTTGGAAAATTTTTTATAATGCAAATATGACTGCTTTATGTTTATTGCATGTTGAGTAATTTTACCATGCAATGAACTACCAATAGAAATTTCAGTTAATACTTTAGGAACAACTGTTTTCCAGTACAATTAAATTTTTTTGAATATTCACCTATTTCAATTAACCAATTAAATTAATTTGAAAATTTAACTAATATTTTATTATTAAATTTAATATTCTAACAACCATCTTAGTTCTATCCTGTAAATATTAGTGGAAAGGATTTATTTGCATTCTTGAGTAGGCCCTGAGCATTCCTGGTGTTAAGTTGGATTTAGAATATAGGGCAGCTGTCAGTCAAGTCTGTCTGTTGCTGGGTCCTGATCTGAGCTGCACCAAATCTTTGTCTGTCATTTGTGTCCCGAACGGAGGTGGGCCAAGTCTCTGTCTTGTCATCTGGATCCCGTTGGGAGCTGGACGTGGGAAGTAAAGCAGCCATGGGGTAGGCGACCTCCCTCAGAAGGGGCGAAGGTTCAAGCCTCTGCAATATTGGGGGGTGAGGATCAACCTCTGTTGATCCCCAAGTTTTCTCCTGATAGCCCCTATGCGACTGTGCCTGTCTTAGGTCAGGAACTACCATACGGTACCAACCCACCTTACCCGTCATTGAACAGCAGGGCGGCATAAGGCCCAGTACCTGGCTTAGGCGGTGGTTGGTGTAAAGTGTAAGTTCCAGTTGCCCGTCTCTGGCTAACCAGCCATCCTCCGGGGCCAAGCAGGTTGATGTGAGGTTCATTCAGTTCCATCTCCTTGGATGCTGATGCCCTTGTGGCCTCCATGCCCAGTACCTGCCTTGGGATCCCCTCGCCTGCTGGCAGGGTCCCAGCACTGATCACATACCTTGGGGAATCCAGGTTTCTTCTCCAGGAAGGGCCCAGCTCACACCATTGGATGAGAGACAGATTCATGGTACCAGCCAGCCAACACTAGGCTTCAACCTCAGCATGAACAGAAAGCTCAGGCGACAGCTGTGGGAGGGTCCTTCTTGGCAAAAAGAGCAAGAAAAGCCAATATAGAATGCTCAAGTGCCTTCTTGCTGTCTTAATTCCTTTTATGTTATTTATTTATTTATTTATTTATTTATTTATTTATTTATTAAATTGCTACCAAATATTCAGAGGATTAGATTGTAAGTTTGTTTAGGATATTTGTCAAAAAAAAATTATAATGACATTGTAGAATAATATTATGTAAGGAAATTCTTTTGTTCTAGGCCATGGCAATTCAGTTTTAAACTGGCTATCAATTTCTTTTTTGTATAGAGAAGGTCTTAGTTACTTTATTAGAATATTTAATCAAATTGCTTACAAAAATATTGGCTCTTTATTTAGCTGAAAACTTTGATTTTTATTTAAAAAGCTAATTTATTAATTAAAGTAGGTATCTCAATTTAAAAAGCAAAGCAAATTTAGTAAATGGTTATGTCTGATTTACAAGCCACAAATGTTGCCCCGCCTCTAGCTTTAGAATACAGGTGGCTTTGGGCTTTTTGTCATTTTAAATTCTAATGTTGGAATTTTAAGAAATATTTACTTAATTTTGCCCTTCTTTTTTTTTTTTTTTAATTAATTTTTATTAATTTTTTATACATATCTCCCCATTGCCCCCCCTCCCTCCCAGGCGTACCCCGACCCCCCAGTGTCTGTGATCATTGGTTATGTTTATAAGCATGCATACAAGTCCTTTGATTGATCACTTATTTACCTCACCTAACTTTAATCTTTCTGCTATAATTTCACAGTCTGTTTGATGCTTTATGATTTTTGTCCTCCTGAGAATTTTCAGTCTACTCCCTTTCTGTGCTCCTGATTCTATTATATTCACCAGTTTATTCTGTTGATCAGATTTTTAATTCACTTAATTTTTAGATTCACTTGTTGACAGATGTGTATTTGTTGTTCATAATTTTTTGTCTTTTACCTTTTTCTTCTTCCTCTTCTAAAAGGGTACCTTTCAGCATTTCATATAATACTGGTTTGGAGTTGATGAACTCCTTTAGCTTTTTCTTCTCTGTGAAGGTCTTTATCTGCCCTTCAATTCTGAATGATAGCTTTGCTGGATAGATTATTCTTGGTTGTAGGTTCTTGTTGTTCATCACGTTGAATATTTCTTGCCACTCCCGTCTGGCCTGCATTGTTTCTGTTGAGAAATCAGCTGACAGTCGTATGGGTGCTCCCTTGTAGGTAATAAACTGTTTTTCTCTTGCTGCTTTTAATATTCTCTCTTTCTCTTTTGCTCTTGGCATTTTAATTATGATGTGTCTTGGTGTAGTCCTCTTTGGGTTCCTTTTCTTTGGGGTTCTGTGTGCTTCCTGGACTTGTAAGTCTATTTCTTTTACCAGATGTGGGAAGTTTTCAGTCATTATTTCTTTAAACAGGTTTTCAGTATCTTGCTCTCTCTCTTCTTCTGGCACCCCCACAATTCTGATGTTGGTACGCTTGAAGCTGTCCCAGAGGCTCCTTACATTATCTTCACATTTTTGGATTCTTTTCTCTTCTTGCTTTTCCAGTTGAATGTTTTCTGCTTCTTTATATTTCAAATTTTTGACTTGATCCTTGCCTTTCTCTAGTCTGCTGTTAG
>JAAGEH010000392.1:18103225-18162221 GCA_011751065.1 Lasiurus cinereus
CCTTGCCTTCCAGTCGGCCCCGCCCTCCACGGCCCCTGAGTCTCACGTGACTGGGTAATGGCTGGAGCGGTCCTTGTGCCTCTAACCACTGCCTTTCCGGCTCCCCTGCGAACCAGGACCACACGAGTCTAGGTCCCCAGGGTTTCGCCCAAAACAGGGGCCCAGTGGACTCAGAAGTGGCGCAGTTGGGAGGGTCTGTCTCCCGCCCACTCGCGAAAGCCAGCGGCACAATCAGCAATCCGTCCTCCGCGTGGTGCCGTGCGTGACCGGACCTCCGGTCCTTTGCGACTCCCCTAAATTTCCGTGCACTTCTCCCTTTTCACAGTCCAAGCTCGCCCGTATGAGTTTCGGCTGGATCTGGGGTTTAGTGTCGTAAGATAAGGGGTTCAATGCCGTTGGGAGTCTCCGTTTCCCTCCCGCCAGAGAAAGCCAGCCAGGAACTCCGGCACCCGCTCTCTCAGCGCGCGTCTCCGTACCTCAGCTTTTTGCAGCTCCTCTGGGTCTCCGCGAGCCCCTCTCTTTCCCTCTAGTTGTAGAACTTCCACTCAGCCAGCTTTCCTGTGGTTCTGGATGATATCCGTTCTGTCTTTTAGTTGTAGTTTTGAAATTGTTGTGCGAGGCAGCAGTATAGGTGTTTACCTATGCCGCCATCTTGGATTCTCCCAATTTTGCCCTTCTTAGAGACTGCAAGAAACAGAGGAATCAGTACACCTAACGGTTCTTACCCATGAAGGGTCAGGAATATAAGTCAAAAATACTTCCCCATGTGCCCCAGGAAATATTACCGTACAGCTGGTAACTTTTGGTATTGCAAGAAATTCATTCTTAGGTGTCTGTACCGTCCTCTTTACCATCCTCCCGGTGACATAGGACCCCAAATTCCTGTAGGAATAGCTTGCAGAGCATTATCAGGAGTCAAAGTTACTACTGTTAAGTGCTGTTAAGATCCAGGCCTGTGCTTCCTGGAGTTGCTTAGATGAAGGAATCCACTGTGGGCCTTGCAGGACAGGTTTCTCCTATTAATAACGAGACTGGGGGGCACCCCTTTGGCCATTTCCCGGCGGTTTTCCGTGCCCTGTATCTTGATTTAGAGCCTGCCCATTTCTATGAAATTTTGATTTACACTGTCTGGCCCAATGGTTACCTCTCTGACATCTAGGACACCGAGAGACTGTATCTCTCAGAGGCTGAGTGTTTATGCCTCTCCCTAGAGTGCTACCTTGTTTCCTTCTTAGAGGCCAAAACCTTCACAACATTTAAAATATAGTTATTAATTCTTATTTGATAAAGCTTTCCATGAAATTTCAAGTATATTAGATCGGTTAAATTTAAGAAGATGTCCTTTAAAAAGAGAGAACAAATTTTTTGTATTACTCTGGGCCCATGGAGCTTTACAAGAATCATCTCTGTTAAAGCCTTGAAATTTTAACATGGAAAAAAAACATCAAATATATATATTCATATATGATTTAAAGATTATAATATTTTTTATAATTATCTTAAGATATCAATTATATTTTTAAACTGTCAGTTGGGAATCACAGAATTAATCCTTTTTTATTAGACCAATCAACAATGTATTTTGAATTCCTAATTATTAGAGAAATTTTATTTTCTCCCAATTTAATTTGCATTTAGCTGAAAACCTTGATTAATAACACAAAATCATTTCCTTTTGGTTCCTTTATGCCATTTTTCTTAAAAAATAAAGACCAGTTCTGGTTTTTCTTTTTCTGCAGCTTTTGCGGAGAGATTCCAGCTTAAAACCCTGTCTAATATGTCTAAAAAGGTGGACAATTGCACGCATTTCTTTTTAAGCCGGGCTTCTCTCCTCACGAGTACAGAAATTCCAGAGACATCTCTAAATTTTTAAAACTTTTTCATGGCGAGAAAGGAGACTTTAGATTAGTATACTGGGAGATTGGACTTTCATACTGGATTGCCACAGTGTCTCTCTTCCTCCACATCCTGCTTACTTCAGGGGAAAGCATCAGTAACAGATCTGGCCGAATTTCTTTTCATGCTTAAAAGATAAAGACAGATCTTAAATTTTTTCTTTCTTTTTTGCTTTCTGAAGTAATAACTAGCACCTAATTTGGCCAAGATTAGCATTTCCCTGCGATTTCTCTTATAATTTTTAAGTGAAACCTTAAGTAATCTCATTGCAGGAGAGCAGAGAGCCTTGCCCTCTCCTGCGACCTTTGAATTTCTCCACACCAGAGGCGGTTTCAGCAGTGGAGTTTCACTTATTACAGATTTCAGATTCCAAATGCAAACTAAGATTTTAATTTGAACAAGAAACCACATTATTTAAGCTTGCAAACCAAAAGTCTATAATACAGTTTACTTTATATTTATAACCTAATTCTTCCCCATTAGCCTGGCTGCAAAAGATGTTCCCACCCTACTTACAGATCGTGACTCTATAGTTAATCCGTGGGCTTTGCCTACGTTGAATTCCCCTCACCTTTTCCTAGGTGAATCTTCCCTCACCATTTTCCTTGGTGAATTTTCCTTCCTTCGCTCTTAGGCGAATAATACCTTCTCCTCCAGACGTTTCGCTGTCAGGCGCCAGATGTGGGCACCTTTTTCCGCAGCCCCACGTTGGGCGCCAGATGTGGGAACCTCTTTCCACGTTCCGTGTGGTTCAGGGTTCCCAGGTCAGGGTTCGGGTTCTGAAGGAGGCCGCACGCAAGCGAAATGAGAGACTTCTTAGAAAGCACTAATTTGGCGATATTGGGGGGCCAGGCGGGAGCCTTCCTCTAGTGGAAAGGACTGCCACTTGCTCTGGCCTTTTTCTCCCTTTTATTAAGGCTTTGGGACACACCCCTAGCCTTTAGGCAGGAAATAACAAAAACAGAAATTAACATGAAAGGAACAGATAGAGGTTGCTTCAATCAACAAATGTTTCAACTAAACAGTGAGTAATTAGCTCTGACCTTTCAGAGCAGTTAAGGTTGACCAGCCTTCTGGCTTCCTGTTTACATCCATTTAGTGAGAACAATATTTGGTTTCCGACACTTTTCTTGTTGCTCTCTTTCTAGCTCTTTGAGTTGTAGGTTTAGGTAATTTATTACCATTGTTTCCTGTTTTTTGCAGTAGGCTTGTAGGGCTATGAACTTCCCTCTCAAGACTGCTTTCACTGTATCCCATAAATTTTGCATTGTTGTGTTGTCATTGTCATTTGTTGCCATGATGTTTTTTATTTCTTCCTTGATCTCACTGGTTACCCAGTCGTTGTTTAATAGTATGCTGTTTAGTCTCCATGTGTTTGATTCCTTTCTATTGTTTTTATTATAGTTGATTTCCAGTTTTATGCCACTGTGGTCTGGGAAAATGCTTGCTATGATTTCTATCATCTTGAATTTGAAGAGACTTTTCTTATGACCCAACATATGATCTATCTTTGAAAATGACCCATGTGCACTAGAGAAGAATGTATATTCTGTGGCTTTGGGGTGATATGTTCTGAAGATGTCAATTAATTTCATCTGTTCTAGTGAGTCATTTAGGATTGATGTTTCTTTGCTGATTTTTTGTTTAGAGGATTTGTCCAGTGGTGACAGTGAGGTATTAAAGTCTCCTACTATGATCGTATTGCTTTCAATCTCTCCATTAATATCCTCCAAGAGTTTTTTTTATGTATTTAGGTGCTCCTATATTGGGTGCATATATGTTTACCAGAGTTATTTCTTCTTTTTGGATTGTCCCCTTTAGTATTATGAAGTGGCCTTCTTTATCTCTTGTTATGTCCTTCACTTTGAAATCTAATTTGTCAGATATAAGTATTGCTACCCCAGCTTTTTTTTCATTTCCGTTTGCCTGAAATACCATGTTCCATCCCTTCACCCTCAATCTGTGTGCATCTCTTTTCCTAAGGTGGGTTTCTTGCAGACAGCAGATATATGGATCATGTTTTCTTATCCAATCGATTACCCTATGTCTTTTGATTGGAGCATTTAATCCGTTTACATTTAAAGTTATTATTGATAAGTACTTATCTGTTGGCATTTTTAGTCCTTACCCCCGAGTTCCTTCTTTGCTTCCTCTTTCTTTTTATTACAGCAGACCTTTTAACATTTCTTGCATTGCTGGTTTGGTGGTAATATATTCCCTTAGTCCTTTTTTGTGTGTGAAGCTTTCAATTTCACCTTCAATTTTGATTGAGAGTCTTGCAGGGTACAGTATTCTTGGATTCAGACCCTTCCTTTGCATGACTTTGTATATTTCATTCCATTCCCTTCTGGCCTGACGAGTTTCTGTTGAGAAGTTAGTAGCTAGTCTTATGGGGGTTCCTTTGTAGGTAATTTTCTGTTTCTCTCTGACTGCTTTTAAAATTCTTACTTTGTCGTCGGTGTTTGCCAATTTAATTATAATGTGCCTTGGTGTCGGTTTGTTGCGGTTCATTTTGCTTGGGACTCTGTGAGCTTCTTGGATTTGTGTGGGTTTTTTCTTTTCTATATTGGGGAAATTTTCTGTCATTATTTCTTCAAACACGTTCTCTAATCCTTGTTCAGTTTCCACTCTTTCTGGGACCCCAATTATGTGGATGTTGTTTTGTTTCATGTTATCCCAAAGTTCCCTTAGACTCTCCTCTTGCTTTTTAACTTTTTTTTCTAGAAGCTGCTGAACTTGGGTATTTTTTCCTACCATGTCTTCTAGCTCACTGATGCGGTCCTCTGCTTCTTCTAGTCTACTTTTGATGCTTTCTATTGAGTTCTTTATAGCACTGATGTCATTTTTCATTTCTTCTTGATTATTCAGCATTTCTTCTTGCTGCTTCTTCACCTCCTCTAGGTTCTTCTTCATTTCCTCTTGGCTCTTACTCATATTGTGAAATTTGTCTTCCATTCTTTTCAACCACATTATGATTATTTCTCTGAACGCTTTCTCTGGTAGGCTTTTTTCTGGTTCTATTTCATTTACTTCCTTTTCTGGTGAAACCTGCCTTTCTGTCTTATGTGGGCTGTTTCTTTTTCTGCCCATGGTCTTTCTTCTCCGGGTGTCTGGTTATGTAGTTCTCTCTCCTATGTTGATTGAAAGGCACAAACTAGAACACGACCAGGTACAGCACACAAGGCACTGAGTAGAAATGTATTCAAGATGTTAATAATCACAAATAAGGTGACCACCAATGAAGGACAAATTAGGGGTAAATAGAGAAAGAAGAAGAGGAAAATGAGGAAAGAAGAAAAGAAAGAAATGCCAAAATCAAATTGGGAGAATGAGAAACAAAAAAGATAAATAAATGAACAATAAAATAAAATAAAATAAAATAAGAAAATAAAAAGGAGAAGAAGGAGTAGGAAAGAGGAAGAGAAAAAAGTCAGAGAGAAAGGAAAGTGTATAAGAGAAAAAAGAGGAACAAAATATAGATGTCAGGAGACAACTCCAATAGAACAGTCACTAATCCCAATAAAGGCCCGCAACCTGTACCTAGAGATTAAGGCAAATTGCAAATAGCAACTGGTATCGAGGGAGGTGAGGGAAGAGGGAGGTAGAAAACAAAGCAAGCAAAAACCAAAATAAAACAAGTAGAAGAAACCAAAACAATCTCACAAAAAAATTACAAAAAATCAATATAATCACTTTTCAGGCAAATAGCAACAAAAGGACATAGAGAAAAAACAACTTTTTGGCTAGTGAAGAAAAGAAGAGAGAGGTTTGTGTGGACTTGTAGTAGGGGATTTGAAATTAGATATATAAATGGGATGAAATTTTAACCAGGTAAAGAGAAAAATAGGGAGAATCTAAAGTTGGAAAAGGGAAAGAAAAACAAGACAACAAAATGGGGAAAGTTAGGAGGAAAGTGTTGGCATAAAGGTAGAGTTGAGTTGGAGTAAAATTATGCTAACGGAAAGATGAAAATAGAATGTAGAACTCTAATCCCGAAATAAAATAAAGAGAAAAAAAAATGACACTTGTGTTTTTTTTTCCCAAAACGGTTAGGTACTAGTAGTAATTAATAATACTAGTTTAAAACAACAATGTAATAATTATAAAGGTAAAATCAATTGAGTTGGAAAGAAAAAAAACATTCTTTTAATTAAAATATGTGAATATGAAAAATAAAAAATTAAAAATTAAGAAAAAAGAAAAAAGGAAAAATAAAAAAAAGAAGAAAAATAGAATGGTCCTTCCCTTCCACTTTTATTCTGCTTAGCATTCCTGTTTCCCAGCAGGGAAGGCACTGCAGCTCCCTGTGTTCCCCTCTTGGTGTTTTAATCTCTTTATTCTTTTGTGGTTATGCCAGGGTCAATTTGTGTGTCATCCACTGGGTGGCAGTGTTTCAGAATTGATCTCTGAGACAAAGCACAGGACCTCTCTAGGCTGTGCTCAGATCTTGCTACTCTGTGGTTCTCAAAGTCAGTTTGTGGGGGTTTTGCAGCTGGGACACTGTAGTAACTCCCAGGCTGTCCCTCTGCCCCAGAAAAAAAACAACAACAAAAAAAAACGAGTCGTTTTCCAGAGCTCCCCTCTGTCAACAGCTCAGAGGGTCTGTCTTCACACTCAGGGATCACGCCCTGACCACCTCTGCAGATCTCTCCAGAGGCAGCTTTCCCGCAGCCCGGCTCCCACGTCTCTGTTGTGCAGTGTGGGGGGGGGGGGGGAGTAGGAAACCTCATCCTGACCCAGGCGAAATCTGACCCTTCCGCGCACCGCGTGGATCTCCGAATCCGCTGCCTGCGTGTCCCTGCCGCCTGGGAAGCCGCGCTCTGGGTCCCAGGCTGCTCTGTGGGTGCCTCCGTCAGCCGCAGCTTTCAGGTCTCGGCAGACATCTACCTCCCCCTTATCTCAGGCGCAATCTGACCTGTCCATGTGCTCTGTGGATCTCTGGTTCCGCCGTATGTCTGCGCCAATTGGAGAGCAGAGTTCTGGGTCCCCGGTCCCTGGCTGCTCGATGGGTGCCCAGCCGAAGGCTTCAGACCGCAGCAGACATCCACCTCCCACTGCAAGATGGCTCAGGCTCCGCGTTCGCGCTGGTGGCTCTGGCCAACAAAAGCCCCGTGGCAGTGGGGCTGCCTGGCCGGGAGAGCCCCTTCCAGCAGTTCTCCACCTTCTCCTGGAGGACAACTGACTCCTAGCTTGCCAAAAAACACTCCCAATGCGACTCTCAGCCGCTCTCTCTCCTTCTGCCCAGCGACAAAGCTCCAGAGGCATCCGTCTACTCCGCCGCCATTTTCTCGAAAAATCTTCTTCCTCTTCTTAAAGAGTACCTTTCAACATTTCATATAATACTGGTTTGGTGTTGATGAACTTCCTTAGTTTTTTTCTTCTCTGTGAAGCTTTTTATCTGACTCTCAATTCTGAATGATAGTTTTGCTGGGTAGAATAATCTTGGTTGTAGGTTCTTGCTATTCATCACGTTGAATATTTCTTGCCATTCCCATCTGGCCTGCATAGTTTCTGTTGAGAAATCAGCTGACAGTTGAATGGGTGTTCCCCTGTAGGTAATTAACTGTTTTTCTCTTGCTTCTTTTAATATTCTCTCTTTGTCTTTTGCTCTTGGTATTTTAATTATGATGTGTCTTGGTGTAGTCCTCTTTGGATTCCTTTTATATGGGGTTCTGTGTGCTTCCTGGACTTGTAAGTCTACTTCTTTCACCAGGTGGGGGAAGTTTTCAGTCATTATTTCTTCAAATAGGTTTTCAGTATCTTGCTATCTCTCTTCTTCTGGCACCCCCATAATCTGATGTTGGTACGCTTGAAGTTGTCCCAGAGGCTTCTTACACTATCTTCACATTTTTGGATTCTCTTTTCTTTTTCCTTTTTCAGTTGAGTGTTTTTTGCTTCTTTGTATTTCAAATCTTTGACTTGATTCTTGCGATCCTCTCGCCTGCTGTTAGGTTTCTGTATAATATTTTTTATTTCAGTCAGTGTATGTTTAATTTCCAGTTGGTTCTTTTTCATCTCTTCTTGGGTCTCGCTAAATTTATTTATTTTTCTCTAGGAAATTATTAAAATCCTTATAACCATGGTTTTGAACTCTATATCCAGTCATTTGTTTTCCTTCATTTCTTTCGTTTGTGATCTCTTCTTTAGTCTCTGCATACTTTGCTCCTTCCCTGTGTTGGTAGAGTAGCTTTGTGTGCTAGCTGTCCTATGTGGCCCAGTAGTTCTGCTTCCTCAGTTACCTGAGGTGGACACTCTTGGTGCACTCCTTTGTGAACTGTGTGTACAGTCTTGTTGTAGTTAATTCTTGATTGTTGTTGGTATCACTTGGGGGGCTTGACCTCCAAGCCAATTGGTTCTGAGGATCAGCTGTGTCTGTACATGCGCGCTTGCCTCCAACCTCTGCCTTTGGCGTGTGCTTCCAGAACTCTGCCTTTTGGTTCCCCTGAGTTTCCGTGTGCTCTAGGGTCCCCTATGAGTCTGGGTCTCTGGGGTCTTGCCTGAAACTGGGGTTCAGTGCAGTTGGACCTGGATTTCAGTGCTATTGTGAGGTTCTGTTTTCCTCTGGCTAGAGGAAGCCAGGCACAATCAGCAGTCAGCACTCTGTGTGCACTTTCATGCACCCCCAGACTTCTGTCTTTCACGTCTCCCCTAAGTTTCTCTGCACTCCTTCCTTTTTGCAACAGTCCAGACTCTCCCTATGAGTCTCACCTGGAGCTGGGGTTCAGTGCAGTTGGGATTTTCCATCTCTCTACCACTAGAGGAAGCCAGCCAGGCCCTCCACCTGTCCTCTCCAGAAGCTGTCTCCAGACCTCAGTTTTTTACAGTTCCTCTGAGTCTTTGTGAGTCACTCTCTTTGCTTCTAGTTGTAGAATTTTCACTCAACCAGCTTTCCTATGGTTCTGGATGGTGTATGTTCTGTTTTTTAGTTGTAGTTTTGAAATTGTCGTGCAAGGCAGCAGCCTAGGTGTTCACCAATGCTGCCATCTTGCTTTCTCCTCTATATCTGAGATTTGTCCGCCTTATTCTGAGCCATCCTAACAGCATCTGAAACTAGTATTAACTGCTCTCCTTGCCAAACATATCTATAGATGCATGGATGATGCACATGGCTTTGTGGGCTTCAACTCGAGCCATTCAATGCATGAGACAATTTCTGTTGTAAATTTGTGATGCAAATGTCCTTCATTGTCTCATAGAATGCTTTAGAATAATGACTGAAACAATGACAGAGGAATGAGTGTTTTTGTATAAGTTCACTCAATACTACACTGTAAATTACTTAAACTATAAAACCTCACATAAGACCTGTACAGCATGTTGGTGTTAACAATCGCTATCAATTTGAGGGCCATGGAGGACAAGGAAGCTGAGTTCTGTTTCATAATTTTTTAAAGTCACAGAATTTGTTCTATAACAGTGACTCAGAGCAAATGTCAAGGCTTGCTGAGAACTGGAATTTTGATACATAATAGATATTTACATAGTGATTTAAGATTCTGTCATGAATGCTAAGTGACTTAATTGTGTACCAATACAGTATATTCTCCCCTCACCTTATACCTACTCCCACTCTGACAGTAATCATAAACTGTTCAGTATCATCTCCAGAAGTATTTATCAGGCATCTGTCATATAATTGGGCTAACTCACCTAAAAAAAAACATCTCTCCAGATTTTACTTTTTCTTACTATGTGGATGGGCTTGTTTTTATATGTTGATCATTCCAATCCTCTGAAAAGAGGATTCTCAGCAGAATGTCTTACCTCAATAGAGGCCAGGTTGACTGCCTATCATACACATACTTTCAGTAAGGTTTTGGCAAGTGAAGGCGAGGCTTAGCTCCAGATTGCTCTGGTGTGGGTAAAGGCCACAGCCCTCTGTCATTAGTCTTTTGTGCTGAGCCATCTAATCTCAGTCATTGCACTTCATGGTTCACTAATTTAATATCAAGAACTCAAAGAAATTTCAAGGTTAGAAAGGCATAAAATGACTTGTTACGAGGGAATCTTCAGGCACAGGGCCCTAAACACAGAATTCTGAATTGTGTGGCTCTGCCTCCCACAGGCCAGCCATCTGGAAGGCAGGTGGGCAACCCAGTGTCCGGGAGGCTAAGGGCTGTCTCCTGAGCCTATTCCACAGAGCAGGACAGACCTAGTGGTGACAATACCTGCTTGCTCCATGGGAAACCTGTAGTTTATGTGTATACATATGAGACAAAGCTGATTTCTGTCTATGTAGACTGTACTAATGTATGATTAGTGAAGAATTATTTTCCAAAATTCACTTAATATAGGAAAATAAGTCTTTTCTTTATTTTCAAAATGCTTACTGTGGAATAATGTAGGTCCCTGTCTTATCTCAACCACTTTACCCCCAATCTGGACATTTTATTATAAACAGTTATGTTTTGAGACAGTAATATTCTAGAAGAGATAGCTGATTAAAGAAAAAGTGATTTTATTGAATGCATTTAGGGGCAATCATCTGAAATTTAAAGAGAAGCAAAGACAATCTTAATTACAACAATATCACTATATATTTTTCAATTCAGAGATGCACATTACTTTTTACATGTTACATTTTCTGGACTGGATAGTATCTTGCAAAAACACATCTATATTTAATGTGGTAGTATTAATTTCCTTCCCCATCTTCCCCCCAAATCAGTGGCATCTTAGAATTATAGAAATGAAGAGGTCAGGAATTAGCAGAGGTAAATTTTTCCACATTTCCTCAATCTTTAATTTTCCATATTAAAGTTTAAAGATCCAGTGTTTTTCTCTTTGATTAAATGATTCTCCTTAAAGCAGTATCCCATAGGAGAGTGGTCATCCTATTCTATATTTCTTGGGTAAAATGTAAGCAAAATTATTACCCATTAGAGGCCCAGTGCACACAAATTCATACATGGGGTGGGGAAGGTGGATGGGAGTGGGGGTGGAGTGAGGTTTCCCTCAGCCTGGCCTATACCCTCTTGTAATCTGAGACCCCTTGGGGGATGTCTGACCGCTGGTTTAGGCCTGTTCCCACAGAGGGATCGTGCCTAAACCAACAGTTGGACATCCCTCTCGCAATCTGGGACCACTGGCTCCTAAATGCTCACCTACCTGCCTGCCTGATTGCCCCTAACCACCCTGCCTCCTGGCCTCATCTCCCAAAACCACTTGTCTGCCTGCTTGATGCCTCTAACCACTTGCCTGCCTGACTGATCACCCCTAACCACTCTGCCTGCCTGCCTGATTGCCCCTAACCACCTCTGCCTTGGCCCCACTGCCATGACTTTGTTTGGAAGGACATCCAGAATGACATATGGAAGGTCATTCGGCTGTCTGGTCTACATAGCATATTATACTTTTATTATTATAGATTATGATATTTACAATTCCTTATTTACTCAGAATGGTGAGAAATAAAATATAAAATGTGTGTAATACATGTGTCCATACTGCAGGCAATGTGTAAATGCTACATTTCCACCTCAAGCGAGTGTCCTGCAACTCAGTTCTGATACCAGCCACCTGGAGTTGGGGTCACACTTCACAGGTGTCAGAGCTCAGTCTCATAGACTGCTGGTGCTTCAGATATCAGCCAAAAGTCTCAGGGCACCTCCATTTCTGCTTGAATGGTTATAAGTTTAAGGTTCCCATGCCCCTCTCAGGTTTGATAACTTGAAAGAGTGACTCGTAGAACTCAGGAAAGGACCATACCTATGATTACAATTTTATTATAATGGATAAAAATCATGAGCAGCCAAATAGGAGAGACGTACAGGGCAAGGTCTGAAGGGTGTGGACACAGTGCTTCCATGCCTTACTTTGTGGAAACAGGGGGTGCCTCCTGGTACACCAATGTGTTCACCAACCAGAAAGCTCCACTGGGCCTCAGTGTCCAGAGTTTTTACTGAGGTTTCATTGTTACTTAGGGTTGATTACATCATTAGCCCCATGATTAAACTTAGTATTTAGGTCCCCTTCCTGGATTTTGGGCTGGTCCAAAATTCCAAACCTCTAATCACAAGGCTGGCCTTATTTGCTAACCAGCCCCCATCCTGAAGCATCGAGGGTCCACCCCAAGTCATCTTATTAGCACGACAAAGACACCTGTCACTCTGGAAATCCCAAAGGTTTCTGAAGCTTTGTGCCAGAAACTGGGAACCAAGACCAGATATACAGTGTCCATAATATCACAGACCGTAATTCAGATTTTATGTGAGGTTTTTATTTGTGTCTGATGCTTACCTTCCTACCGGCTTGCTACAGGCTGCTGAGTCGCTGTGGGATGTCTTGCTGCCATCTGCAGTTCAGAAAATTCAAAATTCTGCTTGGCTTCACTCACCCAAATTAGCTTGCCCTAAATTTCCATAATGATGAATAAAAACCACTGTCCTTCTATCCACCTCTCAGATCCATCCTTTCTCCTGCTACCAAAATCTCCTATAAATCTTGTCTGATCATATTATTTAGATCGCTTTCCAGCCTTTTTCAACCTCGGCCTTCTGATAATGTGTTGGGGGAAAAAAAAACACACAAACACAAAACAAAAACAAACAAGGTGGTTAAAATCCAGACGATATTAAAACCTACACATTTTTTCACTTTGTTTGTCCTCCCAGAGATTCTCATATATTCCTGCTGGTTGAGAATTTCTGGGCTGGATTATAGTTGAATCACAAATATGATTTGGTCATCCTGAGCCTTTCTGGAACAAAGAGCATCAGTATTTCCAGCGAGCCTATTCCCTGTGCCCTTGAAGGCATTGTCACCAGATATCTTGCAACGCTGGTCTTGAGATTTAAACCTAAGGTAGGACTGGGTAGCCTGGGCATGGCAGGGAGAGCTAGCAGACAGCTGGTATAATTTACATACAATAAATTCTTTTTCCTTTTCTTTCCTTTTCTTGCTATCCTATTCTATAGATCCCACAAATCAAAATTTCCTGACCCACTTCTTTAGTGCATCCATTCACTCATTTGACCCTTCATGTATTCATTCATTCAATAGCCTCTTGAGCGCCTCCTCTAGGCCAGGCATTGTGGCAGTGCCAGGAAGAGCAGTGGTTACCAAAGCACAGCCCCTGCCTCCAGAACCCCAGTCTAGTGGCAAGACCAACAGGCAAGTAAACATATACAAGATCACTTCAGATTGTATACGCGCTGGGAAGGAAATACTAAAATAAGCTAAAGTGATATGCTGGGTGTTCAGAGAAGCCCTTTTTGAGGAAGCAGCATTTCAGCCAAACCCTGAATGATTGAGGTTTTCTCTCTCTCCTGTTTCACAAAGGCAGTTGGGGGTTTCACCTTTATTCCCATATACAGGGGAGGAGAAGGAAGAATTCTATGGTCACATTGCTTGGAAGCCAAGGGTATGTGGTCCTTGAGAACATGGGATTTAGAGACAAATAGGGCCAAGGACCATTTGATCTTAACTCTGAAATTAGAAAATTGAACCAAAGTTTGTTCAGCTTGAGTTTGCACTTAATTCACACCAGGGAAATCCTCTTTCTGGAGAAAACCCTCGCATCCTTTTCTGAACATTCAGTGTGAGAAAACGGCATAGTCAAGTTACTGTGTCCTCCTGCCTTGCTTCCCATAGTGTTCCCTAAAAAGCCTCCAGGGGTCCATATTGGTTTCCTGCTGCAGTGAGAGCTCAGGAATAAACCTCTCTGCTTCTGCTCTTTTAGATTCCGTGGCTCGCTCTCCCCTCTCCTCCCTTCACTCGTTCCATAAATAAACCTTCCTTCTGTTTATTTAGGGTAGTGAGTGAGTCTATTTTCATAGCACACAAGGTCACAATCAACCTAAGGGCCCCCCTTGAGGTGTCCTGCATTCAGGAATCTTGGTGGGGAGCACCCCTCTAGGGACTAATGCCGACAGGCCCGGCAGTGACAGTGAATGTGCAGAATGCTTGCGGATAGGGAGCACTCAGCAGGCATCTGCTGCCTTTTCAGAGGCAGCAACCCCTGGATGACTGAATGCCTTATTATGAAGTCATACAAGAAAGAAAAATCACTTTTGGACTGAAACCAAATGTGGAAACTTTCAACACTAAAGGCAATTTTCTCACAATATTTTATAAGTAGCTCTGTTTTATATCTGGGTTAAAGATAGCTTTTGTTATAGTTCTTAACTCTAACTCATTTGAAATTCAGCTTATTGATTCCCAGTCATCTGCTTGGATCCACCAGGACAATGATATGCTTAATCCAAATGA
This sequence comes from Lasiurus cinereus, assembly GCA_011751065.1. Taxonomy (NCBI): domain Eukaryota; kingdom Metazoa; phylum Chordata; class Mammalia; order Chiroptera; family Vespertilionidae; genus Lasiurus; species Lasiurus cinereus. Next base: position 18,117,332 of record JAAGEH010000392.1, read on the forward strand.
ATGTAATAGATTATAAAATACTTTTTGTACACACTTGTGTCTGGAAGGTCTGGAAACTCATCTTGGCTTCCTATTCTTTTTCCTCCATGGAGTGCCTGCTCACTGTGCTCCCATCACACTGGGGCGTCACTTTGAATGGCCGGGTAAGAATATTTCTCCCTGCCTCCCTATCTCATTCTGTCCTTTGAGAAATAAAAGTGGAAAGAAACAAATTAAAAGTGTTCTCACTGGTGTTTCCTAGGGATAAGCTGCGTTCTTTACAAATGCTTTACCTGCTAGCTGCTTCTATGCTGATGGCTCCATCCAGGGTGAACCATGGGGGAAGAGAAAGTCAACAGAACACTGAGCTATACTACAGCCGGTTTCGTAAAGACTTCTTTAACTATCAGGAATAGCCGGCTCGTGGATAATTAAATTAAAAATGGCCCATAGAGAGCATACTGCATTCAAGAGTATAACCAGTATCAGTGCAGGGAGTGGAAACAAACAAACCAGTAATTCCCAAAGCCTCTCTATCCACAGGGCCTTAACCCTCTGAGAACCCAGAGGCCTTTGGGATTCATTAGCTCCTGAAGCTCTTTTCCAGTATTGAACAGCTCTAGTAGATCCTTCTTTCTTTAATTGAGATAGATTTCTCTCTATCCGCTGGGAATAGTTGTATCTGTTAGAGAGCATATAAAATAGGTCCAATTTTTATTTGGCTTGAAAACACCATTCTGCTCATCACTAGGTTAAACACATTGATTTAAGTGAATAATTTTCATAAGAAGTGTTTTCAGTCCCCTCACCAGCTTTCTTTCCCCTTCTGAATTTTTCCCAACTTCTCCCTGTCTCTCTTGTGCTGTTATGCTCTAAACCTCTTCTTTCAGTGCCCTCTCGCTTCTTGCTTTAATCTCTCCCTTCCCTTCCACCATGATCTCCTCTGGCCCCTTTTCCTCTGATGAAACTCTGGGATATCCACTAGATGTTACCTTCACCTTTTAAGTTTGATATTATCTCTCTTTCTTGTATAATAACCATCACTTGCATACCTAAAAGCATTGATGATGTGTATGTGCAAATTGGAATACATATTCTTGGTGTAATTGGTAATTCATATGTATTTTTATATGTTTTTATGGATTTGATAGAGAGAGGGAGAGAGAGAGAGAAACATTGATGAGAATCATTGATCAACTCCCTACTGGGGATTGAGCCCCAAACCTGGCCCTGGGCTAGATTTCAACTGTAACCTGCTTCATGGATCAATGCTCAACCACTGAGCCACACCGGCTGGGCAATAATGTATCTGTGTTTTTATACCCAGGAAGGGCAGTCTATAGGATAGTTGTCCTTCCAGACAGAACTTGCCTAAATGTCCTATGATACAATAATCCTATCTAATAAAAGAGTAATATGCAAATTGACCTTACCTCTGCTACACCCAAAAGCCACGCCCACCAGCCAATCAGAGTGACTATGCAAATTAACCCATCCAAGATGGCTCTGGCCACAGAGAGAGCAGGGAGGCTTGGGTTGCCCCACCAATGGAGGAAACTGTTTTCCGCACATCCTGGCTGGCCCAGGCCTCTGCTCAAGGCAACAAAGTTTCAATGGCTGAGTGAGCAGAAGGCTTGGCTCTGCTCTAGGCTACAAAGTTCCAATTGTAGAAGATAAATAAATCTCAGATACCAGAGCCTCCACTTGGGTTGCTGTGGGGCATGGCTGGCCTGCAAAACACCATGGGCCCCTCGCCCAGGCCCCCCACGCCCCAAGGGAACACCCACCCTGATCTGGGACACCATTTAGGGCAAACCAGCTGGTCCCCACCCATGTAGCAGCCCTCTATCCTATCTACTAAAAGAGTAATATGCAGATTGACCATCACTCCAACACACAAGATGACTGCCCCCATGTGGTCAAAAGATCCTGCCCCCATGTGGACACAAGATGGCCACCACAAGATGGGTGATCAGGCTAGCAGGGGAGGGAAGTTGGGAGGGACCAGGCCTGCAAGGGAGGGCATTGGGGGTGATCAAACCTGTAGGGGAGGGCAGTTAGGGGTGACCAGACTGGCAGAGGAAAGAAGTTAGGGGTAACCGGGTCTGCAGGGAAGGGCAGTTGCCGGGGGGGGGTAAGGGGAAACTCAGGCCTGTAGGAGATGGCAGTTATGGGTGACCAGGCCCACAGAGGAGGGCAGTTAGGGGCAAACAGATTGGCAGAGGAGCAGTTAGGCATCAATCAGGCTGGCAGGGGAGTGGTTAGGGGGTGATCAGGCTGGCATGCAGAAGCAGTTAGGGGCAATCAGGAAGGCTGGCAGGTGAGTAGTTGGGAGCCAGCAGTCCTGGATTGTGAAAGGGCAATCAGACATTCCTCAAGAGGTCCCAGATTGGAGAAGGAGCAGGCTGGGCTGAAGGACATACACTGTCCCCCCACTGCCATGCACAAATTTCATGCACCAGGTCTCTAGTGGTATTATATGTTTATATTCAGTGCTCTTTGATTCAGTTTATATTCACTGCTCTATAAGCTTTACATGGATATCCTCATGTAATTCAACTCTCACAAATGTACCAGGTAGATGAAGCTAAGGCTTAGACCCAACACATTGCCCAAGGCTCTGCAGCTGGTATGGAAGAGCCAAGATTTGAATCCACCTTCACAACCACTGTGATATCGCAACCACTTATGTGTTCTTTGACATGGTGTCTAATATAAATGCTTGTTGATTTACTAATAATCAAATTAATCAAAGCCTAATCTACTTTCCAACTTTGCCCATTTTGAGTGTTCATTGGAAAGATTTAAACCAGGGATGGGGAAAAATCTGCCAAGGGCCATTTGGATATTTATAACATCATTTTTGGGCCATACAAAATTATCAACTTAAAAATTAGCTTGCAATATTGGTCAAACATTGAATTAACTCACCCCTAGTGCCTTGGCAGGGCCAGACCAAATGATTTTGGGGGACTTATTGGGTCCACTGGCCAGATATTTCTCACCCCTGTCAAATACTTCCAGGTGTTTTTTTAAGTCAATTTCCTGGGTAAAGATCTAAGAATTTGGCTGCATTGGGCTATGCATTTATTTCTTCATGCTTATTCTCTTAATAAGGTTTGCAGTGTAATTATCACAAACACATAAAAATTGTATAAATGTGTTTCCTACTAGATGAACTATAACAGTGTGCCGGACTGCTTTTTGTGTTTTTTAAAACAATAAAGTTTATTGAAGTATAATTTACATACAGTAAGATGTGTACATGTAGTCATTTGATGACTATGACAAAAATATAAATCCATGTTAACCCCATACCAATCAAGGTATAGAATATTTCCATTAAATCATAGAGTTGCCTTGTGCCCTTTTGTACAATTGATCTCCTCTTTCCCCCACCCAAAGACAACCAATAATCTAATTTTCTCATTAGATCTGACTTCTATCCCTGGAACATCACATAAATAAAATCATATATACATAAATGGTATCATTTATAACTTGCTTCTTTCACTCAGCCCACTGATTTGAGAACCATTTATGTTGTCCTGTTCATTCCTTGTCATTGTTGAGTAGCATTTTATTGTATGAACTAGAGGCCCAGTGCATGAAATTCATGTACAGGCGGAGGAGGGAAGCATGGGTAGAGTGTTCCTCAGTCCAGCCTGCAACCTCTCCAATCTGGGACCTCTCAGGTGATGTCTGATTGCTGGACCAATCCCTGTGGGATTACATGTAAACCAGCAGTCATACATCCCTCTCAAAATCCAGACTACTGTCTTCTAACCACTTGCCTGCCTGCCAGCCTGATCACACCCTAACCACTCCCCTGCAGGCCTGATTGATGCCTAACTGCTTCTTGCTGGCCCGATCACCTCTAACTTCCCTCCCATGCCAGCCCAATTGCCCCCAACTGCCCTCCCCTGTTGGTCTGATCACCCCCAACTACCCTCCCCTGCCAATCCAATCACCCATTACTGCCCTCCTCTGCCAGCCTATTGCCCACAACTACCCTCCCTTGCTGGTCCAATGGTCCCCAACTGCCCTCCCCTGCTGAGATCTGATTGCCCCTAACTGCCCTCCCCTGCTGGTCTGGTGGCCCCTAACTCCCTCCTCTGCCAGCCTGGTCGCCCCCAACTGCCCTCCCCTGCTGGCCATCTTGTGGTGGCCATCTTGTGATGGTGTGGAGGTGGTCATCTTGTGGCGGCCATCTGGTGATGATGAGAAGGTGTTGCATGAGGATGCAGTAAAAGCACGAGGGCCACTTACGCTTTTATTAGTATAGTTATGCCACACTGTTTATCCATTCACTCATTGTTAGACATTTGAGTTTCTACTTTTTGGCTAATATGAATGAAGTTGTAAAAATGTTCATAGATGAGTTTTTGTGAACATATAATTTCATTTCCTTTTTGTGCAAACCTAGGTCAAGTGTGAAATGTATGCTTAACTGCCAAACTGTTTTCCAAAGTGGTTGTGTCATTTCATAATCCTGCCAACAGTATATGAGTTTCAGTTGCTCCACATCTTTGTCAACACTTGGTATTGGTAGATGTTTTATTTTCAGCCCCCTAGGGGGTGAATAATATTTCTTTCTGTGGTTTTAAGTTGCATTTTCCAGATGACTAACAATGTTGAATATCTTTTCATGTTATTTTTGGTCATTTTATGGAGAGGAAGTACCTCTCCTTTTAGGGTTTGTTTTTTTTTTTGGTGTTGTTTGTCTCATTACTGAGTAGTAATAGTTCTTTATATTATAGATATGTCCTTTATTAGATTAATTTGCTATAAATATTTTCTCTTGGTTTGTGGTTTGCCTTTTTATTTTCTCAACAATGTATTTTGTTTCATTTTATTTTTGATTAATATTTTTTAATTGAATTGGAAAGCAATCATACCTTTTAAAGTAAAATAAGTCTCATTTATTAAAATAAATGTTGACATTTATTTTATTTTATTTTATGAATAGGATTGACTCTGCCAATTAGGTTTTCTGAAAGGCATTTTCTGAAAACTGACTAAACTTAAATCAACAGTTCAAAAAGTTTTTTCTTCCCAGCTTTATTAAGACATAATTGGCACATAAGGTTGAAGTGTGCAAAGTGTTTATTTATGTACTTATAAATTGTGAAATGATTATCACTGTAGTATTAGCTACCACCTACATCCTGTTGCCTAGTAACTACTTTCTTTTTTGTGAATTACATTTAAGATAATATAACACCCAGGTATATAAAACAGTATTATTAGCTATTGTCACCATGCTGTACATTAGATCTGCAAACTTATAATGAGAAATCTGTGCTCTTTAAAACAATATCTCCCCATTGCCCTTATCCCACAACAATTGGTAATCACCACTCTACTCTGTCTGAGTTTGTCTTTTTTAGATTCCATATGCAACTAATATCTTGCACTGTTTTTCTCGCTCTGCTTAGTTCAGTTTTTTTATTTAATAAATCTTTATTGTTCAGATTATTACAATTGTTCCTCTTTTTTTCCCCCATAGTTCCCCTCCACCTAGTACCCACCCCACCCTTTGCCCTTACCCCCCTCCACACTGTCCTTATCCATAGGTGTATGATGTTTCTCTGGTCTCTTCCTGCACCGCCCACACCCCTTTCCCCAGGAGAATTGTCAGTCCACTTCCTTTCTATGCCTCTGATTCTATTATATTCACCAGTTTATTCTATTCAGATTTTTTATTCACTTGATTTTTAGATTCACTTGTTGATAGATATGTATTTGTTGTTCATAATTTTTATCTTTACCATTTTCTTCTTCCTCTTCTTAAAGAGTACTTTTCAGCATTTTATATAATCCTTGTTTGATGGTGATGAGCTCCTTTAGCTTTTTCTTATCTGTGAAGCTCTTTATCTAACCTTCAATTCTGAATGATAGCATTGCTGGGTAGAATAATCTTGGTTGTAGGTTTTTGCTATTCATCACATTGAATATTTCTTGCTACTCCCATCTGGCCTGCATAGTTTCTGTTGAGAAATCAGCTGACAATTGTATGGGTACTCCCTTGTAGGTAACTAACTGTTTTTTTCTTGCTGCTTTTAGTATTCTCTATTTGTCTTTTGTTCTTGGTATTTTAATTTTGATGTGTCTTGGTGTGGTCCTCTTTGGATTCCTTTTGTTTGGGGTTCTCTGCATGTCCTGGACTTGTAAGTCTATTTCTTTCACCAGGTGGGAGAAGTTTTCTGTCATTATTTCTTCAAATAGGTTTTCAATATATTGCTCTCTTTCTTCTTCTGGCACCCCCATAATTCTGATGTTGGTACACTTGAAGTTGTCCCAGAGGCTCCTTACACTATCTTAATATTTTTGGATTCTTTTTTTCTTTTTACTTTTCTGGTTGAGTGTTTTTTGCTTCTTTGTATTTCAAATCATTAAATTGATTCTTGCATTCCTCTAGTCTGCTATTAAGTCTCTGTTTAATATTTTTTATTTCAGTCAATATATGCTTAATTTCTAGTTGGTCCTTTTTATATCCTTGAGGGTCTAGCTAAATTTATCAGTCTTTTCTAGAAAATTCTTGAAAAACCTTATAACTGTGGTTTTTGAACTCTATTATCTAATCATTTCCTTTCCTACATTTCTTTTGTTTGTGATCTATTTCTTTGTCTCCACATTTTGGCTGCTTCCCTGAATTGATAGAGTGGCTTTGTGTGCTATGTGTCCTATAGGGCCCAGGGGCTCAGCCTCCCTGAGGTAGATACTCTTGGTGTACCCCTTTGTGGGCTGTGTGCACAGTCTTGTTCTAGTTATCTCTTGATTGTTGTTCATATTACTGGGAGGAATTGACCTCCAGGCCAATTGGTTGTGAGGATCAGCTGTATCTATGCTGGGAGAACTTCTGTGCTGGAAACACCCTTATGAGCAACACCTGCAAAAGCCTTTGTGATCAGCTTGGATCGGGCAGAGTGTCAGGTTGGAGCAGACAGCATTGGTTCCCATCAGCCCTGCCCTAATGGTCCCCTGGGTCTCAGTGTCCCATGGCAATTGCTCCAAGCACCTCTGAGAGAAAGCCGCCCTCAAGTTCTGCCTGCTGCCAGACAGTCCAGTTTCTCTCCAAATGAGTCTGGGGCCCCAGCGCTTCATCTGAAACTGGAGTTCAGTGCAGTCTCGAGCTTTTGTCTCCCTCCTGCTTGAGAAAGCCAGCTGCGCACTCAGTTGTTTGTATGCACTGTCTCAGTACCTCTGCCTCCTGCAGCTCTTCTGAGTCTCAGTATGCTTTTCTCTTTCCTTTTAGTTGTAGAATTTCCATTTAGCCAGTCTTCCTGTGGTTCTGGATGATGTCCGTTTTATCTTTTAGTTGTAGTTTTAAAATTGTTGTGCAGGGAAGTAGTTTGGGTGTCTACCTATGCCACCATCTTGGTTTCTCCCACTAGTTTCTATATTTTTTACATGTTTATTATATCTTTGTTTAAGTTCTCACTGAAATCTTACATTATTTCCCTAAGGTCCTTGAGTATCCTTAGAACCATTATTTTGAACTCTGCATATGGTATCTTGGTTCGTTTCATTTAATTGTTTTTCTTGGGATCTCTCTTGTTCTTTTATTCGGGGTATGTTTGTCTGTCCCATTTTGTCTACCTTTCTATGCTTGTCTCTGTGTATTAAGTAGATCAACTCTGATTCCCAAACTTATTATGGTGGTTTTATGTTGTGGGTGTCTTGTGGTGCTCAGTGGCCCAATGATTCAGATCACCGGAGCTAGGAGTTCTAGGAATGTCTCTTGTGTTGGGTTATGTGTGCCCTCCTTTTGTAATTGAGTCTTGAATACTATTGGCCCACTTGTGAGTAGGGTTAATCCTCAGACGGGATGACTATAATGATAGACTTCAATCATAGTGTATGAGCTGCTTTGCAAAGGCTGCCCTATAAGGCAGAGCTATTCCTAACAGAGATCTTCCTTTTGGTGTGCTGGTTGTGTGGTTAGTTGGATTGAGCAGGGGAGTATTGAAGGAGTATATATGTAATAAACTGGAAAAATAATAAATATTCAATTGTACATTTTAATATTTTTAATTAGTGAAACTTTATTACATATTTTAGTGTTGATGCATTTTGATGATGGCATCATAGTGGAAGTACAATTATTTCTCAGCCCTGTCAGTCACTGGTTTGCCCATCAGTGACTGTCATGTACATTTTTTGATACGAAATAGACACTCACTTTAAAATGATTCTAAAAGGATAGAGATTTGGGGGAATACATCATTTTGCTCTAACTTTCATTCTTCATTTTTGATTTTCTTTATTATAGCTGGTTCAAATATGATTTATCATGAATGACATTGTATATGATTTAGTTGTCTTTCTTCCTTGTAAAATTCTGAGGCAACAAAGTTTACATTCTGCTTTTATTCATTTTTATAATATGTGAAGAATGGCCAAATAAGATTTTCTCTTGATTTATGGCATAAATGGAATTGAAAATTAAAATAAATAAAATTTAAATATAAATACTACTGCAACAAAGCATTCAACATATAAAAGGCTTATGATCTAACCTAGTTGCCTTATTTATTAAAAGTTTTATATAATGGGTTGGCTAAAAAAGAATTAGAGTTTTTCCTCAGGTTACATACCTAATCCATTCCCTTACACAATTGTTTCAGTTGCTAGGCTTGGTCTCTATGTATTTGAGAGTTTTTAAATCCTTATATATGAATTAGTATTTTTCACAGACATTATTAATTACAGAATTTTATTCTTGCATAGCAAATATACATTTATATTTTAGCTGACTGATAGAATTTTATCCAAGAAAGTAAAAAAACAACAACAATGAATAGTTTTACTTAACTTTCATTAAGTGAGTATTCAAATATTAACAATAAATTGGATTGGCATGTCTTAGCATAAATTGATGTCATGCTGTTTAGAAATTGGAGTCACATGGTCATTGATCATTCTCAAGATAAGGTAAGAAAGATTGGAAATGGAGTATAATTCAGCCAACTAGACTTCCCTTTGCCCAAGGGCAAAGCTGAAGCAGAACAGCAGGTCTGTGCCATTTTGAAAGCTACAGGTATCTCATACAAGGGGAATCATGCAGTCCTTGTCTTTTTTTATAAATTAAATCTTTATTATTCAGATTATTACATTTGTTTCTCTTTTTTCCTCCTACATAGCTTCCCTCCACCCAGCTCCCTCCTTTCCCTCGACCTTTACCTCCCAACTGTTGACCTCATCCATAGGTGTATGATTTTTGTCCAGTCTCTCCCTATACACCCCTCACCCCTTTCCCCCTGAGAATTATCAGTCCACTCCCTTTCTGTGCTCCTGATTCTATTATATTCACCAGTTTATTCTGTTGATCAAATTTTTAATTCACTTAATTTTTAGATTCACTTGTTGATAGATACGTATTTCTTGTTCATAATTGTTTATCTTTTACCTTTTTCTCCTCTCTCTTCTAAAAGAGTACCTTTCAGCATTTCATATAATACTGGTTTGGAGTTGATGAACTCCTTTAGCTTTTTCTTATCTGTGAAGCTCTTTATCTGCACTTCAATTCTGAATGATAGTTTTGCTGGATAGAGTATTCTTGGTTGTAGGTTCTTGCTATTAATCACATTGAATAATTCTTGCCACTCCCGACTGGCCTGCATTGTTTCTGTTGAGAAATCAGCTGACGGATGTATGGGTGCTCCCTTGTAGGTAATGAACTGTTTTGCTCTTGCTGCTTTTAATATTCTCTCTTTGTCTTTTGCTCTTGGTATATTAATTATGATGTATCTTGGTGTAGTCCTCTTTGGATTCCTTTTATATGGAGTTCTGTGTGCTTCCTGGACTTGTAAGTCTATTTCTTTTACCAGATGTGGGAAGTTTTCAGTCATTATTTCTTGTCATAGGTTTTCAGTATCTTGCTCTCTCTTCCTCTGGCACCCCCACAATTCCGATGTTGGTACGCTTGAAGCTGTCCCAGAGGCTCCTTACATTATCTTCACTTTTTTGGATTCTTTTCTCTTCTTGCTTTTCCAGTTGAGTGTTTTCTGTTTCTTTATATTTCAAATTTTTGACTTGATTCTTGCCTTCCTCTAGTCTGCTGTTAGGTCTCTGTATAATATTTATTATTTCAGTCAGTGTATGTTTAATTTCTAGTTGGTCCTTTTCCATCTCTGGTTGGATCTTTTTCATCTCTAGTTGGTTCTTTTTCATCTCCTCTTGGGTCTCGCTAACTTTATCCAACTTTTCTAGGATATTCTTGAAAAACCTTATAAGCGTGGTTTTGAACTCTATATACAGTCATTTGTTTTCCTCCATTTCTTTTGTTTGTAATCCCTTCCCTTGTCTCGACATTTTCACTATGCCGGGGAAACTTCTGTGTTGTATTCAGCCTTATGATACCAGACTTGCAAAACCGCAAAACCCTCTCTGTTGAGCTTGGGATGGGTGGAGTCTCAGGGCTTAAGGGACCACCTTGCCTTCCAGTCAGCCCTGCCCTCCACGGCCCCTGAGTCTCACGTGACTGGGTAATCGCTGGAGCAGTCCCTGTGTGCGCCTGTGTGTGCAGTCTCTCTCTCTCCCTCTCTCTCTCTCTCTCTCTCTCTCTCTCTCGCAGTGCCTCTAGACTGCTGCTCCTCCGGCTCCCCTGCACTCTGGAACCACATGAGTCTGGGTCCCCAGAGTTTCACCAGAAACTGGGGTTTAGTGGAGTTAGAAGTGACACAGTTGGGAGGCTCTGTCTCATGCCCACTCATGAAAGCCAGTGGCACAATCAGCAGTCAGTCCTCTGCACATAGTGCCGTGCGCGTCACCAGACTTCTGATCTTTTGCGACTCCCCTAAATTTCCGTGCACTTCTCCCTTTTCACAGTCCAAACTGCCCTAGTATGAGTTTTAACTGGATCTGGGGTTTAGTGTCGTAGGATAAGGGGTTCAATGCTGTTGAGAGTCTCCGTCTCCCTCCTGCCAGAGAAAGCCAGCCAGGTACTTTGGCACCCGCTCTCTCCATGTGCGTCTCCGTACCTCAGCTTTTTGCAGCTCCTCTGGGTCTCTGTGAGCCCCTCTCTTTCTTTCTAGTTGTAGAATTTCCACTCAGCCAGCTTTCCTGTGGTTCTGGATGATGTCTGTTCTGTCTTTTAGTTGTAATTTTGAAATTGTTGTGCAAGGCAGCAGTGTAGGTGTTTACCTATGCCGCCATCTTGGATTCTCCAGTCCTTGTCTTTTTGTGTTATTTCACTAAGCATGATGTTTTTAGGGGTCATCCATTTTTGTAGCATGTATCAAATTTTTTACTTCTTTTATAGAGGGTCCAATGCCCAAATTCATATGTCTTGAAAAGCACTGTGGCTAATGAGGCTAGAGTGGGTATAGGGGCGGGTCTTGGCCCATCTTTCACACCCCAACCCAGCCCTCCCACCGGAGCCCCTGGTCCCATCTGCTGGCAACGCCGCTCCTGCCATTGCCACTCCTTCACACTTTGGCACTGGCCCTGCTCACACCCATTGATGGTGCAGAGTGATTACAGCTGGCACCAGCAGTGGGTGTGAGCAGTGGCTGCTGCCCTGATCACCCCTCAGGAGCAGGAGGTGGTGGAGAAGCCCTCAGGCGCGATCAGGGTGGGCAGTCACTGCTCGCACCCACTGACGGCACCAAGCAATTGTGACTGGCACTGGTCACCAGTATCAGGTGCGAGCAGCAGCTCAGACGTTGGTTGCAGGTTCAGGTGGGGCTGTCACTGGCAGCAGGTGTAAGCTGATCTCCCCTCAGGGCTTTTCCACCTTTCCTTGCTCCTGAGGGGTGACCAGGGCTGGCAGCCGCCACTCACACTTGCTGATGCTGCTGAGCGATTAGGGCCAGTGGCAGGCACCAGTGGTAGGTGCAAGTGGTGGCTCCAGTGTTGGCAGCAGGTGTGAGCATTGGGCAGGACCGTGGCAAATGGGAGCAAACAATTTCCAGTAACTACCAGAGGGCTCACCTGATGACAGTAACGGGTGCCCCAACTTGGTCTGGTGCCCCTGCTCACCTGCTCCACCATCCAGCTGCAGCTGACACCCATCATGTTCCACACATGCCTCCTAGTGGTCGGCATACATCATAGCAACCAGTTGTTTGGTCGTTCTGCCATTCTATTTGCATATTAGCCTACATAATAAACAGGTCATATGTAAATTAACCATCATGTCATCACACCGTCACAAGATGACGGCATGCACAGCAGGGGCAGGGCTAGCTGCTGAACTTTTTCTGCCACTGAAGTTCCTGCAGCCCCCAGTGGGCAGGGGTGGGGGGCAGAGGGAGGCCTGGTGGTTGCTCTGCATGCCTGCCACCGGGGCTCCTGTGGCCATGCCAGGGGGTGGGTCCCAGCTGCTGCTCTGCATGGCTTCCACTGGGATTCCCTCAGCCCTGAGTGCCACAGAGACAGCTCCATGCGGGGGGGGCGGGGGGTCTTCCCCTGGCTCTGTGCAGCTTGATGCTGCATCTGTCTGCATGGGCGCAGGCAGGTCTGGATCTCACAGGATTTTGAGGCACATGCAATGGGTGGTGACTTGACTCTGGGTCTCCTGGCTCAGGCAGACTTGACGCTGTGTCCCTGTGGACACAGGCCCAGACTCTGACAGCAGGGAGGAGGGAGTCCCATCCCCCACAGAATCAGCCAGAATTAGCCATTGGTCAGCAGCCTGACAGCCAGGACTCTCATTCACCTGCATTCCAGACCCTGACAGCAGGGAGGTGGGAATATGTCTAAAGAGCAACTATTGACACAACGTAGCTCTGCAGCTGAAAGAAACCAGCATCATCAACAGAAAATTTCTAAAGACCAATGTGCCTCTGAAGTTGAAAGAAGGTGGCAACGACGACAGAATATGTCTAAAGAACAGCCATTGACAAGTACTACCAATACTGGTAGGAACTGCCTTCTCAGTGAAAATGAAGTGCATGAGGATGCAATTCTCGAACATAGTTGTGGTGGAACGGACTGTTAGATGTCAGTTTTGCCTGTCACTACATTTCTCTGATGAAAAGCCATCTGATGGAAAATTTACTTGATGTTGTAGCAAAGGTAAAGTTTGTCCAAATGATATACATTTTCCAGAATATCCAGCATATTTAAAAAGATTAATGACAAATGAAGATTCTGACAGTAAAAGTTTCCTGAAAAATATTCATTCCATAAATAGTTATTTTGCTTTTGCTTCAATGGGTGCAAATATTGAATCACCATCAGGGTATGGGCCATACTGTTTAATAATGCACGGACAAGTTTATCACTGTACTGAAACTTTACATGCTTTGGATGGTGTTTCTCAGAAGTTTGCTCAACTCTATATTTTAGATATGGCTGAAGTGACAAATAAAAGATTAGCAATGCCAGAAAACTGGGGCTGCTCAGAAAGACTCATGATCAACATCAACAACCTCATGCATGAAATATGAATTAACAAAATTGTACAAGATGCTACATGAAGTAGAAAAGGAAGCCCAATCTGAAGCAGCAGGAAAAGGTATTGCTCCCCCGGAAGTAACAATGGTGATTAAATATGATCATAATAGTGACCCGGGTAGATATAATTCTCCCTGTGTAATGGAGGTTGCTGCCATATTCAGAAACAAAGATGGAGAACCTCCTTTTGAAAGGGATTTGCTCATTCATTGTAAACCAGATCTCAATAATCTGAATGCCATTAAATGAAACAAGTCAGTATCCTATTTCCTACATGAGATGCAATGATATATCCTAGTCTTTTTCCACATGGTGAAAAAGGCTGGGGAATGGATATTGCATTAAGACTCAGAGACAACAGTAATTGATCAACAATAATACTAGACAACAGGTAAGGACGCGAGTCACACAAATGCAGTTTTATGGATTTCATCTCTCTGTGCAGGACACATTCAATCCTATTTTAAATGCTGGAAAATTAACTCAACAGTTTATTGTGAATTCATATTAAAAAACTAAGGGCCCAATGCACAAAGATTCATGCAAGAATGGGCCTTCCTTCCCCTGGCTACTGCCATCGCCTTCGCTTCAGCCGGAGCCACCCTTTTGCTCTGACCCAGAGTCGCCTTTCCACCTTCCCACACTGCCCAGAGGCCCAGAGTTTCTGGGGCAGAGCAGAATACCCTGCTTCCCACTGTTCAATGTCTGTGTATGCAAATTAACCCACCATCTTTATTGGTTTAATTTGCATACCCACTCCTGATTGGCTGGTGGGCATTGCAAAGGTATGGTCAATTTGCATCTTACTCTTTTATTAGTGTAGACGGAGGCCAATCAGATAAAGCTCATTAGAACAAACCAATCTAAGTTGAGAATTGAGAAATATAGTGGTTTGATGGATTATCTCACATCTAGATCTGAAAAATGACAATGTGCCAATTGGTAAAATGATAATACTTCCATCATCTTTTGAAAGTAGTTTCAGAAATATGCAGCAGTGATATCAGGATGCTATGTTAATTGTTACAAAGTATGGAAGCCTGATTTATTCACAATCATGCATGCAACCCCAAATGGGCAGATATTATAAACAATTTACAATGCTGGCAAAAAGTTGAAAACAGACCTGATTTGGTAGCCAGAGTTTTAATGGTAAGCTAAATGCTCTTTTAAATGATATATGTAAATTCCATTTATTTGGCAAAGTAATGGCTAAAATTCATGTCATTGAATTTCAGAAACACATACTGCCTCATCCTCACATATTATTGATATTAGATAGTGAATCCAAATTATGAACAGAAGATGACATTGACCATATAGTTAAGGCAGAAATTCCAGATAAAGACCAGTGTACTCAACTTTTTCAAATTGTAAAATCAAATATGGTATATGGACCATGTGGAATACAGAATCCAAATAGTCCATGTAGTCAGACATCCCACAAGGAATCCCAGATTAGAGAGGGTACTGGCCGAGCTGAGGAGACCTCTACCCTCGTACATGAATTTCATGCACCAGGCCACGAGTAGGATAATATTTCATTATATGTATTTTTAAATTTTGTTTATCCATTCAATATACACTTGGGTTCTTTCCACCTTAATTGTGAATTATGTTGCTATGAACACTAGTGTACAAGTAACTATTTGAGTTCCTACTTTCAATTTTTGGGGTGTCTACCTAGAAGTTGAATTGCTGTATCATATGAAGTTCTAGATTTTGCTTTTTGAGAAACTGCCAAACCCTTCCCAGTGACTGCTCCATCCTTTTTATTTTTATCAATTATGTGTGGATCTGTTTTAGTTGTATCTCTTATTAGTAATATGTAGCTGGCTTTTACTTTTTATCCCCAACCTTTCTTTGCTCTTAACTATACCAGTAATTTGGCAAGTATATAATCTTATTAGGGCTTGCCTTTAATGTTTAAAAACTTATTCTCTAGTCTCTATTTTCTGCCTCTAAAGTATGGGATATTTTTTAAACCTTTTTTTAATTTTTTATTAAGTTTGAGATTTTAAGGATGTTTTTGACCTACCCTCCTGCCTACAATTCTGTTTAGGATCTGAAATATAAATTATTTTTTTTCTTTATTATTATTATTATATGTACTTTCATCTCAAATCCCAACCTTCTTCAATATAATCAGGAGTTTGAAATTAAGATTACTGTTATTTTAAAGTTTTTATAAGTATATTCATGTTAATTTTCAAGTGTTATGTTTCACATTTGCCTTGAGTTTAGCAACTAATTATTTTGTGACAGTGTTTTTCACAACTCTGTTTTTTTAAAATATATTTTTATTGATTTTTCACAGAGAGGAAGGGAAAGGAATAGAAAGCCAGAAACATCAATGAGAGACATCAATCAGCCGCCTCCTGCACGCCCCCTACTGGGGATGTGCCTGCAACCTATGTACATGCCCTTGACAGGAATCAAACCTGGGACCTTTCAGTCCCCAGGCCGACGCTCTATCCACTGAGTCAAACCGGTTTCGGCCACAACTCTGCTTTTAACTGCCTCGGTGCTTACAGCTAATGCTTTCAGTCTCTAGTTTTCATCTTTTTTTAATTGTTTTATCTCTTAGTCAACTAAACAGACTATTCCTCTAAGTATTTTTTTTCAAGAGGGAGTGAGTATAATGCATGTTTAAATCAGAGGTAGCTTTAATGACGCTCATAAATTTAAGCTTCAAATCTCATTTGAAGTGCCCTGCCAATACTCCACCCCTAAAGTTGAATTCATAATGCTATATATTTTAAAGAAGTTCCCCCAATTGTTTTAATTTTATGTCTTTTATTAAATATATTTTTATTGACTTCAAAGAGTAAGGAAGAGGGAAAGAGAGGTAGAAACATCAATTATGAGAAAGAATCATTGATCGGCTGCTTCCTGCAGACTCTGTTCTGGGGATGAAGCCTGAAACCTGGGCATGTGCCCTGACCGGGAATCAAACTACGACCTTCTGATTCATAGGTTGATTCTCAACCACTGAGGCACATAAGCTTGACCCAATTGTTTTCATTTTAGATTCCACAAAGCCTGGATTTGCCCCTGAGTCTTATTCATTAAACACTGAGTATACTGGTATTCATCTGTTGCTTTCACGTGGGAGACTTAGAGAACTGAAATTTTAAAAAAATTTTTTAAAAATATCTTTAATATATATTTTTTGTTGATTTCAGAAGATTTAAAAATTTGGGAAATCCAAGATGGCGGCATAGGTAAACATCTACACTGCTGCCTTGCACAACAATTTCAAAACTACAACTAAAAGACAGAACGGACATCATCCAGAACCACAGGAGAGCTGGCTGAGTGGAAGTTCTACAACTAGAGGGAAAGAGAGGGGCTCACGGAGACCCAGAGGAGCTGCAAAAAGCTGAGGTACGGAGACGCTCGCCCGTGAAGAGAGCGGGTGCGGAGTGCCTGGCTGGCTTTCTCTGGCGGGAGGGAAATGGAGACTCTCAAAGGCATTGAACCCCTTATCCTACGACACTAAACCCCAGATCCAGCCGAAACTCATACAGGGGGAGTTTGGACTGTGAAAAGGGAGAAGTGCACGGAAATTTAGGGGAGTCGGAAAAGATCAAAGGTCTGGTGGCGCGCATGGCACTGTGCGCAGGACAGATTGCTGATTGTGCCGCTGGCTTTCACGAGTGGGCGGGAGACAGACCCTCCCAACTGCGCCACTTCTGACTCCACTAAGCCCTGTTTCGGGCGAAACCCTGGGGACCTAGACTCGTGTGGTCCTGGTGCGCAGGGAAGCCAGAAAGGCAGCAGTTAGAGGCACTGCGGGCTCGTGCACAAGGACTGCTCCAGTGATTACCCAGTCATGTGAGACTCAGGGGCCATGGAGGGCGGGGCCAACTGGAAGGCAAAGCGGCCCCTTAAGCCCTGAGACTCCACCCATCCCAAGCTCAACAGAGGCTTCTGGGGCTTTGCACGTCTGGTATCATAAGGCTGAATCCAACACAGAAGTTTCCCTGGCATAGTGAAAATGCCGAGACAAAGGAAGGGATTACAAACAAAAGAAATGGAGGGAAAAAAACGACTGGATATAGAGTTCAAAACCACGCTTATAAGGTTTTTCAAGAATATGCTAGAAAAGTTGGATAAATTTAGTGAGACCCAAGAGGAGATGAAAAAGGAACAACTAGAGATGCAAAAGAGCCAACTAGAGATGGAAAAGGTCCTACTAGAGATGAAAAAGGACCAACCAGAAATTAAACATACACTGACTGAAATAAAAAATATTATACAGAGTCCTAACAGCAGACTAGAGGATGGCAAGAATCAAGTCAAAAATTTGAAATATAAAGAACCAGAAAACATTCAACTGGAAAAGCAAGAAGAGAAAAGAATCCAAAAATGTGAAGATAATGTAAGGAGCCTCTGGGACAGCTTCAAGCGTACCAACATCAGAATTGTGGGGGTGCCAGAAGAAGAGAGAGAGCAAGATACTGAAAACCTATTTAAAGAAATAATGACTGAAAACTTCCCACATCTGGTAAAAGAAATAGATTTACAAGTCCAGGAAGCACACAGAACCCCAAATAAAAGGAATCCAAAGAGGACCACACCAAGACACATCATAATTAAAATACCAAGAGCAAAAGACAAAGAGAGAATATTAAAAGCAGCCAGAGAAAAACAGTTCATTACCTACAAGGGAGCACCCATATGACTGTCAGCTGATTTCTCAACAGAAATGATGCAGGCCAGACGGGAGTGGCAAGACATATTCAACGTGATGAATAGCAAGAACCTACAACCAAGAATAATCTATCCAGCAAAGCTATCATTCAGAATTGAAGGGCAGATAAAGAGCTTCACAGATAAGAAAAAGCTAAAGGAGTTCATCAACTCCAAACCAGTATTATATGAAATGCTGAAAGGTACTCTTTTAGAAGAGGAAGAAGAAAAAGTTCAAAGCCAAAAAATTATGAACAACAAATACATATCTATCAACAAGTGAATCTAAAAATTAAGTGAATTAAAAATTTGATCAACAGAATAAACTGGTGAATATAATAGAATCAGGAGCACAGAAAGGGAGTAGACTGATAATTCTCAGGAGGACAAAAATCGAAGTATCAAACAGACTGTGAAATTACAGCAGAATGATTAAAGTTAGGTGAGGTAGATAAGTGATCAATCAAAGGACTTGTATGCATGCATATAAGCATAACCAATGATCACAGACACTGGAGGGTTGGGATATGTATGCCTGGGAGGGAGGTGGGGCAATGGGGAGATATGTATAAAAAATTAATAAAAAATTAAAAAAAAATAAAAATAAAAATTTGATGGTTATTGTCTTGGCTAGTTTGCCTCAGTGGTTATGATAACCAAATGGTGAGCCGAGGTGTGTTCCCCAGGGGTCGTGTCTCACCATACCTAAGAATGAGCTCCGCAGACCAGACGATTTGGGCAAAAGTGTAGAAAATTTATTACAAGCAGATTCAGACTCCCCCCCAAGGGGATGGGGACCCAATAGTGGGCTGCCTGTTAAAGCCTTGTAGTCCAGGGTATGTATTTGCTACAAGCCTGCTCTCTGTCTACCTGTGCCATCACCTGATTCCCTCAATTGAATTGTTTTTGCCCAGCAACGCACCTGAATGCTCCTTGTCTCTATGTGTTCTTTCTCTGTTCCTATGCTGACCTTTTTCTGTTTTTATGTGTTTGTACACCTTGTTTACTGCAGGCCCTCTCTTGGTTTCCCATGCCTCTTGCTCTGTATCCAAAAACATTTTATTTCTGCATGGTTGGTTCCTGTGGTTAGGCTGCTCCAACTTCCATGTCTGCCCCTGCTGTCTCACCTGCCTTTGCTTTCCACTAGACCCTGCCCTATCTGCCTGCATTTCAAGTTAACCCTCTCAGATAGAGTGTAGGCCTGCCGATTGAAGGGTCATCGGTTCCTCCCAGCCAAGGGCACACCTGGAATCCATGTGAGATTTTTTAATTTATTTTTGTAATTCAAAAATTTTGCTACACTATTTCAGCCCACCAGCACCATTAATCCTAGTCCTGGACTTTTTCTTTCTGTTGTTATTATTTCTAAAAGATCATAGAAGGACAGCTGTGGGTTCAGAATGGGAGTCTTTATTCTGGTTGTCTGAGGCAGAAGAACCAAGGAGTTTGGGGCAAGTTTTTAGAGTCTACATTTCTATTCTAAATTTCAGCTAGTAGGATAGGGATGACATTTTGTCCTATCTTTTTCCAAATAGAGTAGAGCTGCCATCACTATAAGGATCATGACTTATTTTTTTCAGTCTAGCTCCACAAGGCTTATAATTTGTGGCAAGATCGCCAGACTATTTTCTCAAATAACAGCATTACTGACATAATTCACATATCATATGACTCACCCCTTTAAAGTATGCAATTCAATGTTTTTGTATATTTATAGATATGTGCAATCACCACCACAATCAATTTTAGAACATTTTCATCACATCAATAAGAAACACCATCCCCCTTAATTATCACCCCCTATCCATTCAATCCCCTATCCTTAAGCAACCATTAATCTACTTTCTGTATCTATGGATTTTCTTATTTTGGAATTTTATATAAATTATATCTTGTAACATGCAGTCTTTTTTTACTGACTTCTTTAGTGTAATGTTTTCGAAGTTCATTCATTTGTAGCATGTATCAGTACTTCATTCCTTTTTTGGCCAAATAACATCCCATTGTATGAATATTACCACCTTTTGTTTATCCATTCTTCAGTTGATAGACATTTGGGGTGGTTTTCCCCTTTTTCACTACTATGAATAATGCTGATACAAGTTTTTATAGGCATATGTTTTCATTTCTCTTGCATAGACAACAATAAGTACAATTTCAGAGCTATATTCTAAATCTATGTTTAACCACATTTGCACAACCAGTTTAGGAGATTTCTGATTTCTTCACATCCTCATCAGCACTTGTTATCTGACTTTGGTTTATGGAGATTCTATGGGTGAGAAGTTGTATTGTCACAGAAGAATGAAAAACAAACAAACAAACAAAAACAAGCCAAGCTTAGAGAAAGGGAGTTACATTTTATTAAGGGCAGGGCCAGAGAAAAATTTGCCTTTCAAATTCCAGGCCTCTCCACATGGAAGAAACCTTTTCTGTTTATACTTTTCCTAGCTCTTTTGTCTCCCAAATTTGGAATGAGACTTCTGGGCCTTCTCGAAAAAAAGCCTACATGCTGGGAAGGGGCCATGAGACCATACCTCAAGGCCTGGCCTGGTATTAGCACTGACAACTCTGTCTGGGGCATAGTCCACAGCCTCTCTAGAATGGGAGTAGAGTTATTTTTCTTATTATTTAAGCAAGCAAGCGTTTACAGAAGCCAAAATAGCAGGGTTAAAATTTCAAACAGCAGTTTTTTATAAGATGGATGCTTCATTTCCCACTGGTTTAATGTATATTAGTCAAATCATTGACTCTTTTGGATCATTGTTGGCAAGGGAGTTATATTGACCCATGCGGACTATAAGCTTGATAGAAATAATTCTCTGCTGAATAAAGTCAGTGGGCCTGTTTTTAAGACAAGGGCTCAGAATGAGGGCCAGGACTAATCTTTAGAGAGTCTGAAGAGTCCTGGACTCTCTATTTTGCCTGGGCTGTCTTAAGTCAGATGTGATATAGCCACATCAGGATCCCATTGATCTTGAATGCTGTGGGGGTGGTCCTTTCCAAGTAGGGGTCAGCTCTGGGGTGGCAAATTTCTTTACCCAAACAGAGTCACCAGGGTGGAAGGATGGATCGGATCAGAAGTTGGTATATGTAGAGTACCTTGGACATGCTTCTGGACTACTTTCTGGGTTTACTGTAAAGCCTGTAAGAACTTGAGTAAAGATTGGTTATATATTTAGCTTTTCTAGATTGGGTTTCCATATAAGCTGGTGAGGTGGGTAGGTCAGAGTTGGAAGAGTCACTAGAATCGGTGAAGGCCCCACTGGTTTTAGGGCTGCCTCCTGGGCTGCTTCATTTGCAGCCTTGTTCCTTCTTGCTTCTGGGGAGTCCCCTTGTCTCACATAGGTAGAGATGGAAAGACTTAATTACATCTGGTAATGCTAGCTGGCCCATCATCCTTGCTCTGCTCATATCTGTCTAACTGCCTAATATATTACCTCAAGGATCCTGGCTCTGAATTCTTTTAGGGAAAATGGATGTCAGTGGGCTCTTCTACCTACTTCCTGCTGAGGCGGGTCAGAGATTTCTCTCAGAGCCAAGAGATCCTTGCTGTTTGTCAGAGGAACAATGAGGCCTGGGCACAGAAGGAGGTGGGCTTGTGACCTGGTGGAGACAAACTGTAACAAATAGTCTGGTGGAAGGGAAAGAAAACCTTTCAGTTCTATTGAAATAGAATTTTTCTCCACAAAATTACCCCCATCCATGTTTATCAAAAGAGCCAAATCAAGACTAATTTATCTATTGTATTTAATTTGGCCTGATTGTTTGCATCAACATAACAAGAATGGTAACTGACTCCCTTTGCCAGAATTTCATGATTGAATCTTAATGGCTCCATAGGGCCAGGAAGCCAAGCCATCCAGTTGTTGTCAGGCCTGCCTGTAGTATCTGCTGAGTTAGGTGAAGTCCTCATCTGTAGTGGCTCTACCCCGGTCCATGCCCTAAGCTTCAAGGCCCATCTCAGCCCTCCTACTTGTCTTAGCTCAGAGTGCATGGGGGTCTTGCTGGGATGCAGAGGCACCCTTTTTGCTCCCCTTCTACTATGACCAACCACTGGTGATGGCATGGGCCTGATTCTCCAGCACCAGCTATTTTTAGAGCTACCAGGCAGGATAACCAGGCTTTCTCTGTGGCACTCTTATTGGCTTTAAGTCTTCAGAGTTCAGGCAGGGCTCTTTAAAACATGATACTTCAGTCAAAGTTTCTGGTTAATAAAACCACTATTGGAAACGGTCTTATTAAATTTATGCAAAGAAATGTATTTATTAAGTATTGCCAAATTTTGGAGGAATTGTATAAGGAGAAAAATATACTGACCTGCTTTAAGATAGAATTTTCCTTGCCAGTCCTTTTTATGGATTTTCCAAAGTAATATTTTCTGAATGTATTATAACAAAACAGTAACTGTTAGATTTCTTTTATCAGTCCCTCCCTAAGTACTCTGGCATAACTTATTTACCCTCTGTTTAGGGAGGCAGAATGTAAATTATTTACTCTTCCTTGGCTTACTGGCCTGTATTATTTGATTTCCTTTTAACATTTTTCTTCTCCTTATTACATACACAAACTTTATAAATTTTACACTTCCAAATTAGCCTTCAAACCTTCTTTCTATGTCCTTTAAAAATGCATAACCATGTCTCAGACCTTCTACTCAATATTCCTTATTCTTTGAAACCTTAGTCCTTTACTGATTCCTAAAAAGTAAATAGCCAGAATTTCTTAGATTAACATTTATAACTTAGACCTTCTATTATAAAACTAAAAGCAGGTAAAAATATTTCTTTTTGAGAGACAAAGATTTTAAAAACTTAAATTAGTTGTAACATTAAAGATAGTATATCTTAAAGTTCCTTTGCTGAATATTCCATCACTGCCCAAGAAGTACCTAGTAACCCCACCCTGCCTGGCTCGGACAATGAGATTTTTTTAAATGAATATTGGAAGGGTTAAAAAGAAGAAAACGGGACAGAGGAAGATCCACTGTGTTTTGAAAGCCTTGAGTCTAGCATAATTCAGATAAGTAAGAAACCAAGGACTCGAGCAGAGCAGGTTGTAGCCAACAAAATCAACAAAAACCTATCTCTCCCTGCTCTCCCCACTGACACCTGCCTCTTTTCTGTATTAACCATTTACTCTCTCCTTAGCAGGGGAAATAAGGCAAGCCATCAGAGATCCTGTATAACCAGGCTTTTTACACTTAAGGAACAGCTGCTCTCCCTCCAAGATTTTCCTTCTTTACTCCAAGGCCCCAGAAGATCTCAAATCCTCCTCCTCCTTCACCACTTTTGATACCTCCAACCATCCCCCATCCCCCAGCCTAGGGCTTCTCTATCTCAGCAGGCTGAGAGTGAATTCTACCACTTCTACCCTTTCTTACACCTGCTCCAGAGTACTTTTCAGCTCTTTTCCTCCCGTAGAGACCCACTGCAAATCTATCAGGAAGGGCAGGCAGGTTGGAGTTCTTGGGACCACATGGTTCTCTGTTTGCTAGCAGGGCTGAAAAAGGCAGCCTACAAAGCAGTTAATTATGACTGATCTTAACCCAACAAGCCTTTGTTTAAACTTCTCTGGATTGGCAACCTTCACAAATTTTATACCCTTAAATTAACCCTAGAATTCCAAAATTTTAAACTAACACAGCAAAATTATAAATCAAGGAAAAGCAATTAAAAGTTCTCTACTGTCTTCCCTCTAAAGCAGGGTTTGCACTGTCTTTCACACAGACTCTCACACTTACATTTATACACCAAACAGTCTGAGTTTTTGACTTCTACCAGATATTTACGCAGAGTTTAAACTGTCCTCCTGATTCCTGATTAATTGCCTGAGAAAGTCCTTGACTTCTGGGGAGGTGGTCAAGTTCACCCTTCCACTCATTTAGAGTGGGCTTGACTGATATGGCCCCTACCTTACCGATTCTGATGACAGGTTCAGAAATGTCCATCCACTGTCTCCAGATGCCGGCTAAATCCTAGGCTGAGGTCTGGGAGTGCCCAGAGTCCTCCGGTTCAATTCTGCTAAATCAGCAGAGCAGTGCCTCCCAGAGGCCTGTCCAGTTCCCCCGGACCCCAAACCCAGTCCATTCACCAGAGGCCAAAAGGTCAGCATGTTTGGCCTTCTTCTTGGCCAGGGAACCATTGTTACAGACTACCAAAAAAAAAAAAAAAAAAAAGCCATGCTTAGAAAAAGGGAATTACATTTTATTAAAGGCAGGGCCAAAGAAAAATGTGCCTTTCAAATTCTGGGCCCTCCTCCCACCCCCACATGGAGGAAATATTTTCTGTTTATACTTTTCCTAGCTCTTTTGTCTCCCAAATTTGGAATGAGACTTCTGGGCCTTCTGCTGGGAAGGGGCCATGAGACCATATCTCAAGGCCTGGTCTGGTGTCAGCACTGACAACTCTCTCTGGAATGGGAGTAGTCTTATTTTCCTTATTATTTAAGCAAAAAGTGTTTACAGAAGCCAGAATAGCAGGGCTAAAATTTCAAATAGCAGTTTTTATATAAGATGGATGCTTCAGTATCTCTTTGTGGTTTTCATTTCTTTTCCCTGATGACCAGTGATGTGCAGCATCTTCACAATTGTTTATTGGCCATTTGTATATTTTCTCTGGATAAATGTCTAGTCACATACACTGCCCACTTTTAAATTGGATTGTCTTTTAATTGAATTGTAAGAGTTCTTTCTATATTCTAGGTACTAGTTTCTTATTAAGTATGTGATTTGAAAATATTTTCTTTCTTCCTGTGTGTCAGATTTTCACCTTCTTGATGTTTGATTGTGGGGAAGAGGGCTAAGGGAAGGCCTTACTGACAGCAGCCAGGCAGCCTTGATGGCCTGCCTCTTTAGACCTTTATTGGAATTTTTCTTTAGATACAATCAGTAGGGTGAATAATCTTGGGAGGACACAAGTGTTTACATTGTCCTTTAGGCAAGGGCATCCAGGGATTAAGCATAAGGATTCCAGTAAACACCCAAGGGTCTGCATGTAAAAGGCTTGTTTGGAAATGTCAAGGAATAATTAAGGGGCTACCTTCGACACTCTCCTAAGTCTCCCCAAGTTGGAATTCCAATAAACAGGGCAGACGGCCTTCTACACACTCTTTTATCAGAATATACTCCTTACAAACTTTCCAACCAAATCTCGTGTGCTCCCCAGCAGATATTGTCATTTGAAGTTTTTTACTTTGTTGAAATCCTATTTACCTATTTTTTCTTTTGTTGCTTATGTTCTTGGTGTCCTACCTAAGAACCATTGCCTAATTAGAGGTCATGAAGATTGATGCCTATGCTTTCCTCTGGGAGTTTTAGTTGTAGTTCATACATTTAGGTCTTTGGTCCACTTTGAGTTAGTATTTTTATGTAATGTGAAGTAAGGGTCCAACCTCATTTTTTTTTTGCATGTGGAAATCTAACTGTCCTGGTACCATTTGTTGAAAAAAACCCTATTCTTTTTGTATTGAATTATCTTGGAATCCTTGTCAAAAATTAATTGACCTTAAATATAAGGGCTATTCTGAAATCTCTATTTTGTTCAATTGATCCATATGTATAATCTTATGCCAGTACCACACAGTGTTGACTTCTGCAGTTTTATAATAATTTTATAAGTATAATAATCAGGAAATATTAGTCTTTCAACTTTCTTCTTTTTCAAGATTGCCTGACTCTTTGGGTCCCTCAAAATTTCATATGAACTTTAAGACCAGTTTGCCTATTTTTGCAACAAAGCCAGCTGCAATTTTAATAGGACTGCATTCATTCCGTACATAATTTGAGGAGTATTTCCACTTTATCAATATTACATTTTCCAGTCCATGAACACAGATGTTTTTCCATGTATTTGTCTTTTTAAAAAAATTTCTTTCAGCAATGATTTTATTTTTGTTTGCTTGCTTGCTTTTGTTAATCCTCACTCAAGGATATTTTTTCCATTTTTCTTCAGAAAAAATGGAAGGGAGAGGGGAGAGGAGAGAAGGGAGAGTAAGAGAAACTGCAATGTGAGAGAGACATGTCAATTGGTTGCTTCCTGCACTCATCCTATGTATGTGTCCTTGACTGGGAATTGAACCCTTCAGTATGTGGGCCAATGCTCTAACTACTGAGTAACCCCACTAGCCAGGGCTGTTTTGTAGTTTTTAGTATATGTCCTGTACTTCTTTTGTTAAATTTATTCCTAAGTATTTTTTTTATTCTATTGTAAATGTAATCATTTTCTTTAGTTTCAGATTATTCTTTGCCAGTGTATGGAAATACGATAGATTTTTATATAGTAACTAGAGGCCCAGTTCATGAAATTTCTGTACTCAGGTGGGGTGTCCCTCAGCCTGGCCTGCACCATCTCACAGTCTGGGAGCCCTCAAGGAATGTCCTACTAGTGGGGAGCAGGCCTAAGCCAGCAGTCAGATATCCTTAGCACTGCTGTGGAGGCAAGAAAGACTCCTGTCATTGCTGTTGCGCTCACCAGCTGTGAACCTGGTTTAGGGCTTCTGGCTGAGTGGCTCTCCCCCTCTGAGGGCACAATGACTGCCAGGGGCAGCTCCTGCATTGAGCATATGCCCCCTCGTGGTCATTGCATGTCATAGTGACTGGTCATTCCTCTGTTTGGTCAATTTACATATTAGCCTTTTATTATATAGGATCATGTATTCTGCAAACTTGCTAAACTAAGTTTGTTAATTGTAATAGTTTAAAAAATTCTTTAGAATTTTCTATATGTAAGATCATATAATCTGCAAATAGAGTTAGTTTTATTTGTTCCTTTCTATTTGGATGCCTGTTATTTCTTGTTCTTGCCTAATTGCCTAGCTAGACTCTAGTTCAATATTGAATACAAATGATGAGAGTAGACATTCTTGTCTTGTTACTGATCATTGGGGCAGGGGGGTTTAGTCTTTCACTAGGAAGTGTGATGTTTGCTGCAGATTTTTCATAGATGCTATTTATTGAATTAGAGAGTTCCAGTGTATTTCTAGTTTGTTAAATGTTATTTTCATGAAAAAGTGTAATTTGTCACATGATTTTTCTGAATCTATTGAGGTGATCATGTGTTTTTGCCCTTTATTCTGTTAATACTAGAAATTTGTGCACTGAGGAGGGGGCAGGTGTTCCTCAGCCTGGCCTGTGCCCTCTCGCAGTCCAGGACAGCTTTGGGGGTGTAGCAGTGTGCCAAGCAGTAGGTAGCCAGGGAGGAGCCTGAATGGAGGCCAGGTGCTGCTCATGCTCATCCTGGCTCACTGCACCTGCTGCTGCAGCATCGGGAGAGGCTCCCAATGCCATGGCAGCTGCACTCTCCAGCCATATGCCCGGCTTCTGGATGAGTGGCACTCCCACTGTGGGAGCACACTGATCACCAGGGAGCAGCTCCTGTGTTGAGCATCTGCCTCCTGTTTGTTAGTGCATATCACAGCAACTGGTTTTTCTGCCATAACAGTAGCTTAGGCTTTTATATTATAGGCTAGAGAACTGGTGCACGAATTCATGCACTAGTGAGGTCCCTCAGCCTGGCCTGTGGGATAAGGCCAAAATCAGCTCTCAGACATCCCTTGACAGGTCCCGGATTGCAAGAGGACACAGGCCAGGTTGAGGGACCTCACCGGTGCATGATAGGGGCCTGGGATGGATGCAGGAGGTTGGCCAGCTGGGGAGGGATTTTCAGGAGAGCTCCAGGGCATATGCGGCCCATCTTGCTCAGTCCCAATTGGCAGGACCCCAGTAGTAAGCTCACCTACCTATTGGAGTGTCTGCCCCCTGGTGGTCAATGCACATCATAGTCGATTTGTCGACTGTCTGCTCTCTGGTGGTCAGTGCACATCCTAGCAACTGGTCAATTGCCCCCTTGCTATGATAATGATATCATAGTGAGCAGTTGAGAGCACTTAGGATATCATTAGTATATTATGCTTTGATTGGTTGAATGGTCAACTGGACACTTAGCATGTTAGGCTTTTATTATATTGGATATTGCATTAAATTGATTGATTTTCATATGTTGAATCAATCTTTCATTACTGAGATAAATCTCATTTTATCGTCGTATATAATCTGCTTTTTATGTTACTGAATTTGGTATGCTAGTATTTTCTTGAGATATTAGTCTGCAGTTGTCTTTTCTTACCATTTGTTTTTCTGGTTTTACAATCGGGATAATACTGGTCTCTTAGAATGAATTGTGAAGTGTTCTCTTATCTTCTATTTTTGGAAGCATTTATAAAAAATTGGTGTTAATTCTTCTTTAAAGATTTGTCAGAATTCACCATTGAGGACATCTTATCTCATCTTTGTAGGTAGTTTTTTTTATTATTAATTCAATCTCTTTACTTGTTATAGTTCTATTCAGATTTTCTATTTTTTCTTGCATCAATTTTAATAATTTGTGTCCTTTTAGGAAATTACACATTTTACCTAAGTATACAATGTTGATAGCATTCTGTTATAATCCTTTTTATTTCTGTAAGTTGGTAATAGTGTCTCCTCTTTCATTTCTGATTTAATCATTTGAATCTTTTTACTTTTTTTTCTTGGCCAATCTTTCTGAAGGTTTCTCAATTTAGTTGATCTTTATAGTGAATCAACTTTTGGTTTTAGATATTTTTTATTGTTTCTGTATTTCATTAATACTACTTTCATTTTTATTAATCCCTTTCTTCTACTTGCCTTGAATTTAGTTTGATCTTTTTTTTTTTGCCAGTAGCTTAATGTATAAGGTTGTTATTTTTAAAAAAATATTTTTATTTATTTCAGAGAGGAAGGGAGAGGGAATGAGAGATAGAAACATCAATGATGAGAGAGAATCATTGACTCACTGCCTCCTACACAGCTCCAACTGGCCATCACCCAGAATCAAACCCAGGACCCTTTAGTCGGTAGGCCAAGATGCTCTATCCACTGAGCCAAACCAGATAGGGCTATAAAGTTAAGTTATTGGTTTGAGATCTTTCTCCTTTTCAATACAGGCATTTACAACTATAAATTTTGCTATAAGCAAGGCTGTACCAGCAATCCATAAATTTTGATAGGTATCCATTTTTATTTATATCAAAATATTTTATAATATTCATTGTGATTTCTTCTTTAACCCATTAGTTATTTAAAAGCATGATGATTAATATTTACATATTTATGGCTTTCCCACATTTCTTCTGTTATTGGTTTCTAATTTCACTTTATTGTGGTCAGATAATATATTTTGTTTGATTTCAATCCTTTTAAATTTATTGAGACTTCTATTATGACTTAATGTATCACTTATCCTGGAGAGTGTTCCATATGCACTTGAGAAGAATGTTTATTCTGCTGTTATTATGTTGAGTGTTCCAAGATATCTGTTAGATCTAGTCAGTTTATAGTGTTGTACAAGCCTTCAATTTCCTTGTTGATCTTCTGTCTTGTTATTTTATTTTTTATTTAAAGTGAGGTATTGAGTCTCCAACTATCAATTGTTGGAATGTCTATTTCTTTCTTTAGTCCTGTCAGTTTTTGTTTCATGTAGTTTTGGTCTCTGTTATTAGGCTTATATAGGTTGATAATTATTATGTCTTTTTGATGTCTTTTCTCTTTTATCTTTATTAAATGTACTTCTTTGTCTCTGATCTTCATGCCTATTTTGTGTGATAACAGAATAGCCATTCTAGTTCTTTTGTGTTTACTATTTGTATAGTATATCTTTTCCCACACCTTTGCTCTCAATTGAGTTGTCTTTAAATCTAAAGGGTGTCTCTATTAGACAACATGTAGTTTACTCATTTAAAAAATTTTTTTACCCAGTCTGCCAGTATCAAAATTTTGATTGAAATATTAATCCATTTACATTTAATGTACTTACTAATAAGGTAAAATTTAGATATGCCATTTTCTATTGTTTTTTTACGTATATACTAGAGGCCCAATGCATGAAGATTCATGCAAGAATGGGCCTTCCTTTCCCTAGCTGCTGGCACTGCCTTTGCTCTGGCCAGAGCCACCTTTCCACCTTCCCATGCTGCCCAGAGGCCTGGAGTGGCTGGGTTGGTGTGGGACGCCTGCATCATCTTCATGGCAAAGACACAAGGGTCCTGCCCTACCCCCGGCCACTCAGCATCTGCATATGCAAATTATCCCACCGTCTTTGTTAAGTTAATTTGCATATCCACTCTTGATTGGCTGGTGAGCATCATGAAGGAATGGTCAATTAGCATGTTACTTTCTTATTAGGTAGAATGTTACTTTCTTATTAGGTAGATTTTATGTCAGTTTTGTTTCTCTGTTCCTCCATTTCTACCTTTTGTGTTAGTAGATATTTTCATTTATTATATACTAGTAGCCCTGCACCAAATCTGTGCATGAGTAGCTTGCTGCCACTTGCCTCAACTGGCTGGCTGACTGGCTGACCACTGCTGCTCATAGCTCTCCACCACACATAGCTCACTGCTCTACCCTCTTGTAGCTTGCTGCCCCACCTTACTGGTGATTGGTCATTATGTGTCATGATGTAATAATCATTAGCACATTAGCTCTTTATAATATAGGAATATATATATATATATATATATATATATATATATATATACACATACACACACACACACACACACACACACACACATATATATATGTCATTTTCTCAGTGGTTACTCTGGTAATTACAATTAACAACTTCTTAACTTATAACAATCTTGTTCAAATTAATACCAACTAGATTTAAAAAGTGTTTCCTTTATTGTGGTAAATATTTAACAAAACTTTTCTCCTCCATAATCTCATTCCCTCTCCCCTCCTCTGCACTGTATTTATTTAGTTGTCTTTTTATTTATTATTTATTTTTATTTTTTTAATTAAAAAATTATTTTTATTTTTATTTTTATTTATTTATTTTATTTTTATTTTTTATTTTTTTAAATATAGTTTATTGATTTTCTACAGAGAGGAAGGGAGATAGAAAGTCAGAAACATCGATGAGAGAGAGACATCGATCAGCCGCCTCCTGCACACCCCACAGTGGAGATGTGCCCGCAAGCAAGGTACATGCCCCCGACCTGAATCAAACCCGGGACCTTTCAGTCCACAAGCTGAGGCTCTATCCACTGAGCCAAACTGGTCTTGGCTATTTAGTTGTCTTTTAAATCAGATAGCAAAGAAAGACATTTATACTGTCTTTTATATTTCCCCATGTAGTTATCTTTACTGATACTCTTTATATTTTTATTTTTTTAAATTAAAACTTTATTATTCAGATTATTACATTTGTCTCTCTTTTTTCCCCTCCATAGCACTCCTCCACCCAATTCCCACCCTTACCTCCCTCCCATTGACCTCATCCATAGGTGTATGATTTTTGTCCAGTCTCTCCCTGTACACCCCTCACCCCTTCCCCCCTGAGAATGATCAGTCCACTCCCTTTTTATGCTCCTGATTCTATTATATTCACCAGTTTATTCTGTTGATCAAATTTTTACTTCACTTAATTTTTAGATTCACTTGTTGATAGATATGTATTTGTTCATAATTTTTTGTCTTTTACCTTTTTCTTCTTCCTCTTCTAAAAGAATACCTTTCAGCATTTCATATAATACTGGTTTGGAGTTGATGAACTCCTTTAGCTTTTTCTTCTCTGTGAAGCTCTTTATCTGCCCTTCAATTCTGAATGATAGCTTTGTTGGATAGATTATTCTTGGTTGTAGGTTCTTGCTATTCATCACATTGAATATTTCTTGCCACTCCCGTCTGGCCTGCATCGTTTCTGTTGAGAAATCAGCTGACAGTCATATGGGTGCTCCCTTGTAGGTAATGAACTGTTTTCCTCTTGCAGCTTTTAATATTCTCTCTTTGTCTTTTACTCTTGGTATTTTAATTATGATGTGTCTTGGTGTGATCCTCTTTGGATTCCTTTTATTTGGAGCTCTGTGTGCTTCCTGGACTTGTAAGTAAGTCTATTTCTTTTACCAGATGTGGGAAGTTTTCAGTCATTATTTCTTGACATAGGTTTTCAGTATCTTGCTCTCTCTCTTCCTCTGGCACCCCCACAATTCTGATGTTGGTACGCTTGAAGCTGTCCCAGAAGCTCCTTACATTAGCTTCACATTTTTGGATTCTTTTCTCTTCTTGCTTTTCCAGTTGAGTGTTATCTGCTTCTTTATATTTCAAATTTTTGACTTGATTCTTGCCTTCCTCTAGTCTGCTGTTAAAGCTCTGTATAGTATTTTTTATTTCAGTCAGTGTATGTTTAATTTCTGGTTGGTCCTTTTTCATCTCTAGTTAGACCTTTTCCATCTTGGATCTTTTGCATTTCTAGTTGGTCCCTTTTCATCTCCTCTTGGCACTTGCTAACTTTATCCAACTTTTCTAGGATATTCTTGAAAAACCTTATAAGCGTGGTTTTGAACTCTATATCCAGTTGTTTGTTTTCCTCCATTTCTTTTGTTTGTGATCCCTTCCCTTGTCTCAGCATTTTCACTATGCTGGGAGAACTTCTGTGTTGGATTCAGCCTTATGATACCAGACTTGCAAAACGCAGAAGCCTCTCTGTTGAGCCTGGGATGGGTGGAGTCTCAGGGCTTAAGGGACCGCCTTGCCTTCCAGGCGGTCCCTCCCGCCACCGCCCCTGAGTGTCACGTGACTGGGTGATCACTGGAGCAGTCCTTGTGCGTGCACACAGTGCCTCTAGACTGCTGCCTTTCCGGCTCCCCTGCGCTCCAGGACCACACGAGTCTAGGTTCCCATGGTTTCACCTGAAATAGGGGCTTAGTGGAGTCAGAAGTGGCACAGTTGGGAGGGTCTGTCTCCCGCCCACTTGCGAAAGCCAGTGGCACAATCAGCAGTCTGTCCTCTGCGCAGTGCCGTGGGCACCATCAGACCTCTGATCTTTTGCAACTCCCCTAAATTTCCATGCACCTCTCCCTTTTCACAGTCCAAACTCCCCCCGTATGAGTTTCGGCTGGATCTGGGGTTTAGTGTCGTAGGATAAGGGGTTCAGTGCCTTTGAGAGTCTCCGTTCCCCTCCTGCCAGAGAAAACCAGCCAGGTACTCCAGCACCCGCTCTTTCCACGTGCCCATTTCCGTACCTCAGCTTTTTGTAGCTCCTCTGGGTCTCTGTGAGCCCCTCTCTTTCCCTCTAGTTGTAGAATTTCCACTCAACCAGCTTTCCTGTGGTTCTGGATGATGTCCGTTCTGTCTTTTTGTTGTGGTTTTGAAATTGTTGTGCGATGCAGCAGTGTAGGTGTTTAGCTATGCCGCTATCTCATATTCTCCTTAGAGACTCAATACTCTTTATTTTTACATATGTATTCAAGTTACTGTCTGTAGTCCTTTCAGATGGAAGGACTTCCTAACATATTTTTCTAATGCATTTCTTATAGAGAAGCTTGGCTGGTGACACTTCTCTGAGTTTTTGTTTATCTGGGAATGTCTTAACTTCTTCATTTTGAATGATAGTTTTTCTAGATAAAAAGTTCTTTGTAGACAGTGTTTTTTTTCTTCAGTACCTTGAAATGGATCTCATTGCTTTTTGGCCTCCATGATTTCTGATGAAAATTCATCTCTGAATCTCACTCAGCATCACTCATACATAATGAGTCATTTCTTCATTCGTACTTTCAAAAGTCTCTCTTTTGGCTTTTATCAATGTGATATGATGTGTCTAGGTGTTTATCTTATTTGCTCTTTGTTGAACTCTTTTGTTGTATAATTAATCTTTTTATTAAAAATTTTGAAGTTTTTGGACCAATATATTCAATTATTCTTTCTGCCCCTTTCTCTCTTCCCTTTCCTTTTAGGAATCACATTAGGCAGAAGCTAATGTATTTGATGGTGTCCTAGAGATCTCTGAAGGTCTGTTTTTCTTGTGTTCCCTGAATTAGTCTCAATGTTACTAAATTCAAATTCACTAATTATTTCTTCTGCCTGCTCAAATCTCTTATTGAACCCTTTAGATATTTTAAAATTTTAGTTAATGTACTCTTAATCTTCAGAATTTCTATTTGAAATTTTTAGATTTTTATAATTTCTGTCTCTTTACTGAATATCCTTCCTCCTCAGTGTTTGTTGTTTTGTTATTTGGTGCCTTTTGTAAACTAACTCTGTAAATTCTATATTTTTGTTATGTGTGGTCACTGAATCACTTTTTGGTTAGTTTAATGGACAAGTAATGATTGAACACACATTTTCTGACACACCTGAAACTATTAAGTCTCTCATTCTTTGCTGAGAGTTTCTGTGTGCATGTGGGGCATACCATCAACATGCAGCCAGGCAGGTGACAATTCTGCCTTTGCCTCCACTTCTAGCTTGCATAGAGCTCCCAAGTTATTCAGAAGCAAGGGCTCAGTTCTTTCCTGGGCATGCACACAGTCTTTTAGAGTCCCAGGAATTTGTTGAAGATTTTTATAATCTCCTTTGGGCAGCTCATTCTTCAGCTTTTCCTTACATGTTTATGTCAAGCTGTTGTTTGCCCCACCAGTTACTGCCATTTCAGGCAGCTATGATATTGCACAATAGCCACTGATTTTTTTCATCAATTGCTCTGGATTGGGGTGGTGGAAGGGAAGGAAGCTGTTTATATATGAGTCAGATCAAATGAAGAAACTCTGTGAGTGAGGTTTTCCAAGGAACTTGCAGGTATATCCAATAATGACTATTCTCTAGGAATGGGACTATGGAGGAATTCAACCCCTTCTGCTTCCTCCAGTGGCTGCAGGCTTCAGATTTTCACTGTTTGTGGGGTTGTTGGTTTGCTAGTCTATTGCAGAGGCTAGTAGAGAGGGTTGGGTATATGGCATGTTAAAATAATTCAAAATTTGCTCTTGTAATAAAAATTCAGGCTTTGAAATATGCTTTTTAGATCACTGCAAGCATTTAGTTAATTTTCAGAATTTGGAAAAAATGGATTTGGACAAATTTGGTGTGTTCTCATGCTTTTATGGAGGGAGATGATTTTCAGAGATTTTTACTTCAGCACTCCCACCCATGTCACTTCTTTTAAAATCTCTAATCAACCCTAGCTTTTTTGGTTCAGTGGATAGAGCGTTGGCCTGTGGACCAAAGTGTCCTGGGTTTGATTCTGGTCAAAGGCAATGTACCTTGGTTGCAGGCTCCTCCCAGGCCTGAGCCCTAGTTGAGTTCATGCAGGAGGCAACCTATTGATGTGTTTCTCTCACATCGATATTTCTCTGTGTCTTGCCCTTTCTCTTCCACTCTCTGAAAGTCAATGGGAAAATATCTTCAGGTGATGATTTAAAAAATATAAAAAGAAAATCTCTAATCAGATTATATTCCAACAGCCTTAATATCATTCTAAAGGCTTCTTTTTTACAGTTAAAATGTCAATCCCTCTGCAGGCCTATCAGATTCTGCATGATGTTTGCCTCTCCTGCCCCTCTTATCTCACACCCTATTGCTCTCAGTTCTCTCACTACATGGCCACTCGGTCATTTTTCTATTCCTTAAATATACCAGTTTGATTCCTTTAGCTCATTCAGCTCTTCCTGGAAGCTGTGCCTTCCCCACTTCATCCTCACGGTCTTCATCACATCATTCTGGTTTGCTTGATTTATAACATTTAGCACTATATGAAAAGACCTTGTACTTTTTTTCTTTATTGTACATATGCTCTCTCCCTCACTAAACTGTGAACCCCAAGCCAGCCAAGGCCCTGTCTGTCTTCTTCTCTGCCACATCCCACTGCTTAGTCAACATTAGGTATTTATTGTTGAATGAGTTAAAAGCTAACTTCCCAGTTTACAGGCAACAAAAGAGACCTACTGCAATTCTATTATTATTATTATTATTATTATTATTATTATTATTATTATTATTTAATCCTCATCCGAGAATATGTTTCCATTGATTTTTAAAATTATTATTATTATTTTTAATTTAATAAATCGTTATTGTTCAGATTATTACAATTGTCCCTCCCTTTTTCCCCCATAGCTCCCTTCCAGCTGGTTCCCACCGCACTCTCTGCCCTGACCTCCCCTCCACTGTCCTTATCTATAGGTGTACAATTTTTTTTCCAGTCTCTTTTCACACCTCTTTTCCCCCTGAGAATTCTCAGTCCACTCCCTTTCTATGCCCCTGATTCTATTACATTCACCAGTTTATTCTGTCCATCAGATTTTTAATTCACTTAATTTTTAGATTCACTTGTTGGTAGATATGTATTTGTGGTTAATAATTTTTATCTTTACCTTTTTCTTCTTCTTTCTCTTCTTAAAGAGTACCTTTCAGCATTTCATATAATACTGGTTTGGTGGTGATGAACTCCTTTAGCTTTTTCTTATCTGTGAAGCTCTTTATCTAACCTTCAATTCTGTTTGATAGCTTTGCTGGGTAGAGTAATCTTGGCTGTAGGTTCTTGCTATTCATCACTTTGAATATTTCTTGCCCTCAGGTCTGGCCTGCACAGTTTCTATTGAGCAATCAGCTGACAATCGTATGGGTGCTCCCTTGTAGGTAATTAACTGTTTTTCTCTTGCTGCTTTTAGTATTCTCTCTTTGTCTTTTGCTCTTAGCATTTTAATTATGATGTGTCTTGGTGTGGTCCTCTTTGGATTCCTTTTGTTTGGGGTTCTCTGCATGTCCTGGACTTGTAAGTCTATTTCTTTCACCAGGTGAGGGAAGTTTTCTGTAATTATTTCTTCAAATAGGTTTTCAGTATCTTTCTTTCTCTCTTCTTCTGGCACCTCCATAATTTGGATGTTGGTATGCTTGAAGTTGTCCCAGAGGCTCCTTACACTATCTTCACATTTTTGGATTTTTTTTTCTTTTCTGATTCTTGCATTTCTCTAGTCTGATGTTAGGTCTTTATTATATTTTTCATTTCAGTCAGTGTATGCTTAATTTCTAGTTGGTCCTTTTTCATCTCCTCTTGGGTCTCGCTAAAGTTATCCATCTTCTCTAGGAAATTCTTGAAAACCCTTATAACTGTGGTTTTGAACTCTATATCCAGTTGTTTGTTTTCCTCTATTTCTTTTGTTTGTGATCTGTTTCTTTGTTTCTACATTTTCACTGCTTCCCTGAGTTGGTAGAGTAGTTTTGTGTGCTAGGTGTCCTATAGGGCTCAGTGGCTCAGCCTCCCCAATTATCTGAGGGGTGCACTCTTGATGCACCCCTCTGTGGACTGTGTGTACAGCCTTGTTGTAGGGAAGTCTTGCTTATTGTTGGTATCACTGAGAGGAACTGACCTCCAGGCCAATTGGCTGTGAGGATCAGCTGTGTCTATGCTGGGAAAATTTCTGTGCTGGAGACAGCCTTATGAGATAAGACTTGCAAAATTGCAAAAGCCTCTGTTTTCCATTGATTTTTAGAGAGAGTGGAAGAGAGAGGAAAAGACAGAGAGAAACTTCAATGTGAGAGAAACACATCAATTGGTTGCCTCCTGCATGCCTCTGACCAGGGAAGGCCTGGGCCCGGGAGGAGCCTGCAACCATGATACGTGACCTAGTTCAGAATTGAACTCAGGACTCTTTGGTCTGCAGGCCGATGCTCTACCCACTGAGCCAAACCCGCTAGGGCCCTACTGATGTTCTTAAAGGGGATTAAAACTTTGCTTTTCTCTTCTAAAATTTCTCAAATCTGTCTTTTAGCTGTCAAAATAAAGTTAATAAGCTTTCTCTTTAAGGACAATTTTTATAGTTGTGTTAGACTAGTTATAGTCTACATTAATTATGCCCAATATACATTCTTTTTAAAAAAAATAATTCTTTATTGTTCAAAATATTACATATGTCCCCCTTTCTCCTCCATTGACTTCCTCTGCAATATATATTCTTATTCCCTTTTGATCTGGGCCTCATATCATCTGTTTATGTTAGAATTTAACTTTGTGTTACATATTCCAAAGATCATTTTCCTTCCCTTAACATTACAACCATATCACAGAAAATTCTGAAGAATTTTAGTCCCTAAAGTATAGGCCATAAGATATGAAAAGGAAATTAAACTACAAAAAGCTATGGTTGTAAATTAGGCTTTTCAGCATATGAATTTATTCTTCATTCTATCACTTAATATATTTAGTGCTAAATTATTCCCACAGAATTCTTATTTACTATAAGAAAACTCTCCACCTTTCCCTGTCATTTTTATGTTTTAGAACCATTTTTTCTCTTATGGAACTCTTTGCAGAGATGAAATGTCTGACATTATTGTGAGTCCTTTATTAGTATCCTAGTGGTGAGGACACTGAGGTGTGGCCCAATGACTCACTCTGTGTAACTAACTCTCATCTGCCCAGGAACTGAGCCATACCCATAAATATAAGAGACCCAGCACCAGATGTCAAAAGTCAGTGTTTATTTAAGAAAGGAAATATGTCACTGAGTGATTAACTCTGAGAAGCAATGGCTAAACTTTTCAATCATCCGAATTCATATTAAAATGCCACTTTTCCTCTTTCCTTTGTAGTCAAGATTATTTACTGGACACTTGGGTTTTCAATGAGAAGACAGCCTGGGAAACTGTTAACATCAGCAGTTTTCTTTTTATGGTTAGTCTGTAAAATTAGCCTGGGAAATTCTGCAGTTAATATTATTTCCTGCTCTGAGATGAGGTTTTGGACTTTCCAAGGATTGACCTGGGTGGGTGCCACTCAGTGAAATACCTGTGCACGTGAGAGGCGCTGGAAACCAGAACTATGGGGCAGAGATGGCCTAGGCTGGTTGTAAGGAAACTTTCATTGGGAACATTGGCCTCCCAAATCTTTATTGTTTAAAAATGTGAGCAAAAGGTAGCCCTGTCCTTCCACTGTGGATGAGTTGCAGGATGTTTCATTGACCTGGCACACGCAAGGCTTGGAGGACCTGGCAAACTTGCTTGGTTGAATGTAGCATGATGCTAACAGAATCTAAGGATGCTATCTGATTTCTCTCAGGCAGTTTCTTGGTTTAGGAAAAAGAGTCAAACCCAAGGCCACCAGCATTACCCTTAACCATTCACATCAATCAAACCAGTTAAAATTTTGTTCACAGTTATGTTCCTTGTTCCATAGGAAATAATGGGAAATTGCTTATAGATGTTACTTTCGAAATGCTATCTTCTTGGGTCATCCACATTCCAAATTTATTCTAAAGAGAAATGTTTCTTAATATGGAGGAAGGTATTTTAAAAACTACCTTAACAGAAAATTAAACAGATTGCATAAAACATTTAAACATTTTTTAGCTTGTTTATTTAACCAATATAGAGTAAGTATGTGCTTGAAATCAGATCATAAGAATACAAAAGCCAGTAAGAAATAATTCGTGCCATCAAAAATTTACAATGTAATTAATAACCAGTTTTGGTTATTTGGAATATATGAACTTCTTTAGAGGAAAACAGTAATATGAGGTCACATAGAATTCAGAAAATTCTGACAGAATTCTAAAAGTAAGCTTTTCATTTTTTCCTTCTTAAAAATATCAAACTGATTTCTTTTGATGTTGTAAAACATTATAAAAATTTTATTTTTTATAATATATACATATAATAATATACAGCCATGCAGCATCCTTTCAACCAATGATGGACCTCATATACGGTGGTGGTTCTGTAAGATTATAAAGGAACTGTAAAATTCCTGTCACCTAGTGATGTAGTGCAGTGTCACTCACATGTCTGTGGTGCAAGCCATATGAAAGTATAGATATAGTTATGTAACACTTGATAATGATGATAAACTGTATGTTACTAGTTTGTGTGTTTACTATACTTTTATCATTATTTTGGAGTATAGTCTTTCTACTTATAAAAAGAAATGTTTGTTGTAAAGCAGTGTGCTGTGTTATGAGAGTAGCCTCATACATCTCATGTATCATTACATCCTATGCTTGATTTAATCTCATGTTGTTTTCATGAATGTAGTGTAGCCTAAGTATGCAGTGTTTATAAAGTCTGTAGCAGTGCACTGTGATGTCCTAGGCCTTCCCATTCACTCATCACTCACTCACTTACCACTCACTCACTCACTCACCAAGAGCAACTTCCAGTCCTGCCAGCTCCATTCATAAGTGCCCCATACAAGTGAACTATTATCTTTCATATGGTCTTTTCCCAGTACCTTTTCTATTTTTAGGTATGTTTTGATACATAAAAACTTATCATTGTGTTACAGTGCCTGCAGTATTTATTTATTTATTAATTTTTTCCCTTTTTTATTAATGTATTACATGAGTACATATCTTTCCATTGCCCCCCCACCCACTCCCATGCATTCCCTCACCCCCCAGTGTCTTGCGTCTACTGGTTATGCTTATATGCATGCATACAAGTCCTTCAGTTGATCTCTTATCTACCCCTAACCTTCCCACTATAATTTGAGGCTGTTTGATGCTTTACTGCCTCTGTATCTACATTTTTGTTCATCAGTTTATAATGTTATTTATTATCCATAAATGAGTGAGATCCTGTGATATTTTTCTTTCATTGACTGGCTTATTTCACTTAGCATAATGCTCTCCAGTTCCATCCAGGTTGCTACAAATGATAAGAATTCCTTCTTTTTATGGCAGCATAGTATTTCATTGTGAAGATATACCATATTTTTCTGATCCAGTCATCTGCTGATGGGCACCTAGGCTGTTTCCAAATTTTAGCTATTGTAAATTGTGCTGCTATGAACATAGGGCTGCATATATCCTTTCTGACTGGTGTTTCTAGTTTCTTAGGATATATTCCTAGGAGTGGGATTACTGGGTCAAATGGGAGTTCCAGTTTTAGTTTTTTTGGGAAAACTCCATACTGTTCTCCACAGTGGCTGCACCAGTCTGCATTCCCACCAACAGTGCACAAGGGTTCCTTTTTCTCCGCATCCTTGCCAACACTTGTTGTTTGTTGCTTTATTGATAATAGCCATTCTGACAGGTGTGATATGGTACCACATTGTCATTTTGATTTGCATCTCTCAGATAATTACTGACTTTGATCAGGTTTTTATGTGTCTCTTGGCCTTCTTTCTGTCTTCTTTCAAAAAGATTCTATTTAGACCCATTGCCCATTTTTTTTATTGGATCATTTATCTTCCTTTTATTAAGTTGTATGAGTTGGCTGTAGATGTTGGAGATTAAACTTTATCAGTGATAATATTTGCAAAAGCTTTTTATTTTGATATAGTCCCATTTGTTTATTTTCTCTTTAGCTTACATTGCCCTAGGGTCAGTATCAGTGAAGAAGTTTCTTTGGCATATATATCTGAGATTTTGCTGCCTCTGATTCCTCTAGTATTCTTATGGTTTCCTGCCTTATGTTTACGTCCTGTATCCATTTTGAATTTGTTTTTGTGTATGGTGTAAGTTGGTGGTCTAGTTTCATTTTTTTGCATATATCTGTCCAATTTTCTCAACACCATTTAATGAAGATACTGTCTTGACTCCATTGTATGTTCATGCCTCCTTTGTCAAATATTAATTGAGCATAGTGGTTTGGGTTGATATCTGGATTCTCTATTCTATTCCATTGGTCTATATGTCTGTTCTTGTGCCAATACCAGGCTGTTTTGAGAATAGTGGCTTTGTAATACAGCTTGAAATTTGGTATTGAGATCCCACCTACTTTGTTCTTCTTTCTCAGGATTGATGTGGCTATTCGGGGTCTTTTTTTGTTCCAGATGAATCTCTGGAGAGTTCTTCCTAGGTCTGTGAAATATTACATTGGTATTTTAATGCAGAGTGAATTGAATCAATAGATTGCTTTGGATAGGATGGGCATTTTAATGAAGTTGATTCTCCCAATCCATGAGCATAATATGCTCTTCCATCTTTTTATGCCTTTCTCTATTTCTTTTTCCAGTGTCCCGTAGTTTTCCATGTATAGGTTTTTACCTCCTTAGTTAAGTGTATTCCTAGGTATCTTAATTTTTTTGGTATGATGGTAAGTGGGATTGTTTTTTTAGTCTCTCTTTCTGTAAGTTCATTATTGGTATATAGAAATGCCATAAATTTTTTGGCATTAATTTTGTATTCTGCCACATTGCCGAATTCCTTTATTAAGTCTATTAGTTTTTTGATGAAGTCTTCTGGGTTTTTTATGTACAATATCATGTCATCTGCAAATAAGGATAGCTTTACTTCTTTTTTTTTCTAATTCAATGCCTTTAATTTCTTCTTCTTGTCTAATTGCAATGGCTAATGTTTCCAGTACTATGTTGAACAGGAGTGGTGAAGGTGGGCATCCTGTCTTGCTTTTGTTCTTGAGGGAAATGGTTTTAGTTTTTGCCCATTGAGTATAATGTTATCTGTGGGTTTATCATATATGGCTTTTATGATGTTGAGGTATGATCCTTCTATTCCCACCTTGTTGAGAGTTTTTATCAAGAAAGCATGTTGGATTTTGTCAAATGCTTTTTGTGCATTAATTGATATGACTATGTGATTTTTATCTCTCAATTTGTTTATGTGATGTATCACATTTATTGATTTGTGGATATTCTACCATCCTTACATTCCTGGATAAATCCTACTTGGTCATGGTGTATGATCTTTCTGATGTACTACTGGATTTAATTTGCTAGAATTTTGTTGAGGATTTTGGCATCTACATTCATGAGGGATATTGGCCTGTAATTCTCTTTCATTGTGTTGTCTTTATCTGGTTTTGGTATTAGGGTGATGCTGGCTTCATAGAATGAACTTGGAAGTGTTCCTTCTTCTTGAATGTTTTTGAATAGTCTGAGGAGGATAGGTTTTAATTCTTCCTCGAATGTTTGGTAAAACTCTCCTGTGTAGCTGTCTGGTCCCAGGCTTTTG
Source organism: Lasiurus cinereus (assembly GCA_011751065.1). NCBI lineage: Eukaryota > Metazoa > Chordata > Mammalia > Chiroptera > Vespertilionidae > Lasiurus > Lasiurus cinereus. Next base: position 18,160,112 of record JAAGEH010000392.1, read on the forward strand.
TTTGCTGGAAGCTTTTTGATGACTGCTTCAATTTCTTCCATAGTTATTGTCCTATAAGATGTTTTGATTCTTCCTGATTGAGTTTTGGAAGGTTATATTTTTCTAGGAATATGTCCATTTCCTCCAGGTTGTCCAGTTTGTTGGAATAGAGTTGTTCACAGTATTTTTTAACAATCCTTTGTATTTTGGTGGGGTCTGTTGTTATTTCTCCTCTTTCATTTCTGATTTTGTTTATTTGGGTCTTCTCTCTTTGCATCTTGGTGAGCCTGGCTAGAGGCTCATCAATCTTGTTTATCCTTTCACAGAACCAACTTTTGGTTTTGTTGAACTTTTGAATTGTTTCTTTCATCTCTATGTCGTTTATCTCTGCTCTGATCTTCACTATTTCCTTCCTTCTGCTTACACTGGGTTTTTCTTGTTGCTCTCTTTCTAGCTCTTTGAGTAGTAGAGTTAGGTAACTTATTACCATTGTTTCTTGTTTTTTGCAGTAGGCTTTTAGAGCTATGAACTTCCCTCCTAAGACTGCTTTCACTGTGTCCCATAGATTTGGGATTGTTGTGTTTTCATTGTCATTTGTTGCCATGATGTTTTTTTATTTCTTTCTTAATCTCTCTGGTTACTCTGTCATTGTTTAATAGCATGTTGTTTAGTCTCCAAATGTTTGATTTCTTTGTATTGTTTTTATTGTAATTGATTTCCAGTTTATGCCACTGTGTTTTGAGAAAATGCTTGATATGATTTCTCTCTTCTTGAATTTGAAGAGACTTTGCCTATGACCCAACATATGGTCTATCTTTGAAAATGACTGATGTGCACTTGAGAAGATAAGTATATTCAGTGGCTTTGGGGTGAAATGTTCTGAAGATGTGAATTAATTCCATCTGGTCTAGTGAGTCATTTAGGAATGATGTTTCTTTGCTGATTTTTTTGTTTAGGAGATTTGTCCAATGGTGATAGTGGGGTATTAAAGCCTCCTGCTATGATTGTATTGCTGTCAAGATCTCCCTTGATATCCTCCAGGAATTTTTTTTTTATGTTTTTAGGTGCTCCTGTATTGGATGCATTTATGTTTACCAGAGTTATTTCTTCTCTTTGGATTGCTCCCATTAGTATTTTGAAGTGGCCTTCCTTATCTCTTGTTATGTCCTTCATTTTGAGATCTAATTTGTCAAATATAAGTATTGCTACCCCAGCTTTTTTTTTCATTTCCATTTTCCTGAAAAATCATCTTCCATTTCTTTACCCTCAGTCTGTGTGTATTTTTTTTTCTGAGGTGAATTTCTTTTAGGCAGCAGATATATGGGTTCATGTTTTCTCATCCAATCCATTACCCTATGTGTTTTGATTGGAGCATTTAATCCATTTACATTTAAAGTTATTAATTATAGGTACTTATTTGTCACCATTTTTATTCTTTACCCATGTGTTCCTTCTTTACTTCCTATTTCTTTTTTTGCATTGCTGGTTTGGTGGTAATACATTCGATTAATCCTTTTTTGTCTGTGATGCTCCTGATTTTACCTTCAATTTTGATTAATAGCCTTGCTGGGTACAGTATTCTTGGATTCACACCCTTCCTTTGCCTGACTTTGTATATTTCATTTCATTCCTTTCTGGCCTGATGAGTTTCTGTTGAGAAATCAGTCACTAGTTTGATTTGTGTTCCTTTGTAGGTAATTTTCTTTCTCTCTCTCTCTGGCTGCTTTTAAGATTCTTACATTGTCTTTGGGTTTTTGCCAATTTAATTATAATGTGCCTTGGTGTCAGCCTTTGGGGTTCATTTTGCTTAGGACTCTCTGAGCTTCTTGGGTTTGTGTGGGTTTTTTCTTCACTATATCAGGTAAGTTTTCTGTCATTATTTCTTCAAACAGGTTTTCTATTCCTTGCTTAGTTTTATTTCCTTCTGGAACCCCTATTATGTGGATGTTGTTTTGTTTTGTGTTATCCCAAAGTTCCCTTAAACTCTCCTCCTGCTTTTTAATTTTTTTTCCTAGAAGCTGCTCTACTTGGGTATTTTTTCCTACCTTGTCTTCTAGCTCACTGATGCAGTCCTCTGCTTCTTCTAGTCTACTTTTGATGCTTTCTATTGAGTTCTTTACAGCAGTGATAT
>JAAGEH010000392.1:18162621-18189706 GCA_011751065.1 Lasiurus cinereus
TATACATATCTCCCCATTGCCCCCCTTCCTCCCAGGCATACCCCAACACCCCAGTGTCTATGTTCATTGGTTATGATTATATGCATAGATACAAGTCCTTTGATTGATCTCTTATCTACCTCACCTACCTTTAATCTTCCTGCTGTAATTTCACAGTCTGTTTGAAGCTTTACTGTCTCTGTATCTATCCTTTTGGTCATCAGTTTATAATGTTCTTTATTATCCCCCAATGAGTGCGATCATGTGATGCTTCTCCTTCATTGACTGGCTTATTTCGTTAAGCATAAGGCTCTCCAGTTCCAACCAGATTGCTGCAAATGGTAAGAATTCCTTCTTTTTAATGGCAGCATAGAATTCCATTGTGTAGAGGTACCACAGTTTTCTGATCCACTTATCTGCTGACGGGCACCTAGGCTGTTTCCAAATTGTAGCTATTGTAAATTGTGCTGCTATGAACATGGGGGTGCATAAATCCTTTCTGACTGGTGTTTGTGATTTCTTAGGATAAATTCCTAAGAGTGGGATTACAGGGTCAAATGGGAGATCCATTTTTAGTTTTTTGAGGAAACTCCATACTGTTCTCCACAGTGGCTGCACCAGTCTGCATTCCCACCAACAGTGCACAAGGGTTCCTTTTTCTCCACATCCTCGCCAACACTTGTCGTTTGTTGATTTGTTGATGATTGCCATTCTGACAGGTGTAAGATGGTATCGCATTGTCGTTTTGATTTGCATCTCTCGGATGATTAATGACTTTGAACATGTTTTCATGTGTCTCTTGGCTTTCCTTCTGTCGTCTTTTGAAAAGGTTCTATTTAGGTCTGTTGCCCATTTTTTTTATTGGATCCTTCATCTTCCTTTTATTAAGTTGTATAAGTTGGTTGTAGATTTTGGAGATTAAACCTTTATCAGTGATAGCATTTGCAAACATGTTCTCCCATGCATTGATCTTTCTTGTTGTTTTGTTGATGGTTTCTTTTGCTGTGCAAAAGCTTTTTATTTTGATGTAGTCTCATTTGTTTATTTTTTCTTTAGCTTCCATTGCCTTTGGAGCAGTATCAGTGAAGAAGTTCTTTCGGCATATATCTGAGATTGTGCTGCCTGTGGATTCCTCTAGTATTTTTATGATTTCCCTTCTAATGTTTAAGTCCTGTATCCATTTTGAGTTTATTTTTGTATTTGGTATAAGTTGGTGGTCCAGTTTCAATTTTTTGCATGTATCTGTCCAATTTTCCCAACACCATTTATTGAAGAGGCTATCTTGGTTCCATTGAATGTTCATGCCTCCTTTGTCAAATATTAATTGAGCATAGTGGTTTGGGTGGATATCTGGGTTCTCTATTCTATTCCATTGATCTATATGTCTGTTCTTGTGCCAGTACCAGGCTGTTTTGAGAACAGTTGCTTTGTTGTATAGCTTGAAGTCTGGTATTGAGATCCCACCTACTTTATTCTTTTTTCTCAAAATTGCTGTAGCTATCCGTGGTCTTTTTTTGTTCCAGATGAATCTATGAAGAATTCTTTGTAGGTCTGTGAAATATGTCGTTGGTATTTTAATGGGTAATGCGTTGAATCTGTAGATTGCTTTGGGTAGTATGGACATTTTAATTATGTTGATTCTCCCAATCCATGAGCATGGTATGCTCCTCCATCTGTTAACATCTTCCTCTATCTCTTTTTTCAGTGTCCTGTAGTTTTCTGCATAAAGGTCTTTTACCTCTTTAGTTAGGTTTATTCCTAGGTATGTTAATTTTTTTGGTGCGATGGTAAATGGGATTGCTTTTTTTAGTTTCTCTTTCTATAATTTCACTATTAGTGTATAGAAATGCCACAGACTTCTTAGCATTAATTTTGTATCCAGCTACATTGCCGAATTCATTAATTAAGTCAATTAGTTTTGGAATGGAGTCCTTTGGGTTTTTTATGTACAATATCATGTCATCTGCAAATAAGGACAGCTTTACTTCTTCTTTTCCAATTTGGATGCCTTTTATTTCTTCTTGTTGTCTAATTGCAATGGCTAATACTTCCAGTACTATGTCGAACAGGAGAGGTGAGAGTGGGCATCCCTGTCTTGTTCCTGTTCTTAGGGGAAATGGTTTTAGTTTTTGCCCATTGAGTATGATGTTAGCTGTGGGTTTATCATATATGGCTTTTATGATGTTGAAGTATGATCCTTCTATTCCCACTTTGCTGAGAGTTTTTATCAAGAAAGGATGTTGGATTTGTCAAATACTTTTTCTGCATCAATTGATATGACTATGTGATTTTTATCTCTCAATTTGTTTATGTGATGTATCACATTTATTGATTTGCGGATATTGAATCATCCCTGCATTCCTGGGATGAATCCTGCTTGGTCATGGTGTATGATCTTTCTGATGTACTGCTGGATCCGGTTTGCTAGAATTTTGTTGAGGATTTTGGCATCTATGTTCATGAGAGATATTGGCCTATAATTCTCTTTCATTGTGTTGTCTTTATGTGGTTTTGGTATTAGGGTGATGCTGGCTTCATAGAAGGTGTTTGGTAGTATTCCTTCTTCTTGAATGTTTTTGAATAGTCTGAGGAGGATAGGTTTTATTTCTTCCTTGAATGTTTGGTAAAACTCTCTTGTGTAGCCATCTGGACCCGGGCTTTTATTTGCTGGAAGCTTTTTGATTACTTCTTCAATTTCTTCCATAGTTATTGGACTATTGAGATGTTTGGCTTCCTCCTCATTGAGTTTTGGGAGGTTATATTTTTCTAGGAAAATCTCCATTTCTTGCAGGTTGTCCAATTTGTTGGAATAGAGTTGTTCATAGTATTTTTTAACAATCCTTTGTATTTCCACATGGTTTGTTGTTATTTCTCCTCTTTCATTTCTGATTTTGTTTATTTGGGTCTTCTCTCTTTGCTTCTTGGTGAGCCTGGCTAGGGGTCCATCAATCTTGTTTATCCTTTCAAAGAACCAGCTCTTTGTTTTGTTGATCTTTTGAATTGATTCTTTGGTCTCCAAGTTGTTTATCTCTGCTCTGATCTTCACTATTTCCTTCCTTCTGAGTACACTGGGCTTTTCTTGTTGCTCACGTTCTAGCTCTTTGAGTTGTAGGTTTAGGTGATTTATTACCATTGTTTCCTGTTTTTTGCAGTAGGCTTGTAGGGCTAAGAACTTCCCTCTCAAGACTGCTTTCACTGTGTCCCATAAATTTTGTATTGTTGTGTTGTCATTGTCGTTTGTTGCCATGATGTTTTTTATTTCTTCCTTGATCTCTCTGGTTACCCAGTTGTTGTTTAAAAGCATGCTGTTTAGTCCCCATGAGTTTGATTTCTTTCTATTGTTTTTATTATAGTTGATTTCCAGTTTTATGCCACTGTGGTCTGGGAAAATGCTTGATATGATTTCTATCTTCTTGAATTTGAAGAGACTTTTCTTATGACCCAACATATGATCTATCTTTGAAAATGACCCATGTGCACTGGAGAAGAATGTATATTCTGTGGCTTTGGGGTGAAATGTTCTGAAGATGTCAATTAATTCCATCTGGTCTAGTGAGTCTTAGGATTGATGTTTCTTTGCTGATTTTTTGTTTAGAGGATTTGTCCAATGGTGACAGTGGGGTATTATAGTCTCCTACTCTGATTGTATTGCTGTCAATCTCTCCCTTAATATCCTCCAAGAGTTTTTTTTATGTATTTAGGTGCTCCTATATTGGGTGCATATATGTTTACCAGAGTTATTTCTTCTTGTTGGATTGTTCCCTTTAGTATTATGAAGTGGCCTTCTTTATCTCTTGTTATGTCCTTCACTTTGAGATCTAATTTGTCAGATATAAGTATTGCAACCCCAGCTTTTTTTTCATTTCCATTTGCCTGAAATACCATGTTCCATCCCTTCACCCTCAATCTGTGTGCATCTCTTTTCCTAAGGTGGGTTTCTTGCAGACAGCAGATATATAGATCATGTTTTCTTATCCAATCGGTTATCCTATGTCTTTTGTTTGGAGCATTTAATCCGTTTACATTTAAAGTTATTATTGATAAGTACTTATCTGTTGCCATTTTTAGTCCTTACCCCCGAGTTCCTTCTTCGCTTCCTCTTTCTTTTTATTACAGCAGACCTTTTAACATTTCTTGCATTGCTGGTTTGGTGGTAATATATTCCCTTAGTCTTTTTTTGTCTGTGAAGCTTTTGATTTCACCTTCAATTTTGATTGAGAGTCTTGCAGGGTACAGTATTCTTGGATTCAGACCCTTCCTTTGCATGACTTTGTATATTTCATTCCATTCCCTTCTGGCCTGACGAGTTTCTGTTGAGAAGTCAGTAGCTAGTCTTATGGGGGTTCCTTTGTAGGTAATTTTCTGTTTCTCTCTGGCTCCTTTTAAGATTCTTACTTTGTCGTCAGTGTTTGCCAATTTAATTATAATGTGCCTTGGTGTCAGTTTGTTGGAGTTCATTTTGCTTGGGACTCTGTGAGCTTCTTGGATTTGTGTGGGTTTTTTCTTTTCTATATTGGGGAAATTTTCTGTCATTATTTCTTCAAACACGTTCTCTAATCCTTGTTCAGTTTCCACTCTTTCTGGAACCCCAATTATGCGGATGTTATTTTGTTTCATGTTATCCCAAAGTTCCCTTCGACTCTCCTCTTGCTTTTTAACTTTTTTTTCTAGAAGCTGCTGTACTTGGGTATTTTTTCCTACCATGTCTTCTAGCTCACTGATGCGGTCCTCTGCTTCTTCTAGTCAACTTTTGATGCTTTCTATTGAGTTCTTTATAGCAGTGATGCCATTATTCATTTCCTCTTCTTTATTCTGCACCTCCTCTAGTTTCTTCTGCATTTCTTCTTCATGCTTCTTCACCTCCTCTAGGTTCTTCTGCATTTCTTCTTGCTGCTTCTTCATCTCCTCTTGCGTCTTCTTCATTTCCTCTTGGCTCTTACTCATATTGTCAAATTTGTCTTCCATTCTTTTCAACCACATTATGATAAATTCTCTGAACTCTTTCTCTGATAAGCTTATTTGTGGTTCTATTTTGTTTACTTCTTTTTCTGGTGAAACCTGCCTTTCTGTCTTTTGTGGGCTGTTTCTTTTTCTGCCCATGGTCTTTCTTCTCTGGGTGTCTGGTTATGTAGTGCTCTCTCCTATGTTGATTGAAAGGCACAAACTACAACACGACCAGGTACAGCACACAAGGCACTTTCCGTGTGCTCTGTGGAACTCTGATTCCGCCGCGTGTCTGCGCCGACTGGAGAGTGGAGTTCTGGGTCCCCGGGTTCCTGTCTGCTCGATGGGTGCCCAGCCGAAGGCTTCAGACCGCCGCAGACATCCACCTCTCACTGCAAGATGGCTCAGGCTCCACATTTGCGCTGTTGGCTCTGGCAGACAAAAACCCCGTGGCAGTGGGGCTGCCTGGCGGGGAGAGCCCCTTCCATCAGTTCCCCGCCTTCCCCTGGAGGACAACTGACCGACACTTTTTTTTTCCAAAAGTTAAAATAGTAGTAATACTGATTGAAAATAAAAATATAATAATTAAAAAGGTAAAATGAAATGAGGAAAAAAGAAAAATAATTAGTTTCCTAAGTAACAGGTGAAAAAATAAAAAATAAAAAAAATTGAATGTGCGCTAGTGAAGGTCATTCACTTCCTCTGTTGTACTGTTTGGCACACCTGTTTTCCAGTCAGGACAGTATTGCAGTTCCCTGCGTTCCACTGCTCCTCAGTGTTGTAAACCAGTCCTGATTTTTAAGGAGGCGATATGTCTTAATCTATTTATCCCTTTATTTGTGATTACACAAGAGTCAATTTGTGATTCAGTCCCTGGGTGGCAGTGTTTCTGGATTGACCTCCAAGACTGTCCTCTCTAGCCTGTGCTTAGATCCTGCTTTCCCTGTGGCACTCAATAACTGTTTGTGATAGTGGGCTGCCCCAGACCTGGTTTTCTGATAGTCACTCCCCACTCTGATCCCCAGGTTCCAGAAAAATAACTTTCCCTTGCAGTCTTCTAGGGTTTCGCCAACTGGGTGATCCTATGTATTGGGCTTAGCAATCATAAGCAAGGATCTGAAGAGGAAAAGTGCATGTATGCAAACTCCAGAGCTGCACACAAGTCTGCGCAGTCCTTCCCTCCTCTTGTCCAAGCAACTGGCACACTTTAAAAACTCCCAGCTGTCCTTCTGTATCAGATCAAAATGGGTTGCTTTTTTTTAGGAGCTCTGAAGACCTCCTTCCACATTCATGGATCACACCAGGCCCAATAGCCACGAATTTCTCTAGGTGCAGTCTTCCCCCGGCCCTCCAGCTCCCACGGTATGCACATTTCTCTGTCCTGCGGAACCAGAGACCTTACCTTATCCCAGGTGAAATCTGACCTTTCCATTTGGAGTGTAGAGCTCTTCTGAATCCAAGTGTTTGCACCTATTGGGGACTGGTGTTCTGGGGTTCACAGCTGTTCTGTGGGTGCCATAGTTGTAGATTTTCAGGCTTCTGAAAAAATCCACTTTCCCCTTCAAGATGACTGGTCTCCGCATCTGAGCTGGTGGCTTCGGGAGAAACCCCAGCAGCAGTGGGGGCTGCCCTGTCAGAAGAACCCCATCCGGCAATCACCCACCTTCTCCTGGAGGACAACTGTCCCTTAACTCGCCACCAAACACTCCCAGTGAGACCCTCAGCTGTTCTTTCTGTCTGCTCAGGGACAAGGCTCGGGACACGTCCATCTATTCTGCCATTTTTTTTTTTTTGCCTGCAGTATTTAGTAAAGTAGCATGCCTTATAGGTGTGTAGCCTAAGAGCAATCAGTATATCACAGAGACTAGGTGTGTAGTAGGCTATACCATCTGGGTTTGTGGAATTGAACTCTGTGATGTTTGTGCAGAGAAACTGCCTAACATCACATTTCTCAAAAAGTAGCCTCATCATTAAGCATTACATGGCTTGATACAAATTAGGCCCAGGCACTTTTAAAAAAGGAGTCTAAGTTGAGTATCCTATTTAAGAATATATTTCTGGGAGCTGTAATTTTTATTAGTTTTTCATTCTTACATATTCATTGTGAAAAATTTAGAATATGGAAACCAAAAAGAAGAAAATAGAAATTTATCCATAATCTAATCCCACAGATATAACTAGATACTACTCAGATAAATGTTTCAGAATATGTCTTTAGCCTTTTATTTTGTAGACAATAATAAATATTTATTCTATTTATAGCAATAATTAAAATTTTAGCATACTGCTAAGCCTATCCATGCAGTACTTCATTTAATAAAGAGGCTCAGATTCTGCATATGCTCTGTGGCAGCTTTTAGTTTAATATATTGCATGATACTTTTCTTTTTACAAAATATTCTAGTAAGGCTTCATTTTAAGTGGAAGTTGCATGGTGTTTTAACAATAGATGCATTTAATCAAATTAAAAATTTTTTTTGAACTTTTTTGCTTTTATAATAAATGCAAGTGATGAGCATGTATTGTTTATGATAGCAAACAAGACAAAACAAAACCCACAAGCAAGAAAATATAACCTCCAAGATTATTTCCTTAGTATAAATTCTTAGAAATAATTCTGAAAACAAGTGCTTGATTAAAATTAAGTCTTTTTATAGATAGTGCAAAAATAACATATCTTTTGGAATCAGTATCTATATTCCTAGAGCATAATGGACTTAATGACAAGCTGATATCTTTCCATAATGTAAACAGTTGTTTATCTAAGGCACAGAGTGAACTACACCACTCCTCTTGGGCCGTTCCTTCAGCAGCTGCAGCCTGTGAGTTGCCAGGAACTCACCTGACTGACAAAAACCTTGGGATGCTTTATTGGGCTCCTGGCACCTATTTATAACACAGGAGAGGTGATGCAATTGCCTTCCTTTCAGCTCAAATAAATAAATTCAAGTAAGTTTGTGTAAGTTTAAAAGTCTAAAGAAGGTTTTTGTAGGTTAAAACCTACACTGCAACTTTTTTTACAGCCTCTTCCTATTACTATAACATCCAACTCCTAAGACAAGTAGCTGAAGAACTATCAAAAAAGATTAAAAGGAGGGGCAAATCTATCCAGCAATGTGGTCCTATTTGACCTTGTTGATCAGATCTGAGGATTTACACCCTTTTAGGCTATGCACATCTTGAGACATACAGCATCCACCACCAGCCCTAGAAAAGTCCCTGGAAGGTTCAACATGCTCTCAACATTGACATCAAAGAGATTGCTTAGATCCTCTATATGTTCTTATCAATGTCCTACAACAATTGATAAATACAAAGATCATAGGTATGTGCATATTAAATAGTGGGGGCGTTAGGAGGTCAACTCTAATACACCTTTAACACAAAGAAGAGTTATTCATCTTTTAAAAGTCCAAAGAAAATGCCAATTTTGGGCTAAATATTAGAGAACTGTGAAAATTCCACCTAAAGAGACAAAAAGAATAAAAATAGTCAGGCCAATGTGACCTCAAACCTCTCTGCAACCACGTGCTTCCCAGTTCTTTCATTGGTTTGGATTTGATTCTGAAACATTCTCTCTGGTGTCATTTGATACTATATTTGTAACTTCATTTTGTCCCTTAGAGAAAATGATGTAATGTAATTGGAAACTTAAAAAAATATATTTCCTCACGTAAATATCAAATATATAAGTTAAAAACCAAAACAAAACCCTAGTTGTTTGAGTCTCTTCCCCTGACCCAATAAACAAACTCATATGAGGATTCTACAAAAAAAGAAATTAAGTGGTAAATGACTGGTAACAGCAGTTCCTTCTTTGCCAAATCAAACTATAAAACATAGTTTTATATATATATATATATATATCAGCTGCACAGCAGTGGGCTTATCACTGGTTTGAGATATCCCACCTTATCTCCTGTGTTAGTTTAGAAGGTGGGGAAGCAGTTGCATATTTACTTTGGTCTGCTGTGGGTGCTGTTGAGAGTTCTACTTTGTTCCACATTACATTACCTGCAAGTCACTTATAATGGGCTTCCTGAGTACATACTCTGTCTACACATTTCAAAGAAGGACTTAGAGTCAGTCTGGAATAGTTTTATAGGGAACAGCATTTTTAAGGCTAAAATAACTTCTTATACATCAATGTTTCATTCAATTAGTGTCATTTGACAAGTTTGTAATCTAAAAAATGATTTTTTTTTGCCTTGCAGTACAAATAAAGTTATGTATGTAATTTAAAGTAGGACTTTTTTTGTTTGTTTCAGTAGTTACCTGGGCCCAAGGGAATATAATTCCTGGTATATATATTTTAAGTCCCAATATTATACTGAGTTATAAATATTGATGCTGCTTTTCAAACAGGTTTTCAGTCTAAAGAATGACTTTTTGAAATTTGCCTACTCCTTAAGTATGATTTTTTTAGTTTTCATTTCATATGTTGGAATATATCCTCATAAGGGAAGTTAATGATGATAAAATAAGCAGAAACTTATTTTCTCACTAACTTTCAAAAAAAAGAGCTGCATTCCATAAAATGAGATACGACTTGGCTGATGTGAAACCTATCAAAATGTAAGGTAGATTAAGCTATTGTATTTAGTATTTAGCATTATCTTTCACTGGATTCAGTGGCCTTAAACTTACTATTGTTGATAGCATATATACAGGGGTGGGCAAAAGTAAATTTACAGTTGCGAGTATGCAAAACAATTTATTTTGTATTATTATTTATTAACTATTGTATTATTTATTATTATTAACCTACTTTGCCAACCGTTGTGTTGTGTTCTTAAAGTTGGGCACATTTTTTAAAGAGAACTGATTTTTATATACTCAACAAGAACATGTATTACTCATGTCCCAAATATTTATTATATGCCAAGTCCTTAAAAATAATTGTTTTTTGCTAGAAATGATAGTAACTGTGAGAAAGTTTTCATTGTGCTCTTTTCAAGGGCAATTAAGCAATAAAATGGCACTTATAGTTGCTTTAGTTGCTGATGGAGGCTTCCATTTTATAAGCCATCTTACTAACAGTTTTTATAAAACAAGAACATGTTTAATATAAAATTTCTAAATTCTTCATTACTTATTTTGACTCTGTGTTTGTTTTTGATGTGTGTGTGTGTATATGATGTGTATATGTGGTGAGCATGTATGTATGTCTGTGTACACACATGTGCACATGTCTTGCTTTTCCTTCAGCTCCTTCATTCCCCCCACCAGTTCCCCATTGTGTGGCTTGGATTATGAGAAATTATATGCCTTTGAATATACCCAGTGGTATTGCAAAATGCTTACTCATGACAGTTCTCTCTTCTCTGAAGAATTTTTCTTTCAGTCACTCTGTAAAAGATGCCTGTACTTGGTTATATTAAAACTAGGACTTCGCCCGGCTGGACTGGCTCAGCAGTTGAGTGTCAACCTATGAATCAGGAAGTCATGGTTCGATTCCAGGTCAGGGCACATGCCCAGGTTGTGGGCTTGATCCCCAGTGTGGGACAGGTGGGATCAGCCAATCAATAATTCTCTTTCATCATTGATGTTTCTATCTCTCTCTCCCTCTCCTTTCCTCTTTGAAATCAGTAAAAATATGTTTTAAAAAACAAACAAACTAGGACTTCCAAGAGACACTTGGGTAGTTGAAAGATTAGAACTTGTAAGTGGAGGCAGGGGTGGCCAGCTTCCCGGAACCTGGCTCTGCCTGGAGTGGATCTCCTGCTGGTAGCACTTGTGTGAAAGCGCTCATCCTCCCAGGTGACATCTCCAGGCACAGGAGGTGGGTTGGGGTGTGCTGCCTGCTCCTCAGTGCTGCTTCTCACAAGGAAAAGGGAAATAAACTAGAAGCAGCTTTCCTACCGAGCAAAAGCCCTTTTCTCCATTTAAAATCAAAGACAGAGGACCCGAATAGACACTTCTCCCAAGAAAACATACAAATGGCCCACAGATACAGGAAAAGATGCTTGACATCACTAGCTATTAAGGAAATTCAAATCAAATCTACTACCTCACACCTGTTGGAATGGCTATGCCCAAGACAAGTAATTACAAGTATTGGAGAGGTTGTGAGAAAAAGGAACCCTCACTGCTGGTGCCGCTATGGAAAACAGTATGGAGGCTCCTCAAAAAATTAAGAATAGAGTTACCATGTAAAGATAAGTGCTACGCTGAGCTCTGGTGGTAACTGTGGAGTTTCTGAAGGCCAGGGATTCCATGAAAAGAAAACCGAGATGAGGAGGGGAATCACTTGGGAGGAGTGTTGCTTTATCTCTCTTGTTGGAATGGAATAAAGTAATGAGCATGTGTTAATAGATTGCTTGCAATATTTTAAAAACGAAAAGAGTATAGAAATAGACTTTGTATTTTAAGAAAAGGAATAATGTATCAGTTATAGGAATTTAATATAGAAGTAACTAATTTGTTTTTCTCTTTGAACATAGGCCCATGATTCTTTATTGTTTAGAAATTTAAAAAGCATTGAAAACAAAGAATTTTTTACATAAGTTTTCAGCAAACTTCTTTGATGACAAAATAACCTGAAATAATGTTAGGTTAGTCCTTATGTAATCTTTTACTTATACATTTTTTGTAAATGTACACACTGATAACATGCCACATAATACAAGAACCATTTTAACTTTTGGAAATCTGAACAATTCTGATATAACTGGGACCCAGAGTTTTCATATAAGGAATAGTGTACCTGAATATACATATTAAATTAATGAATAAAACAAATATACTCCTGTGGCTCTTTATAGAGATTTAGTCCGTATAAACCCCAGTGCCTCAGACTGGTAACTTTTTTGAAGGCCTAATTCAATACAACATATGTTTACTGAATTGGTACTTTGAGGGGACTATCAACATTAAAAGAGGTGATTGCTGTCCTTAAGAATTGGCATTATAGAGGGGAACGCACTTCCACTGAAGTTTAACATAATTACATTGCAATCATTGCAATCGATGCTGTAGCAGGACTATAATCAGAGAGCAGAGACAGATGAGAGCCAGGACCTCCGTGGAGGCGGAGTCTGGACATTTAGGGGAGAGTGAGAGAGAAAACTGTCTCAAGTCCTGATATTTTCATTCCTTTTTCTTTCTAAGTAATACTTTGTGTTATTAGCATCCTTTCTATGAGACCTAAGAGGACCTCTGGAATCGGCATTCCCAAAACGTCCCCAGGGTTAGAAGACACACTTGAGAAATTGTGAACACTGGGATATGGCAACCCAGCCATTTAGAACGATTAGCATTGTCAAGAATCTTCCTAACCAGAGGTGGCGCTATTGCAGAGGGCATGTCTCATCCAGATGTGAAGTTCAGGAATAACAATTGTCAGGGAAAGGAGTATGTTAAAGCTTTCCTTCTTTGGTGAAATACATTGATTCTAAAACCCCTAAAAGAGCAGTGGGTAGTGGAGAAAGAAACTGATTATTAAAACAGGACTAAAATGTAATTAAAACCAGCTTTCCCACTAAATTCTAAAAGTGCTAAACCAAACCCTGAGAATGAGTAAATGAGAGACGTAAGGATTTTTCCTCCCAAAGCCTCATTTGTGTCAAAGGTACCTTATGGTTCTGGTGCCATTTGTTCCTTTGACATTACCCCCTTTTCTTTGAATTCCACTTTTATAATTGCCAGCATGCAGTTCCATAACATGGATATAATAACACAGCCAGAATGACAGTGGACCTACAGCTGCAGGCAGAGCAGCTCAGATCCTGGGATGAAGGTGTGTGCCCTTCAATGGGAGAGACACTGCCAGAGAAAAGTGCCCAGCATTCCATCAGACACAGAGCAGCTGCAAACTCAGCAGGGTGGAAACACTCTCCTTTTGACCTGTGACAACTTCAGCATCTATGTGGCATGTCTGAGCTCTGGTGGCCTGACCGAAAAGCCCTAGTGATGATCATCATAGAAGGAAAAAGTGCATGAGGACGAAGAGCACAATAGCAGATGTAGTCATTTAAACTCCAGCCTCCAGAGTCCAGGTTGTGAAAGCTCCCCTGGGCAAGGGCTCCCAAATGCACATAATTCCATGCAGAGGGAGCTGCTGATCAAGGCTCTGGGGAAAGTGACTGTGGTCCTAATTTCATTGTAGTGACAGTTGCCAAACTCAGGAAGAAAATGGAGAAAAGAATAATTTATGGAATTATTTCCTCTCAAACACACAAAACTTGTTAACTTACTTGGCGTTGTATTCCTCCTAGCGTATGCCATTCACTGGCTGTCAAACTCATAAGATTTGTGGGTGGCAAAGTGATGTCATCTGGATTCAGCAGCTTGTAGTAATTTCCATTCCCAGCCCTGCTCAAAAGTTGAAAGTATTGCAGTAAACAGTATCAGAGCTTACAGACAAAAGTTTCACTTTTCTTTTCCATTGAAATTGCAATACTTTTCTCTTTAGCAGGATGACAATTGTGCTGCCACCAACATTACATCATGCTATCTCTCTTGAAATGGCATCATCTGAGCATGTGAGCACAGCTGTGAAAACAACACATACTTGCCTGTGTGCTTTGTAAACCCTCAAGGCACACATTAATTAATGTGCATTTTTAAAGTACAGTAATATCACCAATATAATGTCAGAGGTATGGCTGCTGCAAGTGAGTCACGAGCAAGATTCAGGAGCTCAGAAGGCATGGAGAGATGAGGCCTGGGCACTGGGTCCTGGACCGGCAGTGGAGGTCAGGCATGGGCCTTGCTCGAGTGTGAAAGCATGCTCCTGCAAAACCCAATGAGAAACCGCCCATCTGTCATACAAATTCACCCCTAGACCTCTAAATGCAGAGCCATACCAAATTATCATTGAAAGGGAGACCAGGTGATAATCTCATATTCTAGAGACATTACTGTACAGCTATTAAAATCTGGAGGGTTGAGTAACTTTCAACTGGTGACCCCCAATCTGAGAAGCATTAACAAACTGAACAAATGTACAGTCAGGCAGCACTGCAAAGCAAAAGGGTTCTTGGTGTTGGAAGTAAACTTCAGCTGGTAAGATGCTATGCTGATGGGTGAGAGAGGATTAGAAATGCCTGAATGTGGATTGAAATGTGAACCCACAAATGGCAAAACTGTCTAACTTGGAGTAAATGCCCACCTTGAGGTTATCAGCAATGATTTCAGCCATCCTCTCTATAAGAAGTGCCCTCCTGACAGTCACAGATACCATGGGTTGTGACCAGTATGGGGATGTAGGGGATCCCTGCTCACACCTGGCACTGTGGCTGGGGCTCTCTTGTAACTTTACTTAGTCTCTTGATCATCAGTCTTGTCATCCTTGGCTGTGTCAAAAAGTGTGGAGAGGCCAAAACTGGTTCGGCTCAGTGGATAGAGCATCGGCCTGCTGACTGAAAGGTCCCGGGTTCAATTTCGGTCAAGGCCACATACCTTGGTTGTGGGCACACCTCCAGTGGGGGGTGTGCAGGAGGCAGCTGATCAATGTCTCTCTCTCATCGATGTTTCTAGCTTTCTATCCCTCTCCCTTCCTCTCTGTAAGAAGTCAATAAAATATATTTAAAATAAAAGTGTGGAGAGGAAGACAGAAGAAAGTTCACCATGATAGTAGCATGGTGCCTCCCTCAATGAGCTGTGTAAGGACAGGCAGAGCTCTCTCATTGGCAGGTTTCATCCCAGGACACACGTGTCCCTCCACAATTGAAGGCTACTCTGAGGCTCAGTCTCACCAAGTGAAGGGAAGTCTTGGATGGTTTGTACGTACTAGAGCTACTGTAACAAAATACCACAGACAGGCGGGCTTTAACAGCAGACATTTACATCCTAACAGTTCTGAGGCTGCAAGTTCCAGACCAAGGTGTTGGCAGATTAATTTCTTTTGAGGCCTCTCTCCTGGGCTCGCAGACACCCGTCTCTTCCCTGTGTCCTCACATGGTCTTCCCTTGGGTGTGTCTGTGCTCTAATCTCTTCCTATAAGGACACCAGTTCTGTTAGAGGAGGGCCCACAAATGACCATATTTTAACCTAATTACCTCTATAAAGTTCTTAGTAATTTAATTACATTGAGATACTGAGGTGAAGGCTTCAACATGAGTTTGAGGGGTGGGAGTGCACAAGTCAGCTCATACATAACAGACACTCTGAGTCTGCATCTCTCACCAGCCAACCTCAAGCATGCTATTGGCCCAACCGGACAGGATGGCAGAGCTGTAACTAGGAGGGACACTCCAAAGCCTCAAAGCTGGTTTTAGAGCTCTCCTGCTGTGAGTCTCTTTTTTTTTTTTTTCTCTCTCATTTAAAAAACAGCCTTTATTGTCTTATACAAGGGACACAGTTTAGATCTGCTATGGAAACATTTTTTTTTTCCTCTAGGAAATGAGTGGATTTCTTCCTCCACTTCTTCCAAAATATGTTTCCAGGGTGCAGGGCGTTTCTTAAAATCCATATGAGGTCCTCATTATTGTGTCTGTTTTGCAGATACTTTGCCAGCAAGTCCTTGGCAGAGACAGTCCTATAACTCAGAAATTCCAGACTCCGCAAGCCCGGGGACACAGATGTGAGCAGTCTTCTTTGCCGACACTCTGCCTGACTGTGCTTAGCAACACCACACACCTAGGAACGCCCCAGGCTCTTCATCCGATAGGAGAGGGAGGATGCCACTGGGTGTGCTGGGATTTGGCTGGAACAATAACAGTACTCTGTTTATGAAAAATGCAAAGAGATTTTAAATGGAGCACAAAAGTTAGTTACATCACTGGGGTTAGCTCATCATTAAATGAATTTGGTTTATTTTATATTATGTCTGACCCACATGTGTGAGGCTGTGGATTCTCCCATGTAGAGTACTAGCAAAACACTGAGCAAGAAGGCACAACTGACTAAATACTTGATATTCAAGACCTAATTTTTTAATGTTGGTCAACAGATACACACCTTCACAGTTATCCCATTATCTGTAAGCATGATGACCGAAGGCCTTAATGTAATCAGTTTTTGGTTTTTTATTGTTTAAAGTATTACATATGGTGGTACATATATCTCCTTTTTTTCCCCCATTGACTTTCCCCCGGCCTCCCTTAACTTTTGTCCCATTCCCTCATCCTACCCCCCAGTGTCCTGTGTCTATTAGTTGTGCTTATATGCATGCATACAAGTCCTTTGGTTGATCTCTTATCCACCCCACCTCTCCCTAACCTTCCTGCTATAATTTGACAGTCTGTTTGATGCTTTACTGCTCTGTATCTCTCTTTTTGTTCATCAGGTTATAAAGTTCTTTATTATCCATAAGTGAGTGAGATCATGTGATATTTTTCTTTCATTGACTGGCTTATTTCACTTAGCATAACGCTCTCCAGTTCCATCCAGGTTGCTGCAAATGGTAAGAATTCCATTTTTTTAATGGAAGCATAGTATTTCATTTTGTAGATGTACCATAGTTTTCTAATCCACTCATAAGCTGATGGGCATTTAGGCTGTTTCCAAATCTTAGCTATGGTGAATTGTGTTGCTATGAACATAGGGGTGCATATATCCTTTCTGATTGGTGTTTCTAGTTTCTTGGGATATATTCTTAGAAGTGGGATTACTGGGTCAAATGGGAGTTCCATTTTTAGTTTTTTGAGAAAACTCCATATTGTTCTCCACAGTGGCTGCACCAGTCTGCATTCCCACCAGCAGTGCACAAGGGTTCCTTTTTCTCTGCATCCTTGCCAACATTTGTTGTTTATTGATTTATTGATGATTGCCATTCTGACAGGTGTGATATGGTACCACATTGTCATTTTGATTTGCATCTCTCAGATAATTAGTAACTTTGAGCATATTGACATGTGTCTCTTGGCCTTCTGTCTTCTTTCAAAAAGATTCTATTTAGACCCATTGCCCATTTTTTTTATTGGATCATTTATCTCCCTTCTATTAAATTGTAAAAGTTCCCTGTAGATGTTGGAGATTAAACCTTTATTAGTGATAACATTTGCAAATATGTTTTCCCACACAATGGGCTTTCTTGTTTTGTTGATGGTTTCTTTTGCTGTGCAAAAGCTTTTTATTTTGATATAGTACCATTTGTTTATTTTCTCTTTAGCTTCCATTTCCCTAGGGACGGTATCGGTGAAGAAATTGTTTCGGCATATGCCTGACATTTCTTGGCCTGTGGATTCCTCTAGTATTTTTATGATTTCCCATTTTATGTTTAAGTCTTGTATCCATTTTGAGTTTATTTTTGTGTATAGTGTAAATTGTGTGATCTAGTTTCATTTTTTTTGCATGTATCTGTCCAATTTTCCCAACACCATTTATTGAAAAGACTATTTTGACTCCATTGTATGTTCATGCCTCCTTTGTCAAATATTAATTGAGCATAGTGGTTTGGGTCGATTTCTGGGTTCTGCATTCTATTTCACTGTTCTATATGTCTGTTCTTGTGCCAGTACCGGGCTGTTTTGAGAACAGTGGCTTTGTAATATAGCTTGAAAGCTGATACTTTGTTCTTCTTTCTCAGGATTGCTGTGGCTATTCAGGATCTTTTTTTTATTCTAGATAAATTTTTGGAGAGTTATTTCTAGGTCTGTGAAATATGCCATTGAATTTATAGATTGCTTTGGGTAGTATGGACATTTTAATGATTTTGATTCTACCAATCTATGAGCATGGTATGTTTTTCCATCTGTTTACATCTTCCTCTATCACTTTTTTCAGTGTCCTGTAGTTTTCCGCATATAAGTCTTTTACCTCCTTAGTTAAATTTATTCCTAGGTGTCTTAATTTTTTTGGTGCAATGGTAAAAGGGATTGCTTTTTTTAGTCTCTCTTTCTGTAAGTTCACTATTGATATATAGAAATGCCAGCCGAAACCAGTTTGGCTCAGTGGATAGAGCGTCGGCCTGTGGACTGAAAGGTCCCAGGTTCGATTCCGGTCAAGGGCATGTATCTTGGTTGTGGGCACATCCTCAGTGGGAGGTGTGCGGGAGGCAGCTGATCGATGTCTCTCTCTCATCGATGTTTCTAACTCTCTATCTCTCTCCCTTCTTCTCTGTAAAAAATCAATAAAATATATTAAAAAAAAAGAAATACCATAGATTTTTGGTGTTAAATTTGTATCCTGCTTCATTGCTGAATTCATTTATTACATCTAACAGTTTTTTGATGGAACCTTTCAGGTTTTTTATGTATAATATCATGTCATGTGCAAACAAAGACAGCTTTACTTTTTCTTTTCCAATTTGGATGCCTTTTATTCTTCTTGTCTGATAGCAATGGCTAATACTTCCAGTATTATGTTGAACAGGAGTGCTGAGAGTGGGCATCCCTGTCTTGTTCCTGTTCTTAGGGGAAATGGTTTTAGTTTTTACCCATTGATGTTAGCTGTGGGCTTTTCATATATGGCTTTTATTATGTTGTGGTATGATCCTTCTATTACCACCTTGCTGAGAGTTTGTTTTTTTTTTAAGTTTCAGCTTTTTTTTTAAATTAAATCTTTATTATTCAAATTATTACATTTGTTTCTCTTTTTTCCCCTTCATAGCACCCCTCCACCCAGCTCCCACCCCTCCCTCTGCCCTTAGCTCCCTCCCATTGATCTCATCCATAGGTGTATGATTTTTGTCCAGTCTCTCCCTGTACACCCCTCACCCTTTTTTGTCCAGTCTCTCCCTGTACACCCCTCACCACTGAGAATTATCAGGCCATTCCCTTTCTGTGCTCCTGATTCTATTCTATTCACCAGTTTATTCTGTTGATCAAATTTTTAATTCACTAATTTTTAGATTCACTTGATAGATATGTATTTGTTGTTCATAATTTTTTATCTTTTACCTTTTTCTTCTTCCTCTTCTAAAAGAGTACCTTTCAGCATTTCATATAATACTGGTTTGGAGTTGATGAACTCCTTTAGCTTTTTCTTATCTGTGAAACTCTTTATCTGCCCTTCAATTCTGAATGTTAGCTTTGCTGGATAGATTATTCTTGGTTGTAGGTTCTTGCTATTCATCACGTTGAATATTTCTTGCCACTCCCATCTGGCCTGCATCGTTCCTGTTGAGAAATCAGCTGACAGTCATATGGGTGCTCCCTTGTAGGAAATAAACTGTTTTTCTCTTGCTGCTTTTAATATTCTCTCTTTGTCTTTTGCTCTTGGTATTTTAATTATGATGTGTCTCGGTGTGGTCCTCTTAGGATTCCTTTTATATGGGGTTCTGTGTGCTTCATGGACTTGTAAGTCTATTTCTTTTACCAGATGTGGGAAGTTTTCAGTCATTATTTCTTTAAATAGGTTTTCAGTATCTTGCTCTCTCTCTTCTTCTGGCACCCCCACAATTCTGATGTTGGTACGCTTGAAGCTGTCCCAGAGGCTCCTTACATTATCTTCACATTTTTGGATTCTTTTCTCTTCTTGCTTTTCCAGTTGAATGTTTTCTGCTTCTTTATATTTCAAATTTTTGACTTGATTCTTGCCTTTCTCTAGTCTGCTGTTAGGACTCTGTATAATATTTTTTATTTCAGTCAGTGTATGTTTAATTTCTAGTTGGTCTTTTATCATCTTTAGTTGGACTTTTTCCATCTCTAGTTGGTCCTTTTTCATCTCCTCTTGGCTCTCGCTAAATTTATCCATCTTTTCTAGCATATTCTTGAAAAACCTTACAAGTGTGGTTTTGAACTCTATATCCAGTCATTTTTTTTCCTCCATTTCTTTTGTTTGTGATCCCTTCCCTTGTCTCGGCATTTTCACTATGTCGGGGAAACTTCTGTGTTGAATTCAGCCTTGTGAAACCAGACTTGCAAAGCCGCAGAAGCCTCTGTTGAGCTTGGGATGGGTGGAGTCTCAGGGCTTAAGGGACCGCCTTGCCTTCCAGTCGGCCCCACCCTCCACGGCCCCTGAGTCTCACATGACTGGGTAATGGCTGGAGCGGTCCTTGTGCGAGCGTGCCCGCAGTGCCTCTAACCGCTGCCTTTCTAGCTCCCCTGCGCACCAGGACCACTAGAGTCTAGGTCTCCGGGGTTTCGCCCAAAACAGGGGCCCAGTGGACTCAGAAGTGGCACAGTTGTGAGGGTCTGTCTCCCGCCCACTCGCAAAAGCCAGCGGCACAATCAGCAATCTGTCCTTCACGCAGCGCCATGCGCGACCAGACCTCCGATCTTTTGCGACTCCCCTAAATTTCCATGCACCTCTCCCTTTTACAGTCCAAACTCACCCCGTATGAGTTTCAGCTGGATCTGGGGTTTAGTGTCGTAAGATACGGGGTTCAATGCCTTTGAGAGTCTCCGTTTCCCTCCCGCCAGAGAAAGCCAGCCAGGTACTCGGGCACCCACTCTCTCAGCGCGTGCGTCTCCGTACCTCAGCTTTTTACAGCTCCTCTGGGTTTCTGTGAGCCCCTCTCTTTCCCTCTAGTTGTAGAACTTCCACTCAGCCAGCTTTCCTGTGGTTCTGGATGATGTCCGTTTTGTCTTTTAGTTGTAGTTTTGAAATTGTTGTGCGAGGCAGCAGTGTAGGTGTTTACCTATGCTGCCATCTTGGATTCTCCTCTGCTGAGAGTTTTTATGAAGAAAGTGTGTTGGATTTTGCCAAATGCTTTTTCTGCATCAGTTGATATACCATGCGATTTTTATTTCTCAATTTGTTTATGTGGTGAATCACATTTATTGATTTGCAGATATTGTACCATCCTTGCATTCCTGAGATAAATCCTACTTGGTCATGGTGTATGATCTTTCTGAGGTACTGCTGGATCTGATTTGTTAGAATTTTGTTGAAGATTTTGGCATCTATGTTCATGAGGGATGTTGGCCTGTAATTCTCTTTCATTGTGTTGTCTTTATCTGGTTTGTGTATGAGGGTGATGCTGGCTTTATAGAATGAGGTTGGAAGTGTTTCTTCTTCTTGAAATTTTTGGAATAGTCTGAGGAGGATGGGTTTTAGTTCTTTGAATGTGTGGTAAAACTCTCTTATGAAGATGTCTGGCCTTGGGATTTTGTTTGTAGGAAGCTTTTTGATGACTACTTCAATTTCTTCCATAGGTATTGGCCTATTGAGATGTTTAGATTCTTTCTGATTAAGTTTTGGAAGGTTGTATTTTTCTAGGAATATGTCAATTTTTTCCAGGTTGTCCAGTTTGTTGGAATAGAGTTGTTCATAATATTTTTTAACAATCGTTTGTATTTCAGTGGGGTCTATGTTATTTCTCATTTCTAATTTTGTTTATTTGGGTCCTTTCTCTTTGCTTCTTGGTGAGCCTGGCTAGAGATTCATCAGTCTTGTCTATCATTTCAAAGAACCAGCTCTTGGTTTTTTGATCTATTGTATTGTGTTTTTTGTTTGGTTGGTTGGTGTTTTGGTCTTTATGTCATTTATCTCTGCTCTGATCTTTATTATATCCTTCCTTCTGCTTACATTGAGCTTTTCTTGGTACTCTCTTTCTAACTCATTGAGTTGTAGGATTAGGTAATTTATTACCATTGTTTCTTATTTATTTGCAGTAGGCTTGTAGAGCTATGAACGTCTCTCTCAAGACTGCTTTTGCTGTGTCCCATAGATTTTTGAATTGTTGTGTTTTCATTGTTGTTTGTAGCCATAATGTTTTTTTTTAATTTCTTCTTTGATCTCTCTGGTAACCCAGGCTTATTCAATAGCATGCTATTTTGTCTCCATGTGTTTGATTTTTTGGGGGTTGTTTTTATTGTAGTTGATGTCCAGTTTTATGCCACTGTGATCTGAGAAGATAATTGATATGGTTTCTATCTTTTTGAATTTGAAGACTTTGCTTATGATGCAACGTATGGTCTATCTTTGAAAATGACTGATGTGCACTTGAGAAGAAGTATATTCAGTGGCTTTGGGTGAAATGTTCTGAAGATGTCAATTAATTCCATCTGGTCTAGTGAGCCATTTAGGATTGAAGTTTCCTTGCTGATTTTTTGTTTAGAAGATTTGTACAATGGTGATAGTGGGGTATTAAAGTCTCCTACTATGATTGTATTGCTGTCAACCTCTCCCTTGATATCTTCCAGGAGTTTTTTTTATGTATTTGGGTGCTCCTATATTGGGTGCATATATGTTTACTAGAGGTATTCCTTCTTGTTGGATTGTTCCCTTTAGTATTATGAAGTGCCCTTCCTTATCTCTTTTTATGTCCTTCACTTTGAGATCTAATTTGTCAGATATAAGTATTGCTACCCCAGCTTTTTTTTCATTTCCATTCACCTGAAAAACATTTTCACATCCCTTCACCCTCAGTCTGTATGCATCGTTTTTTTCTTATAGACAGCAGATATGAGTCATGTTTTCTTATCCAATCTGTTACCCTGTGTCTTTTGATGGGGGCTTTTAATCCATTTACATTTAAAGTTATTATTGATAGGTATTTGTTTGTTGCCATTTTTATTCTTTACCCTTGTGTTCCTTCTTCGCTTCCTTTTCCTTCCTTCCTTCCTTCCTTCCTTCCTTCCTTCCTTTCTTCCTTTTTTTTCTTTTTCTTTTTAAAATAGCAGATCCTTTAGCATTTCTTGCATTGCTGGTTTGGTGGTAAGTTCCTGATTTCACCTTCAATTTTGATTGATAGCCTTGCTGGATACAGTATTCTTGGATTAATACCCTTCCTTTCCATGACTTTGTATATTTCATTCTATTCCTTTATGGCCTGATGTGTTTCTGTTGAGAAATCAGTCACTGGTCTGATGGGGGGATCCTTTGTAGATAACTTTCTGTCTTTCTCTGGCCGCTTTTAAGATTCTTACTTTGTCGTTGGTATTTGCTGATTTAATTATAATGTGCCTTGGTGTCAGTCTTTTGGGATTCATTTTGCTTTGGACTCTGTGAGCTTCTTGGATTTGTGTGAGTTTTTTCTTCTCTATATCAGGAAAGTTTTCTGTCATTATTTCTTCAAACAGGTTTTCTATTCCTTGCTCAGTTTCCTCTCCTTCTTGAATTCCTATTATGTGGATGTTGTTTTATATAGTGTTGTCCCAAAGTTCCCTTAGGCTCTCCTCCTGCTTTTTAATATTTTTTTTTCTCTAGAAGCTGCTCTACTTGGGTATTTTTTCCTACCTTGTCTTCTAGCTCACTGATGTGGTCCTCTGCTTCTTCTAGGCTACTCTTGATGTTTTCTATTGAGTTCTTTACAGCAGTGATATCATTTTTCATTTCTTCTTGGTTCTTCTTCATTTCTTCTTGATTCTTACACATATTGTCGATTTTGTCTTCTATTCTTTTCATTCACCTTATGACCAGTTCTCTGAATTCTTTCTCTGGCAGGTTGCTTGCCTCCATTTCATTTCCTTTTCTGGTGATACCTGCTTTTCTTTCCTATGGGGGCTGTTTCTTTGTCTCCCCATGATCTCTCTTCTCCCAGTGTCTGGTTATGTAGTTCTTCCTCTTCTTTTTCTGAGGGAGTGTAGAGCTTCTCTGAATCTGTGTGCTTGTGGCACTTGGGTACTGGTGTTCTCAGACTCACAGCTGTTCAGTGGCTGCTGTAGTTGTAGATTCCACGTACTTCTCAGGCATTTGATAACATCCACTTTCCCCTTCAAGATGGCATGGTCTCCGGGTCTAAGCAGGTTGCTCTGGGACGGGATCCAGCAGCAGTGGGGGTTGCCTGGTCAGAAGAGTCCCATCTGACAGTCCCGCAGAGTCTCCTAGAGAATAGCTGTCCCTTAACTCACTAACAACCACTCCGCATGTGACCACACACTCTCCCTTTGCCTTCTCACTCACACACTATCTTGCAGTCTGCCTTCCCATCGGCAACCATCTTCGAACTCTTTAATAAAATCAGTTTTAAAGAGTCT
The DNA here is from genome assembly GCA_011751065.1 of Lasiurus cinereus. Lineage (NCBI taxonomy): Eukaryota > Metazoa > Chordata > Mammalia > Chiroptera > Vespertilionidae > Lasiurus > Lasiurus cinereus. The sequence continues at coordinate 18,186,294 of JAAGEH010000392.1, forward strand.
TAAACTTTTATCTTTTTTGCATACATAGAATTAAAAACAGAGAAAATATAGAATATAATGACATCTCCAGAAGAAATTAAATTTGGACTAAAATACTTTAAAAGGCAATTTTATATCTATGGATATATAATTTTACTAAAAATTAGAAAAAGAGAAGTAGATGAAAATGCACTTGTGTATTTTTTAAAAATGTCTCTCAAAGTTTTCCAAAAGGGTCTCTAGTTATAAACAACTTTAAAATTAAATTCATTGCCTTACATTCCAGAAGTTTTGACTCAGAAAAAGGAAATTTGGATATGTTCATTAAATAAAGTGGGTCTATTGAATGAGGCATTATTCTTTGGAAGTTAAGAGGAAGACACAAATGTACCAGTGAGTCATTTGTTTTTGTTTTCTTTTTAAGAGAGGGGTTCTAATTCACTTTGAATTAATGTACATGTAAGTGTTTCAATGTTACTCAATCAGCTATTTATAAAAGAAAACACAGTAGGGGCTGAGGAGTTTTTCATTGGAGATTGAAGGCATCAACTTTCACTTCAACTTTTCAATTCAAAGCAAATGAATTCATAAACAGATTCTCTTTAATCATTAAGACAAGGTCTAATTTGCAGTATATTTAATCTATAATGCAAAAAGAGAATGAGAGTTCTAACTTCTTAACTTAAGAAGGGTCATATTTTGTAAAAAGCAAAGGGAAGAAAACCGTGCTTTAATTACTATGCCTAAGATAAGTATGGTTTTCTTTACAAAATTCTGGAACTGCTATAGACTGAATATTCATATTCCCCAGAATTTTACTTGTTGAAATCCTAACCAACAATGTGATGGTATTGGGAGGTGAACCTTTGGGAGATGATTGGGTCATGAGAGTGAAGCCCTCAAGAATGGGATTTAGCCCTAGCAGGTTTGGCTCAGTGGATAGAGTGTCGGACTGTGAACCCAAAGGTCCCAGATTTGATTCCGGTCAAGGGCATGTACCTTGGTTGCGGGCACATCCCCAGTAGGAGGTGTGCAGGAGGCAGCTGATAGATGTTTCTCTCTCATCGATGTTTCTAGCTTTCTATCCCTCTCTCTTCCTCTCTGTAAAAAATCAATAAAATATATTTCAAAAAAAAAATAAAGAATAGGATTTGTGTCTTAATAAGTGAAATCCCAGAGAGTGCCTCACCCTTTTTGCCATGTGTGGACACAGTGAGAAGAATGCTGCCAGTCAACAAGGAAGCAAGCTCTCACCATACATCAAATCTGCCAGCACCTTGATCTTGGACATCCTAGTATCCAGAATTGGGAGAAATAAATTTCTATTGTTTTCAAGCCACACAGTCTGTGGTGTTCTGTCACAGTAGCCCAAATGGACAGGAGCTTTCAGGTAAAGAGGTTTGGCTTTTGCATGCAATTTCATTCATCCATAACCAATTCCTAAATAATAATCTAAGAAATATAAAATTGGGAAAAACATCATTTACACAGAAAACAGAAAGCAAATCATCAAAAAGGCAGAAATTAATCCCTCCTTGCAGGCATGGCATGACCTCTCAGGAAGTAAATATGTCAAGTCCTGGTCCCCACGGAGTTTCTGGACTGAGGGCTCATTTGGGAAAAAAAGGTGGGTATGACTAACCTGGAACATGCCCTGTAAAGCATGGCTGGTATGTGGACTGTTGGCATCGCCCAGGACAGTCAACCTGGACTTAGACATCAAGCTTCTGTCACAAGTGAAGAACAGGTTTTTAGCTCTGGCTGCAAAGTTTCCCAATGTGTAAAGGGAATTGTATGAGTGGTAATTCACAGCCTGGTGAAGTTGGGCTGGTTGGAGACCCTAAAGAAGGAACCATTTCATTGAACAAGAGGCTGGTAGCTGTGGGAACAGCACCCCTGGATGGTGGCCAATCTTTGTTGATACAATAATAGTCAAATACAAAAATTGAGCTGAAGAGACAAATATTCATGTGGCAGATTGGAGGCCTTAGCCGGAAGCCTGGTGTCAGGCAGAGTGGCTTCAATACAGATAGTAGAGCAATTGCAGAGACCAAACACCCTAATCATCATAGCCTGTGGCTCAAATGCTTTCTTTGCTATCTTCAGACTAGATCACTAGATTAGCAACAATCACTAAACAAGAATAAAACTAGTATGGTGTCTATAAAAAGGTTACCATGAAATCCTACTAGTAAGAGTCGGAGGAAGTGCATATTTTTGAAAAATATTTGTGGCAATAAACAACGAATTTCCCTTAGTATATGCTCTTTACTCACAATAACATTCAAGAAATATGTTCTTTATACATTTTCCTATTTTGCATTATTTTTACACACATTTTTGAGATTCAATCTATCTATCTAAACACACATATATATGTTTTGAAACTCTGATATTATCTGCTTAATTCTAAAACATTCTTCAACACCTCATTTCTTTCTCTTTATGGTTCTGCTTCCATTTCAGTGTCACATTATTGACACCACATCTTACGATTTATTTAAATTTACAGAGAGCATAATTTCTTGAATGTTATTGAGAGTTAATTGCTTTGTGTCTTGACTTGGTTTGTTTATCTTATTTGTGTGCATGTCTTGTAACTTTTTAATTGAATGTAGGACATCATGTATAGAATAATCAACATTGAGGTAAATAGTATTTATGTCTATAAATGAGCACACCTGTTCTGTTAGGCCATTAGTATTGGAGGTTGAGTAAATCTGCTATTAGTATCAGAAGTTGAGGTGGATTTGAGTTTTGTTGTTGTTATGGTTACCTTCAGTGCAACACTGGCTTCATTTTCTCTAGCATTACCTTGTGTTTAGGATGGGGGTTAGGACTTCAAGTGTTTTCCTCAATATTCCTGCTCCACCCTCAACTTTTAGTCTTTTCCATGTGCCAAAGAGAAAGAGGTCTCTCTCCAGGCTCTTGCCCCTTCCCCATAAACAGATTTCTCGCTTATTATTTGGTATTTGCTAGCCTGGTGGTGGGGGGGGGGTGGGGGGGAAAGTATGGGTCTTTGTTTTCCCACTTCAGCTTTGGTCTTAGGCAGATCCACTCCTTTCCTTGTAATTACCACTATTGCAGTTTGGTACATATAGTGGATTGAATTTTGAAAAGCAGGAAAGTACAGCATGAGCAAAGGAAGAAAATAATTGAAAATAAATGCAACATCTAGCTGGAGCAGTAAGGAAACTCTTGCCAGCAGAGTAGAGATACAGAGATGAATGACTGGGTTAGAACATCAATCAGCCTGTGCACTAGAGGGTCATGGGTTCGATCCTAGTCAAGGGCATGTACCTGGGTTACAGATTTGATCCCTGTCCCTAGTTAGGGCGCATGTGGTAGGCAACCAATTGATGTGTCTCTCTCATATCGATATTCCTTTCTCTCTCTCTCTCTCTCTCTCTCTCTCTCTCTCTCTCTCTCTCTCT
>JAAGEH010000392.1:18195420-18207024 GCA_011751065.1 Lasiurus cinereus
CATTACCTACAAGGGAGCACCCATACGACTGTCAGCTGATTTCTCAATAGAAACGATGCAGGCCAGATGGGAGTGGCCAGAAATATTCAATGTGATGAATAGCAAGAACCTACAACCAAGAACACTCTATCCAGCAAAGCTACCATTCAGAATTGAAGGGCAGATAAAGAGTTTCACAGATAAGAAAAAGCTAAAGTATTATATAATACGTTATATAATTATAATGATAAATTATATATTATAATTTCATATAGTACTCCAAACCAGTATTATATGAAATGTTGAAAGGTACTCTTTTAGAAGAAGAAGAAGAAGAAAAAGGTAAAAGATAAATAATTATGAACAACAAATAAGTATCTTATCAACAAGTGAATCTAAAAATTAAGTGAATTAAAAATTTGATCAACAGAATAAACTGGTGAATATAATAGAATCAGGAGCACAGAAAGGGAGTGGACTGATAATTCTCAGGGGGAAAGGAGTGAGGAGTGTACAGGAAGAGATGGGACAAAAATCATACACCTATGGATGTGGTCAACGGGAGGGAGGTAAGGGTAGAGGGAAGGGTGGGAGCCCGGTGGAGAGGAGCTATGGAGGGGAAAAAAGAGAGACAAATGTAATAATCTGAATAATAAAGATTTAATTAAAAAAATAAAAAAATAAAACACTGATAATAGCGCTGCTGATCGGGGTGACTCCAGGCTGGGAAGTCGCTCCAGTCTTTTCCTTTACATGTTCTCTGATGAGAGCAGCCCTTTAGCTCCACCCTCTTTCTCAACCATTACATTGAACAGTTTCAAAAGCTCAATGAGAAAATTATGGTTTCTCTCCTTATAGACACCTTTTTGAATGCTCTGACCAATTGAATGACAGGATGCAAATGTGTGCAGTGCCTGCCTAAAGCAGCACCGTTAGCCCGGTAACAGCTCAGGACGCACCTGTTAAAGTGGCTTAGATGGTGGCAGTTCGGTTTCTGTATGAGCAATGTTCTGTGGGGCTCTTGTCCCAAAATGACACTCACTAAGGTTCATTTTACCTTCAGGAGGTGACAACAAAAGCCATGGTTTGCCCTCCCTAGCAGTTCCTTCCAGTTTGGTGATCATTGTGTTCACAGAGATGAGGACAGCTTTACACAAGAGGCTTTGCCTTATTTGCTTTCTTGGTCAAGGAAGCCACTATCTAAAGGTAAACAAATGTGGTTTTTCATTAATTCCTTCATGTATTCATTCAAGAGCCTACACTAGACACCATGTTTACATGCCTCACCCACGGAGTCTAGAGTGGAAGCCTGACACTAAACAAAAATTACACAGACAAATGACTCTTCCTTGTAGGGATACAAGGTTAAAGGACAATATGGTAGCATAGTGGGGGCAGGGAGCTGTTCCCTGTCAGAGTTAGAAAAGTCTTCCCTGAGAAAGTTGTATTTACTTCATTGTTGTAAAACTCAACTTCTCTGTCTTCAGGCTGCTCAGGGTGGGGCTCTAGCAGGGACAGTGGTAGCTGCTGTCATACAAAGCCACAGGTCCATCCCTCTGAGCCTGGGGCTTGAGAGAAAGGTGTGCACAGCTGCAGGGGATGCTGAGCGGTTTGGGGCATTTTTGTTGATGAGCCGTTCAGGAAAGGCAGGACGGTGACTGATGCAGAGGAGAAGAATGTCATTCCTAGCAAAGGGAATAGCCAAGACTAAGTCATTGAGTCTTAGTGGAACTGGGGAGAGAGATTTGGGTAGAAAGATGGGTTCCTTCACCCAACACTTGCTGAGCATCTACTCTGTGCCAGGAGTTAGGGTTCCAGGAGATAGTGATGAATATGACAGGTATGTATGGTCTTCTTTGGGCTCATCAATGGAGAAGGGCCATTAACCAACTTAACACACAAATCTGCAACAAGACAGCGTCAAGTTGGGAAAGAAGCCGTGCAGTGATGCAGCAATGGGGAGAGCACAGTGGGCAGAGGAAGGCTGCTTGAGGAAAGTGTCCCTGAGAAGGGTGATGTGGAGGCAGGAGGCCTGAGGGCACAAGGAGGCCAGTCACAGAGGAAGACAAGAGAGGGAGCAAGCACTGGGCACTATAGGCACAGAGGAGGGAAACATGTGCAGAGTACTAAGAACCATCTGAAATGGCTAGAACCTGGGGGAGCCTGGCTAGCGGTGCTGCAGGAGATTGTGTCTTTCCCGAAGGCCCCTAAAAGTCAAGACAAAGAGCTGGGATTTTATTCAAGGTGACAAAGAAGCCACTGAAGGATGGTAAGTGAAAAAGGAGATGATTCAATTCTAGCTGCTATCTGAAGAACAGATGGGAGGGACACATGGGTGATAACATAATGATTAGGAGACTATTTCAGATGACAAAATGAGAAGGGATATGGCAGTTGTGGAAGCAATCAGTCGACTGGAGTTGGGCTTCAGAAATGAAAATGATTGAGCTTGCTGATGTGAAGTGGGGGCTGGACACCAGATTGAGACACAGCAATAAGGATAGAGGGGAACAAAGGATGTAACAACCTGTTTTTCTGGTTTGAGCAAACAGCAGCATTTACAGAGGTGGAGAAACTAAAGGACAAGCAGATTGCTGTGGGGAATCACAAGTTTGGTTTTGGCCACTCCTGTAAGATTAACAAATGGTGATACCAGGTAGATAGTGAATGCTCAGAGAAAGATGTCAGCTGGTAATATAAAATTTGGAGTCATCACATATAGACAGTCTAAAACCATGGCTATGAATGGGATCACTGAGGAAGTGAGTGTTGAGAGAAGAAAAGTGGGTTGGAGACCAAGCTCGAAGAAACTTACATCTAGACATTAGGTTGAGGAGTGAGAATAAAGTAGGGGCAAATCTGAGAAGTTGAGGCTAGTGTTGATCCAGATATGAGTCTATAGGGGGGCAGTATCAACTGTACTGAAGTTGCCAAGAAGCCTGGGAGATGAGAAGAGCAAATTATTCTTCTGACTTGCCAATGTAGACATCTTCAGTGATGGGTGTATGGTGGGCATGGGAACCAGAATGCCATGTGCTAAAGAATGAATGGAAAGTGAAATGCAGATAATTCTTGAAAGATTTTGCTATGAAGGGAAACTAAAGAATTGGGATAGCCCTGGCTCAGTTGGTTGGAGTGTCATGCTGTACACCAAAAGGTGGTGGGTTTGGTTCCTGGTTAGGGCACATACCCAGGTTGTGGGCCTCAGGCACATGTGGGAGGCAACTGACTGATGTTTCTCTCTCACATTGATGTTTCTCTCTCACATTGATGTTTCTCTCTCTCTCCTTCTTTTCCGCCCTCCTGTCCTCTCTCTCTGAAAGTAATAAAATAAAATACAAAGAATTGGGATAGTGGCCAGGGCATCATGAGGTCAAGGGGCTTTAAAAGATATTTAAGTTAGGAGATACTAAAGTATGTTTGTACAAAGATGGAAATGATCCAACAGAGAGAGATGGCAGCTGAGGGAGAGAGGTCTTTGAGCTGAGAAGGTATATGAGTTTCCATGTCTGCTCTAACCAACTACCACCAACTCTGGGACTTAAAACAAACACGTGTTTATTCTCTTCCAGTTCTGGAGATCAGAAGTTCAAATACTAGTTTCACTGGACTAAAGTCAAATTGTCAGTAGGGCCAAAAACTCCTCTGGAGGCCCTAGGGAAGAATCTGTATCTTCACTTTTTCCAGCTTCTGAGTTGCATTCCCTGGTTCATTGTTCCTTCCTCCGTCTTCAGTCAGCAGTGAAGCATCTTCACACCTTTCTCTGCTCTGGTCATACCGTCTGCTCATCCACAATCAAATTTCCTCGGTGTCTTTATTATAAGGACACACCTGATTACACTTAGGGCCTATCCAGATATCCAGGATAATCTCCCCACCTCAAAATCTTTCCTCTTTAATCACCCTCAAAGTCTCCTTTATCCTGTAAAGTCACACTCAGAGGTTCCAGGGAGTAGGACCTGGAATGGTCTGGAGGACTGGCCTTGCTAGCAGGAGGATAATTTCTATCTATATAACCAGAGGAAGAGGGGGAAGAGGCTCATGCAGGGCTGTACAGATTTAGAGGTGAAAAGATGAGGGAGGGCATGCTTTTTGGCTTCAATTTCTAAGAGAATTATGAGGTCATGTTGACAGCTGACAGGATGATGACTGAAGGAGGGTGGAGAGGGGATTGCAAACAGTGGAAAAACAAACTAACTTTTAGGCTTTTCAGCATCACTATAGGAGAGCATGGCAAGGTAGTCAGTATAAGGATGAGAATCCATGGGATATAATTTGATCAGGAGGCAAGGGAAAATAGAAGGCAAGGGATGGTGAGGAGACAGTGAGATGGTGGGATTGGGAGCTCACAGGTCACGATGAGGGGATAGTGAGCAAAGTGAACTGTAAGTGCAAGAGGTGTTGGGCAGAGTTGGATGCCTTTAATTAGGATTTTGGAGACAGTGCAGTTTCAGGTAATGTCAAGTTCTAGGGTTTCCTTTTTTGGAGGGAGTTCCTAAAGGACAAATAGATGACCATCCACCTAGATGTTGATGACACCAGGAATGAAGACAGGAAAGGGGTAGCCCGGAAGCAAGTCATCAGTGAATGGGGTGTTGGTGGCGGGGAGTGACCTGGAAGAAGTTAGATGATGAACGTAGAGAGATGACAGGAACCAGAAGAGCAGTACATGCCATACCTAATGGCATCAATTAATTGGGAGCTGGGAGTTGGCCAGCAAAAGGCGAAGAAATGGTTTGGAAGGAACAATGGGGAGCAGGAAAGCTACCTCTGCATTTCCTGGCTCTAAGGGACTCAGGTGTGAAAGAGAAGTTAACAGTTAGGCTCCTATGTTTCTACATTTGTACTAAGAAAAAAAAGTGGATGCAATAAGAATGTGTGCTAATCTTTTGTTGGAATTTCCCAACATCACAGTGGAAGGGTTTGGGAAATATGACATTTGCGGGAGGAAGAGATGAGAGTCTGGCAATAGGTTATTGGAGAGGATCCCTGGATGTGTAATAGTGAGTTTTATAAAGACACCAAGCACATGGAATCTCATCACAGAGGGCCTTGAGCATGTGTCTTAACTTGAGGATGGGGTGTTGAGTAGCAAACTATCATGGTCAAAGGCCTGCTTTAGGAAAAATAATCCTGAAGAAAGGAGGTCCTTTTTTAGAAAGCTATTGCAACAGGCCAGTATTAAGGGTTCAGGGTATAAATTCTGAGAATAGTGTAAGAAATAATAGCTCTAAGAAATGTACTTGGTTTGAATTAGAGCAGATAAGGGAAATGAGTGAGTGGGAAATGGTTCTCATGTTTCAGCTTACGTGGGGAGGAGAATAGGTTTTGAATGGAAATTAATGGTTTTAGTATTTGGCAAATCATGGCTAAAGGTTCAGCAGTGGCTGAACCTGAGGCTGGAGCCCTGTCATGACAGGTGAATCAGTGGGCTCTTCTCCTGTTGCCAGGCTGGAGTCATGGTCTCCAGTTTCCCAGACTGAGGATAATCAAGGACCAAGCAGGATCCAGGAAGCTAACCATGGATGGTCCCTCATTTAGTTTCAGATCCCCAGGGCAGGGTCTGAACCTTCAATTGCCATAAGCAATAGGGCTCTGTGAGGTGTGAATGGTGAGATGCCCAAGACCAGGGGATAGATAGCTTTCAGCCATTCCACAAGGGACAGGTTCAGCCAGAGTAGGGATGTTGTCATTCATCTTTCTAACTCTTAGGCACCATGACTTAGGGCCCAGTAAGACACACCAGCTAGTCTTGTAAGGAGGAAGGAGGCCTGCAAGACTGTCTACAAGAGGCGGGACTTGACTTTTCTCCTTATTCTCCCCCAAGTTAAGGTAGGGCAGGGATTCCAAGCAAGGGTTCCATCACACCTTTGAGCTCAGACTCAGAATCACATATGATGTCTCGCCAAGAATTTGACTCATCACACCCCACCCACTTTTGCTCAATTTCCCACAATCTGCTGACAGTCATCTCTTTTCTTCCCTTTGCCCAAAAGGCCGGGTCTCTGTATGCCAAGATTAACCGAGGCTGACATTCCCTCTGTGGCATTCCTGCCTGGTCTCCGACCCTCCAACCTTCACCTTGCTCTGAGCCGAGCGGGCACGGCTTGGGTTTGGGGAAGCGCAGGGGCCCGGGGGGACTAACCGAACCGTCACGTAAGTGCTGACGGCCGGCACGTAGGGCTCACCCGGGAACCAAGACCCGCCGCGTCTCAGCCCCGCTCTCCGCCGCCGCAGCGGGCGCGCGCACTCAGCCTGGGCCGGGCCGGGCCGGGCGCGGGCGGGCCGAGCGGGGCGGGGCGGGGCAGGGGTGCGGCTTCGGTGGGCGGTGCGCGGGGCGGACGGCAGCGGGGGCGCCGCGGAAGGGACCGGCCACCGCGGTAGGAACGCGCCAGCCCCGCCGCGATGCCCGCGCGCCCCGGACGCCTCCTGCCCGCGCGGCCCCGGCTGCTGGCCCCGGCCGCGCTGCTGCTGCTGCTGCTGCTGCTGCTGCTGCTCTCCGGCCACGGCGGCGGCGGGCGCGGGGGCGCCGGGGCCCAGGTGCCAGGCGCGGCGGCGGGTGAGCCCCGCGCGGCGTTCGGCGGGGACGCGGAGGACCCGCACATCAAGCACCTGTACACGGCCGACATGTTCACGCACGGGATCCGGAGCGCCGCGCACTTCGTCATGTTCTTCGCGCCCTGGTAACTGGACGCGCCGTCTTCTCGGGCCCCGCCGGCGCGGGCCGGGCCCCCGCAGCCCCGCAGTCTGGGCTCCAGGAGCGAGGCTGGGCCGGGCCTGAGGGTGCCGGACGCCGGCGGGCCGCGGGGCGGGCCGGGGCGCTCACGGCTGACGTGGCGCCGGGCGGCCGGGGCGGTGCAGGAGGGGGCGGTCCCGACCCGGAGCCCAGAAGAGGCCGCCCCTCCCCTCCCGGGCCCCCCTCCCTCGAGTCCCTGGGCCCGACCCGGGGCCGCTCAGGGAGCTTTGGGGCTGCTGGAAGCCTAGGGGCCACCCCTCCCTCAGTCCCCGGCCCCAAACTTGCTGCGCCGCCGGGCGGAGGCCTGACGGAGCGGCGGGCCCGGGGCCACGTGCGGCGGCCACTGGGAACCGGGGGTCCGGCCGCGGATTCCGTCCACGCGCCGCAGGGCTAATCGTCCGCCTGAGGGTTTCACTGGAAACTGGGAACTCACCAAGGTGTGAATTCCTACTCTGTGTGCTCCCAAGGTGGGAAGGTGGCCCGGGCAGAAGAGGGTCCCCGAGCCGCGAGAGGAGTGCGGATTGTGGGGTCGCCCGTGCAGCCCCCGTGGATGGGGCTCTTGGTGACGAGCCCACGGGCCTTCAGCTCAAGGCTGTCTTCTGGCTCCGCCTCCCCTCTGCTCTCCGGGGGCCTCTCTAGAAAGTGTGAGATGACAGAACTCACCGCGTGGAGAGGACGGTGCCTCGTGCCCTGGTTCTGGGGCATGGCTCGCCTCAGAGACCCCTACCGCGAGAGTGGTCCTAGCGAAGGACTGCCTGTCACTCACACCAGCACAGGTGGTGTTTTTCTGCCTAGGTGTCTCAGTGAAGGGAAGTTCTCACGGGGTAGAGCAGAAAGCTAGAGTTGGGGCACAAGACCGTTTGAAGCCATATTGCCGAATTTGGCTTCCTTCCCCAATGTGGGGGAGAAGCCCATTGAGTTGTGGGAAAGGGATGCAAGAAGGAACAAAGAGAAGATGCCTAAGGAAAACAGCCTATTCAGAAAATGTGCTGGCAGAAGTTGGAGGAACTTTTTCCCCTTTCTCCCCATATTCAAGTTATTACTGGATTTTATTCAGTTTATTTGGAGTTAAATCAACTTTCGGGGGCGGGGTTGAGTCGCAGCTATCTTGTATTAACAGTGTTTCATGTTTCCAAGAACCAACTGATTTGGATTTTTAGAACCACTGTGGTATGGAAAAGTACATAAAATAATTATTCAATGTTAATAGTTACTTTGGGAAGGAGTGTTCTTAGAGTAATTATTTCAAGTACGTACAATACTTAATTGGAGCTAATTCCAGTGGAATAAATCTGTCGTCTTGGCCCTTTTACCACTTATGCATAGATATGACACTGGTTTTCCCTCACAATTATCTTACAGAAAAGAGTGAATCATATCTGTATTTTCTCTCTTTATATTTAGGAGAAAAAAATGACATGTAGACATAATAAGTCCCTGCATATAATGGATTTTTAATTTTGGAGAATCTGTAATACTCATCAGCTAGTCCTGGACTGAGTGAGGGAGAAGATGGCAAATTTGAGCTCTTGGTATTAAGAAAATTCTTTTTTCATTGTATGTGGTTTATGCTCTTTTAGGTGGATGCCCGCAGAAAAAAGTAACTTAAAGTTTTTGTTTTGCTTCTGAATAGTCTACTATAAAATTTTAAACAGATATGTGGGGTTTTCTATGACGACATTTAAAAAAGTTACACTTTAACAGCAGATTGGAACTCAGATAGAATATGCAGTGGGTTCCCTCAACCCCTCATCTCATCCCAGTTTCAGTTTCTGTAGGATACTGGAAGCCCACATGTGGTTTGAGATCAGGGGTTCCATGCAATGAAAACATTAACTTTGTATTTTTGCTCTGAACTTGACAGATGTAAGGTAGTCCTGATGTAGGTTTTGTGCCAGTATCTTCTCTCGGGCTGGTTTGCAGGTCACACTAAACCTGGTGATGAAGGTTGGGGCCATCTCCTTGGGAGGACCAGGTAGCTTTGCTCTGCTACATGGCCACAAGACACCTTCTGAATGCAGCTACTGTCTCAGAGGTTCATGCTATAGCCGAAAGGCTCACAAACCAGAAGTGCTACCTACATGGCACCTGTGGATCTATCACTGAGAAATTGCCAAACACTTAAGAATACCACAAGCATGTGCTAGATATAGTTGTGAAAAAGATAATGCTGTCGTCTTGGCTCTTTTACCACATATGCATAGATATAACACTGATTTTCCCTCACAATTATCTTTCAGAAAAGAGAGAATCATATTGTTTTGATATATCTTATAAAGCAAGGATTCTCTTAACTGCCTAAGAAAGTGCTGCCTAGGGAAGATACATTGGCTTGAAGCAAACTTTTTTTTTTGTGCTACCTTAGATGTGTATTATAGAGACCATCTGTCAGAAAAGAAGAGAAATAATTTTACTGAGAAAATATTTTGAGGATAAGCAAGCATCTTCAAAGCATTAAAGGTCACTTTAGAAAGCAGCACAGCTCAAGCATTTTCATTGTAGACATTATGCATACACATTTAGCAGGTGAATGGGAAACAAAGTACCCATGTGCCGTAATGATACATGACTGCTTGAAGCTTGAGATAAAGTTTCTAGAATTCAGTCATGGCACTGCAGACAGCAGACAATAAAAAAGATCAGCTATATGACAATAGATTTAGTTGATGGGAAGGATACTGATACTGTTAAGACGTGTAAAGAACAGCATGAAGCAATAATTCCAAGGTAACATTATTTTAAATAATCGGTGATTTAAAAATATCTGTGTTAAATTCATACAATGACTATTATAAGCATACATTTGATCATATCAAATTTAGAAGTGTGAGTGTTCACAAACTTTTTTAAAGCTTCTCATTGGAGAGTATGCAGAATTGATTTACTTTTGGGGTACCTTGCATTTGTAGATATTGGGTATATAGTAGAGGAGACCTGACTAAATAATAAAGAGGCAATTATAGCAAAAAGTGTGAGGCTGTATCAGTAGAGGAAGAGAAGGGAATGGGCACCAAATAGCCTGGAAAGTCAGGGCTGGAGGAAGTGACACCTAAACTAAACCTGAAGGGCAAACAGCAATTAGGAAGGTGGGTTTAGGGAGGAAGCGCCAGAGCGCATGTAGTGATTCAGCTCTGGCCCTTTCAGAAAACTGCAGATCCTGCATTGTAGTACAGGGGGAGACTGCAAGGGCAGGAGGCAGCTGGGGCACTGAGTTGAAAGGGGAGTTCAGTAGGGGCACCTCAAGGGGACCTGGCACAGTACCTTGCTAAATTTGGATGCCATGATAAGAACACTGCAGGGACTTTCAGATGGGTGGGTTGTAAGCAGGGGAGTGAGGTTTTGTACTGATTGTGAGCTAACCCATCTCTACTGTGGTGTAAAGAAGGGATTAGAGAGCCCCACTGGCCGTAGAAATGGCTGAAGGGGGCGGGGGTTGGGCATCCTCTGACCCTGCACTCATTATACCTGTTACTCTCACTTTGTTATAGGTGTGGGCACTGCCAGCGGCTGCAGCCTACTTGGAATGAACTGGGAGACAAGTACAACAGCATGGAAGATGCCAAAATCTACGTGGCTAAAGTAGACTGCACGGCCAGCTCAGATGTGTGCTCCAACCAAGGGGTGCGAGGATACCCCACGTGAGTAGGAAGGCTACATGCTTCCCATATCTTCCAGGTTTTCCACATCTTTTGGCCAGCTGCCTTTGGCCAAAGAAATCCCAAGCTACATTTTTGGTACCTTCCTTTGTAGTTCTGAGGCGTGAGTGTCTGCTAAATTTAAGCATACAGTCCCTGTTGTTCAGCAAGATTATACACCAGGTCTATATTAGGTGTCTTTTTGTACCTTCTATGGAAAAAGCCTTTAATTAATCAGTGTTGGGTTTTCCTGTTTATAGGAACATGTGTTTTCAAGGTAAAAATGATGGTCTCTATAAGGTCCTGTCATGTTTGATGTTCACGAGGACATTACACAATTCAGTATAGATTTTGTCATCGATTTAGTATTGATTTTTGATCACTCTTTTATTCCTAAGCGTCTTCCTAGAGTAATTCTCATGTGACTAGCACAAGGCTATTTCTTTTGGACAGAAAGGTAACAAAGTGGGATACAGTGTTCTGACAAGTAACATGACTTCCTGTCTTGACAGTTAAAAGGGTTTTTTAGTCTTAAGAAATAGAAATTGAAACTGGCTTAATAAACAATGAAGGGGATTCATTAGTAGGTTGTGAGGGAAGCTCTCCAAAAATTTGAGGGCCTCTTTTGTGTGTTTTTTATATCTTATTTTGTTTTGTTTTTTAATTAAATCTTTATTATTCAGATTATTACATTTGTTTCTCTTTTTCCCCCTCCATAGCTCCCCTCCACCCGGCTCCCACCCTTCCCTCTACCCTTATCTTCCTCCCATTGACCTCATCCATAGGTGTATGATTTTTGTCCAGTCTCTCCCTGTACACCCCTCACCTCTTTCCCCCTGAAAATTATCAGTCCATTCCCTTTCTGTGCTCCTGATTCTATTATATTCACCAGTTTATTCTGTTGATCAAATTTTTAATTCACTTAATTTTTAGATTCACTTGTTGATAGTTACGTATTTGTTGTTCGTAATTTTTTATCTTTTACCTTTTTCTTCTTCCTCTTCTAAAAGAGTACCTTTCAGCATTTCATATAATACTGGTTTGGAGTTGATGAACTCCTTTAGCTTTTTCTTATCTGTGAAATTCTTTATCTGCCCTTCAATTTTGAATGATAGCTTTGCTGGATAGAGTATTCTTGGTTGTAGGTTCTTGCTATTCATCACATTGAATATTTCTGACCACTCCCGTCTGGCCTACATCGTTTCTGTTGAGAAATCAGCTGACAGTCGTATGGGTGCTCCCTTGTAGGTAATG
>JAAGEH010000392.1:18212024-18224140 GCA_011751065.1 Lasiurus cinereus
ATCTATTTCTTTTACCAGATGTGGGAAGTTTTCAGTCATTATTTCTTCAAACAGGTTTTTAGTATCTTGCTCTCTCTCTTCTTCTGGCACCCCCACAATTCTGATGTTGGTACGCTTGAAGCTGTCCCAGAGGCTCCTTACATTATCTTCACATTTTTGGATTATTTTCTCTTCTAGCTTTTCCAGTTGAGTGTTTTCTGATTCTTTATATTTCAAATTTTTGACTTGATTCTTGCCTTCCTCTAGTCTGCTGTTAGGTCTCTGTATAATATTTTTTATTTCAATCAGTGAATGTTTAATTTCCAGTTGGTCCTTTTCCATCTTTAGTTGGTTCTTTTTCATCTCTAGTTGGTTCTTTTTCATCTCCTCTTGGGTCTCGCTAACTTTATCCAACTTTTCTAGGATATTCTTGAAAAATCTTATAAGCGTGGTTTTGAACTCTATATCCAGTTGTTTGTTTTCCTCCATTTCTTTTATTTGTGTTCCCTTCCCTTGTCTTGGCATTTTTACTATGCCAGGAGAACTTCTGTGTTGGATTCAGCCTTATGATATCAGACTTGCAAAACTGCAGAAGCCTCTCTATTGAGCTTGGGATGGGTGGAGTCTCAGGGCTTAAGGGACAGCCTTGCCTTCCAGTCAGCCCTGCCCTCCACGGCCCCTGAGTCTCATGTGACTGGGTAATCACTGTGAGCGGGCACGCTCTCGCAGTGCCTCTAGACTGCTGCCTTTCCGGCTCCCCTGCACTTCGGGACCATATGAGTCTGGGTCCCCAGGGTTTCGCCCGAAACCGGCGTTTAGTGGAGTTAGAAGTGACACAGTTGGGAGGGTCTGTCTCCCACCCACTCGTGAAAGCCAGCGGCACAATCAGGAGTCGGTCCTCTGGGCTCAGTGCCGTGCCTGTTACCAGACTTCTGATCTTTTGCGACTCCCCTAAATTTCCGTGCACTTCTCCCTTTCACAGTCCAAACTGCCCTAGTCTGAGTTTCGGCTGGATCTGGGGTTTACTCTCGTAGGATAAGGGGTTCAATGCCATTGAGAGTCTCCGTCTCCCTCCCGCCAGGGAAAGCCATCCAGGTTCTCTGGCACCCGCTCTCTCCACACGCTCGTCTCCGTACCTCAGCGTTTTGCAGCTCCTCTGGGTCTCTGTGAGCCCCTCTTTTTCTTTCTAGTTGTAGAATTTCCACTCAGCCAGCTTTCCTGTGGTTCTGGATGATGTCTGTTCTGTCTTTTAGTTGTAGTTTTGAAATTGTTGTGCGAGGCAACAGTGTAGGTGTTTACCTATGCCGGCATCTTGGATTCTCGAGGGCCTGTTTTTAATGGTCTCCCTTACCTTCTGGGTCTGTCTCTGTTGCCAGGGTAGACTTGGACAACCACTCACTGCCCAGCTTGGATGAGTGTTCATTCTGGGAACAGTCTTGTGGCCCGAGAGGCCGGATCTCATAGGAAAACAGTAGCCCCATTCAGGCCACATGGCAGTGTACAGCCCTTCTCCAAAAAAGGGAGGATGGCGGAGAGGTTGACTGCTACAGCCCCAGAAATACTTGTTCACATTGATGGATTAAGGAAAGTCTATCTAAAACCTGAGCTTACCTCCCAACCTCAGAGTCAGTATGGAAAAGTAGAAGGAACTCCGGGCTGGAACTTAGAGGCCAGGGTTGAATCGCAGCTCCACCATCTAGTTTCTGTGTAATTCTGGCCACACTGGTTAACTTCTGAGTCTAGAATAGGACGCCAAAACTCGCCCCCCCCCCTGACATTGTTATGAAATAGAATGTGTGCAAACACCATTCTGAGCATACTCAGCAAATGTTAGGTTTCCCCTAACATTTCGAAATTTGGCATTTCCACATAGGACTCTGGAATTCTTGGTCTTTGGTGAATGCTTGCTAATCTAAGTGCCATAGTTCAAGTCTACATCAAGTCAGGTCACATAGAGATAAAATTTCCCACCATGTGCCACCTACCTAAAGGCACCAGTGTCCTGGACATCCTCGCATTGCCTTTAAAGTAAACTCTGCTTGGATGGAGTGTCCCAAAGAAGCGGCCACTGAGTCGTGGGAGCAGGAAAGGAGATGGCTGCTCACCTATTGAGAGCCTGTGACCTCAAAGTGCAGGGGCTGCAGAGATGGTTGACTGTGGTGGCCACTCTTTTTTTTTTTAATATATATTTTTTTATTGATTTTTTTTACAGAGAGGAAGAGAGAGGGATAGTTAGAAACATTGATGAGAGAGAGACATCAATCAGCTGCCTCCTGCACACCCCCTGTTGGGGATGTGCTGCAACCAAGGTACATGCTCTTGACTGGAATTGAACCTGGGACCCTTTAGTACACAGACCGACGCTCTATCCACTGAGCCAAACCGGTTTTGGCTGGTGGCCACTCTTAAACAGCTGGCCCTCTGTGGCCCCGTGGCTATGTGCACCACCAGCCGTGCCACAGGGGAGGCGAAACAACAGGAGCTGTCACAGGGCTGAAAGGGCGCACAGTAGGGGCAGCAGAGAGGGGAGGAGAGGTTCCACCTGGGCTTGACTATAGGAGCTATCTCCATAGATGCTCTAACTGTAACTCCATAGGCTGTAACTCCATAGATGCTCTTCACAGATTATGTTGGATCATGTGTCCTGATTTTTATTAAGAAGATAAGGTCTCCCAAATAAAACACTGGTTTTGTGTTTGAAAAAAAAGTAAAGTGAGCTTACGCTATGCCATATGTGATTTGGGAAGGACCCTGCATGCCCATGACACACAGGTGCCTGAGGAGAGATTTGTTTCATTGAAGGCAGGAGGCAGATGTGCTGCATAAAGTGTAGTCACAGGAGGGCAATCATAGGTTATCTATTGAGCTTTTGCAAGGCCTGAATTGGGTAATGGATGTCAATGCCTGAGCATGGGGTGAGTGTGTTGGTTTATCTGCCTTTGTGTCATTCTTCCTGGTCCCTGTAACTGGACGCGAGGATCAGAGAGGGAGGCATTGAGTTCCCATGCCCCTCCAGGTGGCTGACTGTGCTCAGTAAAGTGTTGAGGTCCTCCTGTGGAGCCAGAATATAACCTTTGTCCTCGGGAGAACATGAGCAGGGTCAGGGCTGAAAGAGGCTCGTAGGCCTGCCATAATAGAGTGCCCAAAACTGCTGGTTGTAAAGAACAGACACTTATTCTCAGTTCTGGAGGCCAGCAGCTCAAAATTAAGGCACCAGCAGGGCCATGCTCCCTCGGAACCTGTCAGGAAAGCCTACTTGCCTCTTCCCTGCTTCTGGGGGTTTGCTATCAATTTTTGGTGTTGCTTGGTGTGTAGATGCATCCCTCCAGTCCTCCATCTTCGTGGCCTTCTCTCTATGTGTCCAGATTTCTCCATTTAAAAAGCACACAGTCATGGTAAATGAGAGCGCACCCTATTAACCTCAGTTTAACTTACCTCCGTAAAAATATTCTTTCCACATAGGCCACATTTTCAGGTACTGTGGTCAGGACTGCAACAGATCTGATTTGGGAGACGCAGTTCAGTGCATAGCACTATCTCATTGTAGCAGAACTTGCGTCACATTGTTTTCCACAGTGAGCCATAAACTTGCTCCCAGACAGTCTCTTTGAAAATGAAATAGAACACCAAAAAACCCCCAAATGGAGGGTGGTGATAGCAGAACAGTTTGGCCTTGTACTTTGTGGCTCTCTCTTCCTCCATAGTGAGAATTGAAGTCAGACCGAAAAGTCTGTAGAGCAGTGGTTCTCAACCTTTTTTTAATGCTGTGACCTTTTAATACAGTTCCTCATGTTGTGGTGACCCTCAATCTTAAAATTATTTTCATTGCTACTTCATAACTGTAATTTTGCTACTGTTAATGAATCATAATGTAAATATCTGTTTTCCGATAGTCTTAGGCGACCTTGCTAGCAGTTTTCAACCTGTGGGTTGCGAGCCACAAGTTGAGAACCGCTGCTGTAGAGCCTAAGACCATCAGAAAACACAGATATTTACATTATGATTCATAACAGTAGCAATGAAAATAATTTTAAGATTGGGGGTCACCACAACATGAGGAACTGTATTAAAAGGTCACAGTATTAAAAAAGGTTGAGAACCACTGCTCTAGAGGAAGCTCTAATTTTATTCCTAGGCTCTATGAACTTTAGGAAGAATCTCAGACTTGGGCAGGCAGAGAAGTTTTCAGTCCATCAAAAAGAGATTTTTAAAAAGTGTTTGTTTTGTTTGTTCAAAGCATACCTCTTTGGAAAAATACCACAGGTTGAGTTTTACTGATTTTTAAAGTTAGCAAAGAAATGGGAAATGAGTTTGACAATGCCTGGTGCTTTCTGATATTTGGGGATCCTGAAGCTCTTTGGCTAGAGATCCTTGGGAGGGAGAAAGAAGATGGAGAGGACAGTAGCATCTTCTAGTTCTCTGGGCCAAGCACATGTTTCCAGAGCTTTATATGGTCCCAGGGGTGGGTCTGGGCATTCTCCTTCTTCTTTTTTTTTAAAAAAAATTATTTATTTATTGTTTAAAGTATTACATATAAGTATTACATATGTCTCCTTTTTCCCCCATTGGCCACCCCCCAGCACATGCCTTCAACCCTTTAGTGTCTGTGCTCATTGGTTATGCTTATATGCATACTAGAGGCCCAGTGTATGAAATTCCTGCATAGGGTTGTGTGAACCTCAGCCCAGCCTGAACCCTCTCCAATCTGGGACCCCTCAAGGGATGTCTGACTGCCCATTTAGGCTCGATCAAGGTAGGATTGGGCCTAAACGGGCAGTCGGACATCCCTCTCACAATCCAGGACTGCTGGCTCCCAACTGCTCGCCTGCCTGCCTTCCCGATTGCCCCTAACCACTTCTGCCTGCCAGCCTGATCACCCCCTAACCATTCCCCTGCCAGCCTGATTAATACCTAACTACTCCCCTACCAGCCTGTTTGCCTCTAACTGCCCTCCTCTGCAGGCCTGGTCCCTCCCCAACTGCTCTCCCCTGCAGGCCTGGGTTCCCTCCAACTTCCCTTCCCTGCAGGCCCAGTTGCCCCCAACTTCTCTCCTCTACTGGCCTGGTCACCCCTAACTGCCCTCCCCTGCAGGCTTGATCGCCCCCTCCTGCCCGCCGTTATAGGCATGGTCCCTCCCAACTGCCTGATTGCCCACAACTGCCCTCCCTTGCAGATCTGGATCCTCCCAATTGCCCTCCCCTGTTGGCCATCTTGTGTCCACATGGAAGCAGTCATCTTTGACCACATGGGGACAGCCATCTTCTGTGTTGGAGCAATGGTCAATTTGCATATTACTTTTTTATTAAATAGGATAGAGACTTGGTACACGGGTGAGGGCTGGCTGGTTTGCCCTGAAGGGTGTCCCAAATCAGGGTGGGGGTTCCCTTGGGGCATGGCTCGGCCTGGGTGAGGGGCCTGTGGTGGTTTGCAGGCCAGCCACACCTCCCTGGTGACCCAAGCAGAGGCGCTGGTATCAGGGATTTATTTATCTTCTACAATTGAAACTTTCTATCCTTGAGCAGAGCCAAGCCTCCTGCTTGTTCCGTGGCTGTAGCCATTTTGGGGGGAATTATTTATCTTCTATAATTGAAACTTTGTGGCCTTAAGCAGAGGCCAAGGCAGACCAGGGCAGGCAGAAAGCTTGGCTTCCTCCAAGCCTCCTGCTATGTCTGTGGCTGCAGCCATCTTGGTTGGTTTAATTTACATACTCGCTCCTGATTGACTGGTGGGTGTGGCTCGTGGGTGTAGCGAAGATACAGTCAATTTGCATATTACTCATTTATTAGATAGGACAAGTCCTTTGGTTGATCTCTTAACCCCCCTCCCCAACCTCCCCTACATTTCCTCTTAAGATTGACAGACTGTTCATTGCTTCTATGTCTCTGGATGTATGTATGTTCATCAGTTTATGTTGTTCATTATATTCCACAAATGAGTGAGATTATGTGATATTTATCTTTCTCTGACTGGCTTATTTTGCTTAGCATAATGCTCTCCAGGTCCATCCATGCTGTTGCAAATGGTAAGAGTTCTTTCTTTTTTTTTTAAATAAATAGATAGATAGATAGATAGATAGATTGATTTCAGAGAGAAAGGCAAAGGGAGAGAGAGAGATAGAAATATTAATGATGAGAGAGAATCATTGGTTGGCTACCTTCTATATGCATGTGCCCTTGGTTGGAATTGAACCTGGGACCCTTCAATCTGCAGGTCGACACTATCCATGGAGCCAAACTGACTAGGGCTAAGAATTCTTTATTTTTTACAGCAGCATATTCTTAATTGTGAAATCATACTTTGGAGTTGCTTACAATGTTAAACTTCAGGAAGTCACAGGCATACTTGCCAAATCTAGTTAGATTTTGGCTTTTTGTTATGGTTGTAAAAGTATAAGCTGCTGAGGAAGTAGCATGAATATTCTTTGTTGGAGGCACATTAGGAAAGTCACTTAAACCCATCACAGAATGTTAGCTTCTGGGTGAGGCCAGTAAACGTGTTTTAAGGTAAAGATCTACTGCAGCCAATGTGTTGGTTTTCTGGTGTAGCTGTGAAACTTCATTTTAAGTCATTTGGGGAGTTAGCTAGTCAAACCCGCAGTTCTGGTTGTGGCACATCTTACATTCTTACACTGAATTTTGGGCATCTGCTAACAAACTCCAGGTGCATGCTATAGATTGTAAAGGGTGTTTCAGATGAGTAGGCTTGCCAAAAAAAAAGCCTGCCTGTGTGTTTTTCTGTCGGTGGCCACATTTCCCCCTCCGTCCTTGACATCTTCTGCTAATTCTGTCAGTAGAAGAATGAATCCCGCCCCCTTGTTCCTTGCCACCTTCTACCAAGTTTTATCATGAGCATGTTTTTCCATGACTGGTGGCATGTTACAGGGTCTGGAAGCCTTAACTTGAGCTTCTGGCGATGTCTTTTGCTCATCTCTAAAGGAATGCTCCATACTCTGTCTGCAGATCTCTCAGAGGCTAATATGTGTAGAAAAAAAAAAGATTCCTTCTCTGTGGAGAAGTGAGTAACCATCAACCATTGTCAAGGTTGTTCTTATACCTGGGATGCTTATGCTTTGTAATCAAGGAGCTGTCATGGCAACCTGGAAATACAGTGCTGTTTCCACCACAGTTCTCATTTTAAAAAATATGAAAAAGCAGGACATAAACTACTAAAGCTGGGAAGGATGGCAACCCCCTGGCAGGGAAAGCTTAAGAGTTCTGCACAAGTGAACACCTGCAGCCTGAGTTTTAATTCACAATTTTGGGCTTGGTGTGTCCACCTCAGCTTTATTTTTCTTGAATAAAATATAAAACTTTTAAGATTATAGGATTAAATGAACATATCGTCTCCTTAGATTATTTTTTTTCTTTCCAAGTTTCATCAGAAAGTAGTAGATACTGCCTGGCTGCAGCCCACTGATCACTCACTTCCTGGCTGTCTCACTAAACCAGCTTACTCCCTGATACGATGATGTTCTTTGCTCAGAGCAGTTTGGAGTGCTTTAAAAATCTGCTCTGTCTAATCCTTTGTTCCCCTTTCAGCTTGAAGTTGTTCAAGCCTGGCCAGGAAGCTGTGAAATACCAAGGTCCCCGGGACTTCCAGGCG
Organism: Lasiurus cinereus; assembly: GCA_011751065.1. NCBI lineage: Eukaryota > Metazoa > Chordata > Mammalia > Chiroptera > Vespertilionidae > Lasiurus > Lasiurus cinereus. The sequence goes on from JAAGEH010000392.1 coordinate 18,219,606, forward strand.
CTGGAAAACTGGATGCTGCAGACACTGAATGAGGAGCCTGCCGTGAGTGCACAGAGAGCTCCCTCCCTCTCTTTCTTCCTACATTTTGGGGTAATAAAGAGGCCAGTTTAGGTGAAAACTAAGGATACTATTTTGAGACTATTTACTTTTTTAGGACTCATTGATATAAGACTAACATTTTTTCCTTCTCAATTTTTTATTGTGTTAAAAAAACACAACAAAAAATGTACTATCTTCACTGTTTTAAGTGTACAGTTTAATGGCACTAAATACATTTGTAATGTGGTGCAAAAATCACCACCATCCATCTTCAGAACTCTCCCATCTCTAAGATGAAACTCTGTACAGTTAAAAACTAACTCCCCAATCCTCTTCCCTCCAGCCCCTGGAAACTGCCATTCTACATTTTGTCTCTATGATTTTTATATTTTATTGATTTTTTAACAGAGAGGAAGAGAGAGGGATAGAGAGTCAGAAATGCTGATGAGAGAAACATTGATCAGGTGCCTCCTGCATGCCCCCTACTGGGGATGTGCCCACAACCAAGGTACATGCCCTTGACTGGAATCGAACCAGGACCCTTCAGTCTGCAGACCGACGCTTTATCCACTGAGCCAAACTAGTGTCGGTTGTCTCTATGATTTTTACTCTAAGTACGTTATGTAAGTGGAAAAGATTAGCTTTTAAAAAACTTTTTATTTTGGAAATATTCAAACATGAACAAAAGTAGAAAAGTCTAGTGTTGTGATGGTCCAATCCATGTGCTATTAGAATTGTTAAAACATGCAATACCAGACTCTCCTGGTAGTTAGCTATGTTTGCCATGAGATGAAAAAGGCTGAAAACTGCTAGTCTAGTGCCCTGGTCGGCAAACTGCGACGTGCGAGCCACATGCGGCTCATGAGCTGCGGTTTGCTGCTCTGTTGACTAATGAATTAGCCAACCACTGACTTAGACTCTTGATTCCAGTAATTACAAGCTCTTATTGTTCCTTGTGATTAAGCCCCTATCCCAGTGGTTGACAAACTGATTAGTCAACAGAGCGGCAAACTGTGGCTCACGAGCAGCATGTAGCTCACAAGCTGTGGTTTGCCAACCAATGGTTTAGTGAATGCTGTCTGAGTGATGAGGAGTGAATGAAGATGGTCCCCTGTGCCCATCTCCTGCTTCAACAAATATCCCAGAGTGTGAATCCTTCCTTTTCTTCTCAACCCTCAGTCCGTAAAACACTACTAGCTCTGTTGATAGCATCCTATCTAATAAAAAAGCAATATGCAAATTAACCACCACTCCACTACACCCACAAGCCACGCCCACCAGCCAATCAGGAACAAATATGCAAATTACCCAACCAAGATGGCTGCAGCATGGAGCAAGCAGGAGGCTTGGGTTTCCCTGGGAATGGAGGAAGCCAAGCTTTCCGCACACCCTGGCAGATCTAGGCCTCCACTAAAGGCTACAAAGTTTCAATTATAGAAGATAAATAAATCCCAACAAAAATGGCAGCACCATGGAGCTGGAGAGAACAGGAGGCTTGAGTTACCCCTGGCGATGGAGGAAGCCAAGCTCCTGTAGCCCTGGCCTGCATTGACCTCCACTCGAGGCTACAAAGTTTCAATTATAGAAGATAAATAAGTTCCCCCAAAAATGGCTGTGGCCATGGAGTAAGCAGGAGGCTGTCATTTTTCAGGGTGTCTGTGTGGTCCTTCATGATGTGTTCCTTTGAATATGGTGCCAACTGTCAATCCCCAGAGGCTTAGGAGACTTTGGTGCTTCCTTCGTGCACTTGTATTTTACATCTCATACTCTATGAGTATATGGTGAAGAATGCTGGAATGTGGCATTGAATAATTTGACCAGAGGCTTGTCTAACTTAAGTAACATGGGAAACCACAAACCTCACAGAGAGTAATTTGCATCTCTATCTTGGCAAGACAGCTGGGTGACCCAGGTGTGACTTTCATGTAGATTTTAGCTTCGGATTGTTTTCTTTTGTGAAAATGTTCTCTGATGGTAGGAAGCTAATTTTAAAGAGGAGTAAATAGTTTCAAAAAAACTTTTAAAATAAACTTTTCACACAAAAAATACCCAGTCTTCTATGTTAATGTTATTTAAGAAACCCACAACCAATATCAGGATGCAGAGTGTGTCCCGTTTATGGGGGACAGCCGTATGCAGGCCTTGCGTGGGGCCAGGGCCAAGCTTATTGTAGATGTCCCAAGAAGCAGCATCTTGTCTTAGTGTGGGATGGCATGGTGCATGGAATCTACCCATCACCACCCTAGAACCACAGTTAACCCACTGGTCATATCTTAGTACTTCAGAGCAATAGAGATCTCAGCCAATTGCTAGAAACAATGACTATGCCTTACTATAGAAAAGCTCATATATTCAAACTTTATCAAACTTGCAATCTGAAAATCTTTTCAATTTGAACTTTGCTATTTATTATAAACAAAAAATTTTTAAAAAGTTATCTATATTTATATCTATGTAACTAGATATATATACTTTTATATTTAGACAGAATAAATTTAGATTTATGTATGGCAATATTGAAGAAAAGAAAACCTATCATTTTTTACAGTCTATCCCAATTTTTACACTTCTGTATTTACATCTATATTAAACAGTTATAGTCATATGAACATAGTTCATTTCATGAATGATCTTCTTATATTGTGATATTGTCTTTATACTGATCACATATTAAGACAATGAATATTTAGTTATTTATGATTTTCTGTTATCAGAAATGCTGTAAGGAACCTGTTTATAAAGGACACTTTTTTCTACCTTTCAGGGATGTGTTTAGAATATATTCCCAGCATAAAATAGCAAGACAAAAATAAATAAGTAAGTAAGTAAATAAATAAATAAATGCAAGACCACTTTTATGGCTCTTGATCAATATTGGCAGATTACTTTCTTAAGAATCTAGAGTGGGAAAACAGATGGTGGCTGGCAGGACAGAGAAAGTGTGAGTGAGTGAGAAGGTGAAAGGGGAGTGCGCGGATGTGTTTGGTGTGTATATGTGTGAGTGAGGGACAGTTAGATCCTGTAGGGGCTGGCAGACCAGGCTCAGGCACTACCTAGGCTGCTGGGCTAGGGCACAGAGCCCACGCCATATTGAAGGCGAGAATGGCATCCTCTACGAACACATCACCATCACCCAGATAGGCCTTGGACACTGCCTCCGACCCTACAGCCACTCCAGCCAAAATCTTGCTGCCCCACCTGCAGACTTGCAGACCTTAGGACATCCACCTCTAAGGGTGCATGGCTCCCACAGCAGTAAGTGGGACTTCCCTGCCCTGGCTGCTAACCCCTGGACACTGCAGTTGCACCGAACCAGCGTACATGGGGCCCTCTCATTCCCTGCCCTGGCAGGCAGCTCCCTGGTGCCTCTGGGAGCTGCCCCTAGTCATGTGTGCATCCAAGTAAGAGCGCACAGCCCCTGTAGCAAAAACTCGGACTTACCCTGTGCCAGCTGCCAACCTCTAGACACCACAGCTATGCTGAACCAGTGCTCATGGGGCCCCCTGATGACCCGCCCTGGCAGGCAGCTTTCTGGTGCCTCTAGGAGCTGCTTCTGGGCACACAGGCATCCAACCAAGGACACATGAATCCAAAACTCAAACTTCCTCTTCCCTAGCTGCTGACCCACAAATGCCATGGTTGTGCTGCTCAAGCATGTGGGCACCCCAGCAGCCTGCAGCTTTGGCAGGCAGCTCCCAGGTACCTCTGTGAGCCACTGCAAGGCTTGAGCATACTGAACTGTGGGTGCAGGGCTCCTGCAGAAGAAGCTGGATCTTGAACCTCCCTGGCTACCAGCATCTGGTCTCCATGGTCACACTGCTCCAGCACACAGCCCCCCTGAGCTCACCGCCCCAGCAGACAGCTCCTGGGTGACTCTGTAAGCTGCTGGTGGGCATATGCGTACCCAACCAAGGGTGCACAGCTCATGAAGAAGGAACAGATGTCCCCTTCCCCAGCGACCAGCGTCTGAATACTGCAATACATCACAGTTGCACCGCTCCAGCATGTGGGCCTCACAAACATACAGCCAAGGCAGACAGCTCCTGGGCCCCTCTCTAAGTTGCGACTGGGCGCGTGCCTTCCCAACCAAGGGCCCACCACCCCCTTTGCAGGATCCACGACTTCCCCCTCCGACTGCCTGCTTCTAGACACCTTGGTGAGTTACTGAGGACTCGCCTCCCCGAAAAAGGTCACACAGCTTTAGCCAAAAACACTGAGACTCCCACATCTCTAGCTGCTGGCTCCTGGACCACCCTCGGCAATTTGCAGAAGGAAATCACTTGGGTTAGAGTCCCACTGCCTCAACTACAGGCTACAGGACAGTTGCTCCTCATGGTCATGGGCTCCAGGATGTCATAGTGAATTGGAGAGTGACAGTACCCTAGCAAAAGTCATACAACACAGGCCAAAGTCACAGTACCTGAGCCTCAGGCCCTGAGACACCTTTCCAGGCCATGGACTCCAGGAAATTACAGTGAACACATACCAGTGAGGCC
>JAAGEH010000392.1:18224150-18353734 GCA_011751065.1 Lasiurus cinereus
GAGAAGTCAACATTCAGAGCCCAAATACATCAGAAGAACCCAAATAGCACAAGTAGGGGGCTCCACTAGGTCATCAAGCCCAGAGGATATGAGAGACTGAACCAGTGTGTCCCCAAAATCACCAACTACATAGAACCACCCCCAAAAGAATCTGGATAGCAAAGCAGTTGGATCTAAGACATAGAAACAAAACAATATAGCAAAAAATGGAAAGACAAATAAACAATCTCCAAAGGAAAGAAAAAGAGGAATCACCAGCAAAAGAATTAAATGAAATGGGAGCAAGTAACTGGACAGAAAGAATTCAGAGTAATGGTTATAAGGTTTGCTTAAATGTCTGGAAGACAAATACACACAACTCTATGAGAACTAGAAGGAGCTGAATGAGATTATCACCAGCATGAAAAGGAATCAAGCGGAGATGAAGAATGACATAGCTGCAATAAAGACTATAATGGAAGGCTTCAACAGTAGAGTAGTAGAAGCTGAGGACCGCATCAGTGAGTTAGAAGACAAAGTAGAAAAAAAACACACACAAACACAGCAGCAACTGGAAAGAACACTTAAAAAGCAGGAGGAGAACCTAAGAGAGCTTTGGGACAACACGAAACAAAACATCTGCATAATAGAGGTACCAGAAGGAGAGGAAGCAGAGCAAGGAATAGAAAACCTGTTCAAAGAAATAATAACAGAAAACTTTCCTGATGTTGGGAAGAAAAAAGCCACAGAAGTCCAGGAAGCACATAGAGTCCCAAATAGATGAACCCCAAAAGACTGGCACCAAGCAAGACATATCATAATTAAATTGGCAAACATCAATGACAAAGTAAGAATCCTAAAGGCTGCCAGAAAGAGACAAAATTACCTACAAAGGATCTCCCATTAGACTATCAAATCGTTTCTCAATAGAAACTCATAGGCCAGAAGGGAATGAAATGAAATATACAAAGTGATGCAAAGCAAGGGAATAAATCCAAGAATACTATACCCAGCAAGGCTCTCATTCAAAATGGAAGGTGAAATCAGGAGCTTCACAGACAAAAAAGGGCTAAGGTAGCTTATCACTACCAAGCCAGCAATGCAAGAAATGCTGAAGGGACTGCTGTAAATAGAAGAAACAGAAAAGGAAGAAGGAACACAGGCATAAAGAATAAAAATGGCGACTAACAAGTACCTATCAATAATAACCTTAAAGGTAAATGGATTAAATGCTCCAATCAAAAGACATAGGATAATTCAATGGATAAGAAAATATCTGTATATTTGCTGTCTACAAGAGACCCACCTCAGAACAAAGAACTCATACAGACTGATAATGAAGGGATGGAAAATAATTTTTCAGGCAAATGGAAATGAAAAAAAGTTGAAGTAGCAATATTTATAACTGACAGAAATAGTCCTCAAAGTGAAGAGATAAAGAGGCCACTTCATAATACTAAAGGGAGCAATTAAATAAGAGGGTATAACTCTGGTAAATGTATATGCACCCAATATAGGAGCACCCAGATACATAAAAAGACTTCTGGAAGATATCAAGGGAGAGATTGACAGCAATACAATCATAGTGGGGGACTTTAATACCCAATTGACACCACTGGATAAGTCCTCTAACCAAAAAATCAGCAAGGAAACATCAATCCTAAATGACTCACTAGAGTAGATGGACTTACCCGACATCTTCAGAACATTTCACCCCAAAGCTACAGAATATACATCCTTCTCAAGTGCACACAGGACATTTTAAAAGATAGGCCACATATTAGGACACATGCAAAGTCTCTTCAAATTCAAGAAGATAGAAATCATACCACACATCTTCTCAGATCACAATGGCATAAAATTAGAAACCAACTACAATAAAAATAATGAAAAAAATCAAACACTGGAGGCTAAATAGCATGCTATTAAACAATGATTGGCTTATTAAAGAGATCAAGGAAGAAATAAAAAGCATCCTGAAAACAAATGACAATGGAAACACAACAATCCAAAATCTATAGGATATAGTGAAAGCAATCCTAAAAGGGAACTTCATAGCTCTACAGGTCTACCTTAAAAAGCAAGAAAAAGAGGTAATAAATTATCTAACCCTGCAACTTAAAGAATTAGAAAGAGAGCAACAAGAAAAGTCCAGAGTAAACAGAAGAAAGGAAATAATAAAGATCAGAGCGGAGATAAATGACAGAGGTGAAAAATGCAATACAAAAATATCAATGAAACCAAGAGCTGGTTCATTGAAAGGATAAATAAGATCAATGAACCTGTAACCAGGCTTACCAAGAAACAAAGGGAAAGGACCCAAATAAACAAAATCAGAAATGAAAGAGATGAAGTAACAACTGACCCCAACAGACATACAAAGAATTTTAAAAAAATACTACGAACAACTCTACTCCAACAAACTGAACAATCTTGATCAAATGGACATATTCTTAGAAAAATACAAGCTTCTAAAACTCAGGAAGAATAAAAAAACCTGAATAGGCTAATAACTATGGATGAAATTGGAACAGTGATCAAAAAACTCCCATCATACAAAAGCCCAGGACCAGATGGCTTCACATGGGAGTTTTACCAAACATTCAAAAAACTAAAATATATCCTTCTTGGACTATTCCAAAAAGTTTAAGAGGAAGACACATTTCCAAGTTCTTTCTATAAAGCCAGCATTACCCTAATCCCACAATGAGATAAAGACACTATGAAGAAAGAGAATTATGGACCAATATCCCTGATGAACATAGATGCTAAAATCCTCAACAAAATTCTAGCAAATCGGATCCCACACTACATTAGAAAGGTCATACACCACGACTAAGTGGGATTTATTCCAGGGATACTAGGCTGGTACAATATCCCCAAATCAATGAATGTGATACATAACATAAACAAATTGAAAGACAAAAATCACATAATCATATCAATTGATGCAGTAAAGGAATTTGACAAAGTCTCACACCCTTTTATGATAAAAATGCTCAGCAAAGTGGAAATAGAAGGACCATACCTCAACATAATAAAAGCTCTATATGACAAACCTATAGCCATCATCATACTCAATGGGCAAAAACTAAACCCATTTCCCCTAAGAACAGGAACAAGACAAGGATGCCCACTTTCAACACTCTGTTTTGACCCAGTACTAGAAGTACTAGCCATAGTGATCAAACAAAAAGAAGAAATAAAAGGCATCCAAATTGGAAAAGAAGTAAAACTGTACTTATTCACAGATGAAATAATACTATACATAAAAAACCCCAAAGACTCCATAAAAAAACTAGACCTTCTAAGGTCTAGTTGGACCTTCTAAGGATTCTTCTAAGATTTTTATGGTTTCTCATCTTACATTTAAGTCCTTTATCCATTTTGAGTTTATTTTTGTGTACGGTGTAAGTTGGTCATCTAGTTTCATTTTTTCACATATATTTGTCCAATTTTCCCAATACCATTTACTGAAAAGACTGTCTTGACTCCATTGTATGCTCTTGCCTCCTTTGTAAATATTAATTGAGCATAGTGATTTGGGTCGATTTCTGGGTTCTCTGTTCTGTTCCATTGGTCTATAGGTCTGTTCTTGTGCCAGTACCAGGCAGTTCTGAGAACAGTGGCTTTGTAATATAGCTTGATATCTGGTATTGTGATCCTTCCAACATTGTTCTTCTTTCCTGTTTATTCACAAATACATGTGAAAAAATGAAACTAGATGACCAACTTACACCGTACACAAAAATAAACTCAAAATGGATAAAGGACTTAAATGTAAGATGAGAAACCATAAAAATCTTAGAAGAATCCATAGACAACAAAATAGCAGACATGTGTTGTAGCAATATCTTTACATTTAGGGCAATGGAAACTAAGGAGAAAATAAATAAATAGGACCACATCAAAATAAAAATCTTCTGATTAGCAAAAGAAACCATCAACAAAACAAGAAGGCCCACTGCATGGGAGAACATATTTGCCAATGGTATATCTGGTCAGGGTTTAATCTTCAAAATTTATAGAGAACTCATACAACTTAACAAAAGGAAGATAATATAATCAAATAATGGGCAAAGGACCTAAATAGATACTTTTCAACAGAGGACATACAGAAGGGCAAGAGACATATGAAAACATGCTCCAAGTCACTAATTATCCTAGACATGAAAATCAAAACGACAAAGCAGCACCATCTCACACCTGTCAGAATGGCTATCATCTACAAATCACCCAAGGACAAGTGCTGGCGAGGATGTGGAGAAAAAGGAACCCTCGTGCACTGCTGGTGGGAATGCAGACTGGTGCAGCCACTGTGGAAAACAGTATGGCATTTCCTCAAAAAATTAGAAATGGAATTTCCATTTGACCTAGTAATCTCACTTCTAGGAATATATCCCAAGAAAACAGAAACACCAATCAGAAAAGATATATGCACCCCTATGTTCATAGCAGCACAATTTACAATAGCTAAGCTTTGGAAACAACCTAAGTTCCCATCAACAGATGAATGGATTAGAACAACAGTTGCCAACTTTTTGGACCTTAAGGATCACCAGTGGTCCGTAGACCACTGGTTGGTAACCGCTGGATTAGAAATCTGGTATATCTACCAATGAAATACTATGCTGCAGAAAGGAAAACTTCATGGGGATTACAGCTCTGGATGCCTTTGAGCTGTCAGCACTTTTAAAGCTTTCAGTGACTTGACTTGGGTATTCTTTTTAATAGAAATATGAACTGCCATATAATAATTGAGTAATACCCCGGTGTCCACAGCAAAATGGTATTTCAGTGATCTTTTCTTCATTGCAGCTATACTGGCCTCAAAAAGTGGACAAATTTAAAATGGTGTAGTAAGTACTAGAGTAATTGCATAGCTGTACACCTTGGTGTCTGCTCAGGTACTGGCAGAAGTGTCTTTTTAAAAAAAAACATTTCATTGATTGATTTTAGAGAGAAACATAAATTTGTTGTTCCACTTCTTTATGTATTCATTGATTGATTCTTGTATGTGCTCTAACCATGGATTAACATACCAGGACTATGCTCTAACCAACTGAGCTTCCCTGCCAGGGCAGAAGCATCTTTCTTAGAAACTGACTTCTTGACGGGAGAAAATTTAACTTTGGGTGGTGGGCATACATGCAATACACAGATCTTATAACATAGAAACCCACGCCTGAAATTTGTATAATCATATTAATGAGTGTCACCCCAATAAATTTAATTTAAAAAGGGCAGGGGGGGAGCAACTTCTTGTACCTTTGTTATGTTTCTGACCCAAACTTAGTCATGTGAGTTAAAAGAACAGCTCATGTTTATCCTTGGTTTTCTCTTTGTTGCTTTGATTCATCTCAATTTACCTTCTCATCATCTACTTTTCTCTTTTACGAGTCCTTCAAAGTTTTATCTTCTTCATAGTTTTTGTTGTCTTTGTTATTTTTTTACTGTTTGTGTGAATCAATATCTATTCTTCCCTGGTTTTTCATTCTCAGTTTTGTCCAATTTGTTCTCTTTGTGCCTGTAGGTATCCTTTCCTTCAGATCAGAAGTGTCATTTGTATTTGGTGTGAAATCTTACATCCCATTTCAAGAATAGAGCAGAATCCTTCAGGATGTCTGCTCTGTTTGATTGGGTTTGGGAGAGCAAAGGACAGGTTGGGGTAGGTTTGGCTGTCACCTGCTTCCCCAGGGGCTTCTGACTGAAGATCTGACAGTCTAGTCCTACGCTGGCCTCCGTCCACACAACAGCATCCCATACAGGCTCAGGGTGACCAGGTGAGGAAGATCTGCAGCAGACTCTAGACAGACACAGGTCACCTCCTTGATGGCTTTCACTAAGTCTTCACAGACAACTCAGTGATTATATTTTTGTTTCTTCCTATTAGACACCAGAGCCAGAACCAGAACCGCCCAGAGCCCCTGAGTTCAAGCAGGGGCTGTATGAACTCTCAGCAAGCAACTTTGAGCTGCACGTCGCACAAGGTATGGCTGGTGGATCTTGTGGGAGTTCACAGTGGGTTGCACACCTCTCAGAAACACTGACCATTTGTTACCCCATTATTTGCTGGCCTTGTCCTTGCCACCTGAGGCCTCATAGAAAGCAGCAACTGGGACACTAACCAGTGAACTGCCACACATTCATAATGGAAACCATCCCCATTTCTTCCGTATGTGCTGGAATAGTTATGAATTTAAGTTACCATAATTTTCTTTACAAACCCAGAGATGTCACTAACAAGTCTGATTTTAAAATTGGGCAACCGGAGTTGATATGCGAGGTTTGCGGCTGTAGACATGCATGGTATGTGGGGAGGGTATGCCACTTGTGTCCGTAAACGCTTATGATGTACAAAGGGCTAAGTAAGGATTTCTCTCTTCAGGGACCATAAACATCATTGTTTAATGCTCTGCCCCTTAGAAATTCCTCCTTTGGTCTCTGTCCTAAAACCAGAGTTTTAATGCTAAGCTATAGCCTTAGGTAAGGGAATTTGGAGCTCACAGATTGTGAGTGACACAATTCCTACACTAGCTGGACAGTGGATCCTTGGACAAGAAAGTGTGTTTATATTCACGTTAATCATATACTTATTTATCTGAGCCAGAAATAAATCCTTCTCTTATCTGTCCTGACCAGGTGGCTCAGTTAGTTGGAAGGTTGGGTTTGATCCCTGGTCAGGGCACATACCTAGGTTGTGGGTTTGTTCCCCAATCAGTGTGTGTACAGAAGGCAACTGATTAATGTATCTCTTTGATATTTCTCTCTCTCTTTTTCCCTCTCTAAAATCAGTTTTTTTAAAAAAAGCCCACAACTTTTTTTTAAAATGATTTATTGATTTTTTACAAAGAGGAAGGGAGAGAAGGATAGAGAGTTAGAAATATCGATGAGAGAGAATCATCGATCAGCTGCCTTCTGCACACCTGCTACTGAGGATGTGCCCACAACTCAGGTACATGCCCCTGACCGGAATCAAACCTGGGACCTTTCAATCCACAGGTTGACACTCTATCCATTGAGCCAAACCAGTAAGGGGCCCACAACTTTTTTTTATCTGTTTAAATTAGAATTTAGTTTATTAAGTTAAATAATTATAACATGTGAATCAGAGTTCTTCACACTTAAAATCTTTTCTTAGATACATCTTGTTTTTGAAGGTGGTCTCCTAAATATGGAAATGATCTGTGTGCAATTTCTGATGTTAATAATATAAGTCCTCCTTTCTTCACACATTTCAGAAGAGTTGGCTCAGCAGTGAATGACTTGTCAACTCCATTCTCAAATGCTGCCATGGAGAGAAATCCTTCACTAAGCCTGGGTTGGAAATGTTGTGAAAGGGGCTTAAAATCGCATCTGGCCTTGTGACTTCATGCTGCGGGGAGTCAGCCCCCCATTCAGTGCTAAATAAGCTCCCCCCAACCCACTGAAGGTCAGAAATAACTGTTGCCTTCAGCTGTTTCCCCCTTTCCTTGGAGATGGCTATCTCTGCCAGCCCTCTGACAGTGCAACTTGAAGGGGTTTCTCTGCAGGGGGTCTCCTTTAACCTGAGACAGGTTGGGCTCCCTGCCCAAGTCACCTTGTTGGAGACTCTTTCCTGTAGCCACCCTGGTTCTTCCCTCTGCAAGCTGTCACTGAAGGCAGCCTTTGGGGATGCCACCTGTACTGCTGACCTGGGAATCTCCAGCCTCCGGCCTTACACCTTCCTGGGTACACTCCGATGGGTCCCTGGACGTCCTCTCCACTTTACCACACAATGTTAGCACCAAAGCTGTCTGGAGAGATGGGTTCAGTCTGGAAGCTCATTTGCTAATCTTTTGAAACCAATTTTTCACCATTCCTTCAAATGCATCATTGCCATAGTGACGATGAGCAATGACGTGGCCAGGCCACAGTTCAGCATTCATTGGCTCGTTTTCTCTCTGGCCTCAGCCTGATTTCAGTTTGATCTCAGCCTCACATCTTTAGGCCCCAGGATGGTCAAGGTAAAACAGCCTAGGAAAAAATCTTCCATGTCTAAATAATGAAGTTTGGGGATCTGTTTTTTTTCCTTCTAGTCAGGAGACTAATATTCAGTTTTCTAAACCTACTTTATTGTGAAATAAAACACAGATACAGGAAACAAACATAAGGCTTAGTGAATTGTTATAAAATGGTCACCCTGTAACCATTGTTCAGTTCAAGACAAGCCTCGCTGTCCCCATCCCAGTCACAGCCCCCTGAGGAGGCACTGTCCTGACTTTTATGGAAACCATTCCTTGCTTTTCTTTACGTTTCATCACCCAAGTGTGTGCTTCTAGCTGCTATATTTTAGTTTGGTCTTTTAAAAATGTATCTCCTTCAGTTGTGTTTAATCTATATGTACCACCAATGTCTATTTTTCTTCCTAACATTCAGTTTGCTCACCACATAGGTGGTTTTACCTGCAGAGTCCCCACGGTGTGGCCTTCACTGACTGTACCCCACAGTCTGGCCTTCTCTAACTGTCTCCCTATGATGTGGCTTAATGTGTCCCTGATCTTTCTATTCCCTGTGAGTTGCTACTTGGTGTCAGGAGACATTAACAGTTTCTGTTTGATGTTTTTTGGGGGTTGGGCAAGACTTCAGCAGCCCAACAGTCACTATCTAGAGCAGTGGTTCTCAACCTTCCTAAGGCTGCGACCCTTGCATACAGTTCCTCATGTGGTGGTGACCTCCAACCATGAAATTTTGCTACTGTTATGCATCGTGATGTAAATATCTGCATTTTCCGATGGTCTTAGGCAACCCCTGTGAAAGGATCGTTTGACCCCCAAAGGGGTCACGACCCACAGGTTGAGAACTGTTGGTCTAGAGGTGCTCATTTATTCTGGACTAGTAGCCCTGCGCATGAATCTGTGCACCAGTAGCTCTCTGCCACCCTCCTGTAGCTCTCCCCGTAACCCCTCATATCTTGCTGCCCTGTCCTCTCCTGTAGCTCTCTGCTGCCTGCTTGTAATTTGCTGCCCCACCCTCCTGTAGATCCATAATCTGGCCATTATGCAGGTCAGTCATCACGCCTCACGGTATAATGGGTAATTAGCATATTCCTCTACTTTCATTTATTTATTTATTCATTTATTTTAAAATATACTTTATTGATTTTTTATAGAGAGGAAGCGAGAGGAATAGAGAGTTAGAAACATCGATGAGAGAGAGAGACTGATCAGCCACCTCCTGCACACCCCCCACTGGGAATGTACCTGCAACCAAGGTACATGCCCTTGACCAGAATCGAACCCGGGACCCTTGAGTCTGCAGGCCAACACTCTTACCCTGAGCAAAACAGGTTTCGGCTCCTCTACTTTTATATAGGATACCAAATGCTGCTGCTCTAATTCAAGCATCCTATCTCCATTTTGTTGTTGTTAATCCTTACCCGAGGATGTTTTCTATTAATTTATTTTTTGAGAGAGTGGAAGGGAGGGGGAGAGATAGAGAGAGAGACATTGATGTGAGAGAGATACATTAATTGGTTGTCTCCCATATGCATCCTGACTGGGGCCTGGGATTGAACCTGCAACCGAGGTACATGCCCTTGCTGGAATCGAACCCAAGACCCTTCTGAGGGTCGATGTTCTAACCACTGAGCAACTGGCTAGGGTTGGCTTTTATTTTTTTCCCAAGAGAAACTTTCTTGACTTATCAGTTGGTTATGCACGATAGGGTAAATTCTGATTCTTTCCCTTTATTTCCAAATAATAAGTTGGTTCCCTATTGTCTTTCAAAGATTACAGATTAGTTTTTGCTTTGAGGGCGTTAAGATCTCGTAGGTGCAGACATTTTTTGATGGAGAGTCACTTTTTACAAGTTAAACAGTTCATCTTGGACTGAGCTTGGCAAGAAGACAAAGATAAGAGGCTTCCATTCCATCGCTAGTTAGGTGTCATGTAAATTACACTCCCTCTCCCCTCTCTGCCCCGGCTCCCACGGAAGGCGACCACTTCATCAAGTTCTTCGCTCCATGGTGCGGTCACTGCAAAGCGCTGGCTCCGACCTGGGAGCAGTTGGCCCTGGGCCTCGAACATTCCGAAACTGTCAAGATTGGCAAGGTAAGCGAAGCCCTTATTAAACTGGAAATAGACTGCTTTGGCTGGATTAATTAGCAGAGGAGCCCATTATTCATTCTGTGTGCAAAGTCACAGACTTGATTTATTATTTCCATTTAGTGTGCCACTTGATAATTCATTTCACCTTCTTCACAGATGGCAGCCTGGTTTCGAGTGTGCTGGCTTTTCCACAGCCCAGAGATAAATTATGGCTTTGGCTCCTTTGTTTATTTTGAAGCGATGGCCAATTCAGAATTGGCAGCCTCCAAGCCCTTTCTGCAAAGATAGGGGCAGCGCCTTAGAGAATGTTCCCTGGACGTACTTGGACGTCGTCCACATTTGATCTCACCCAAGAGCTCTTTCCTAGAGGATCTTCCGAGCCCGCACAGGCACACGGGACCCTCCGTGGGGAGCCCAGCTGCTCTGCTGCCTGGAACTCTTTCCAGCTTTTCCCATTTTACATAGAGAAGCCAGGAGTGATCTCTAACAACTTCTGTGTAACTGGATTTTCTCGAAATATTAGCCACTTCTGCGCCATCAAGCACTTTTAATCTTATCCGCCCTCTGGCACCCAGCACACCATCCCTGCTTGGATTTCTGCTAATAAAAATCTCATTGTCTACATTGCCAGGGGCCAATTTGTATACAGAAGTAACACCGTGTCCAGGAACTATAGTTAATAAGATAGTCTGCTCAACATGGTGAGATGTCAGAAACGTAAACTTGGACATCAGATAGACCTGCCTGGCCAACCGGGGCAACTTGACACCTCGTTCTTCCTCTTGGTGAAACGGAGATGAGGTCTAACCGATAGTCCTGAGGATGGAAGTAAAGAGCTTAGCACGGTGCTTGGCATGGAGCAGGGGCTAGTAAATTGTAGTGGTTATTGTTAGTTCAATGGATTTTTCAGTGTTGCCTGAAACACTTTCAATAATATGTCCTAGAATATATGCATGTGATTACGATTTTATATTTATTGAACATTTCACGGAAGTCACTAGAAAGCAATCTTTTTGCCCTCTGTCTTCCTGTGCCTTGTACCCTGACTTTGTCTTTTGAACTTTGATGGGAGATTATTTTGTTTTCAGTTTTTGCCACTAGAGCAGACACAGTCTAAGTGACTGTGCTGTGGTCCTCCATCCCTAGACGTGCGTGTGCCTGGGTAAGACGGCTTAGAACATGCACCCCACCCGATTTCAGCTCTCTGTTAACGTAGCATTTCCAGCCACCTTTATTGACACAGTGGAGAACAACTTGGTTCCACAAGCCGATTTTAATGCCAGTAGAAACGAAAGAAGTGACTTAGGATAAACTGTTTCATGAAAATGTTGAAAAGGAGAATCTTTTGAACATTTAAATGAGATAAAAAATCTGAAGAGCTGTGATAGTTGGTAATTTGACTTTATAGAATTAGAGACATAGTCTAAACTTAATTGGACATCTTTTAAGTTTTATCTTTATCATATACCAAGGATTTCCATTTGCACTTGACTGCTTGCTTCTTCTTACTTTTAAAACTGTGTAAGTTTGAAGTGAGAATGAATATTGAGCTGGCTGGCATTGTGACTGGTGGGCATCCGTCACCAGCGCCAGGCCTGCCCCTCTCCACTGATTAACCTGCTTGAGGTATTGCTTTCTAAAAGTGCCATTTTCAGTGAGCAGCATCACTCATATCTCTAAAGTGAACGTGGTCCTCTTGCTCCCTTGGCTCGGGTGCTTTTGGGCTGCATCTGAGGGAAGGTAGCAGACACTGCAGCTGCTGGCCCAGGTGCTGCAAGTCAGGGGCATCAGAAGTGTTCTTTTTAATGAAACTCCTGAGTGCCATAGACATTTTTGCCAGGCAGGCTTCCAGGTGCTGACTGGACGGTGGTCTTGCCTTGCAGGTTGACTGCACGCAGCATCATGAGCTCTGCTCCGGGAACCAGGTCCGAGGCTATCCCACGCTCCTCTGGTTCAAGGATGGCAAAAAGGTGCATCTTTGGGTCTTAGCCACAGTGGGCTGGGCTGTCGGGTGCTTAACAGGCATGAGAATTGCCAGAATAGACGGTTTGGGCACCAGTTTAAAGGATACATGTCATGGAACAAAAATGCCTTTCCCTTAACTGATAAGATTTGGGTAGTGGGGAAATACTGGCAGTTGTGATACTGTTCTGAAACCTTTCTTTACCGTCCTAGGTAACTGAGCTCTGGCGGGACCTCTGAGCGGGGTTCACGTGCCTTCTTGGTAAGGTTCTCATTCCCGTCCCGGCTGATGGGCAGCCTCTCAGAGCGCCTGCAGCGGCAGCCAGGCTGTGCTTCGTAGTTCTGCAGAGGAAAGAGCTGTAAAGCTCTCAGCGGAGCTAACCCCTCGGTTTATAATCCGTGCTCTCCCATTTAGATCTGAGCCTGCAGGCACCGCACAGCACACACAACCAGGGAAAGGCATCTGACGGCCGGGTCCAGGTGGTGAATGGTTCAAGCACTTCAGTGTATTAACTCGGCCGTGTTTCTGTGTGGCCCTTCTCTGGACAGATTGACCAGTACAAGGGAAAGCGGGATCTGGACTCACTGAGAGAATATGTGGAATTGCAGCTCCAGAGTGCAGACCACGGCACCCCAGAGACCACCTCACCCTCGGAGGCCCCAGTGGGTGCTACAGAGCCCGAGGCCGACAAGGTGGGTACCTGCCCAGCACCGCCCGCAGAGGGCATTCTTCTCTGGTGCTGGGGACACAGGACATTTGAGGACAGTACTGAGCCATTCAGATGGTTGGTTACAGCAGACTTTTCAACATGAAACATTTTCTTTGACTATGTTTACATGTTTGTAAGGGGCAAATGGCAATGTGGATGTGAGGGAAATCCCAAGATGGAGCCGAGATCTATGAGAACTTCCTCCCTTTGATTCAATTATCACTGTACTTGAGGGTATTCTCTCTGAAAGCTTGTTTGCTGCCCCGTGGGCCCACTATCTGTTCATTTCCACAACGTGCTGCAGGCATTTTTACTGTAGCCTGTGCCTTATAAAGGCCATGAACGTTGGGTAGGGAGACAGCTGTGTGCTGGAATTGAAGGCAGATGGCTGGAGGACATTTAATTTGCTTAGACAGCCTCTGACTCACTGAGGGCATCTTCATTCTCAGGGTTTAGAGTCATTTGTTCTGTGATTATCAGGCCCTTGTTACGTTTCAGGCACTGTCCTGGGCCACCAGGAAGCAAAAGCAAGACCATGCTGCACCTGTGCCGACTGTGGGTTAGTGGGGGACACATGAGAGTACATGCATGCAGTTGTCACAGGCTCCGATAGTGTGCAGGGCTGCTGGCCATGGTGTGAGAGGAGGGGCTGATAGGCAAGAAATGTCACTGGAGAGGCGACAGGTGAAGGGTGTTTGCTGGAGAGGGGTGGGAAGGCATGCCTGGTGGAGGAGGAGTGTGAGCAGTAGCACTGCGCCGGGGCCAGCGGGCGTCACGGGGCAGGGCCCGCTTCGGCTGGAGGGCGAGGTAAAGAGGGGGACAAGGGGTGTGAGGCAGGATGCAGAGGGAAAGAGTGGGGGTCGGGGAGAGCTGGGTTGCAGAGGACTTTGTTGGCCAGCCAAGGATTTTGAGCTTTATTCATAGGGTTCCAATGGAACGTTTGACTTTTAGAAAGATTACTGGCAACAGCTTGTATGAAGGAGATGGAAAACTGGTGTATTAGGTCATAAAAGATGATGACACCCCAAACTGAGGCTGACAGTGGGATGGAGGGCAGGGGTGCCGCCAGCACAGGGATTCCAGCTCTGAGCAGTTAGGATGGCGTAGCTGGTGGACGATGGCACCGAGCACAAGCAAGGGGCCCTAGGAGAGGTTTGGGGGAGTGGGGAGATGCCATCCGTTTCAGGGTGTCAATTTTCAAGGCTGTGTGGTGATAACTGTGGACAGTGTATCAGTCTGGAGCTAAAGCAGGCTGTACACACTACGTGTATGTGTCTGGAGCTTTAGGTAGAAGCTATTGCTGAAGTCACGGGTTAGAATGAGATTTAAGGGGACTCAAAATAATGTTTTTTCAGGAAAATAATGCTTGGATTTCCTAGCTAAGAGCCATAAGGCCTATCTGTCAACATGTTTCCAAAGCAGAACACTTAATGTTCTCACGACTATTCTTCATAGCATGCCAGGTCTTACCTAGAATGCTGGGACACGGGGCAAAGGAAGGGGCAGGGTACCCAAGCTCCCAGGGAGAGGGCAGTGAGCCAGATGTGCCTGAACACTCCCTGGGAACCCTCCAGCCCTCAGCATTTGCAGCAGCTGGAGCATCTGTCCCTGGGCCCCAATTGTTTGGAATTGAAAAAAACAGTGGAAATCCCTACCCATCTTCTCAGTGTTGGAGAGAAAGGGCCTCTTCGTCCCCACAGCCCATCCCTAGCTGGACTCTTGGAGGTTGGGTGTTAGTTAAAAGTTGAAGTTTTGGTTTAAGAAGTAAACAAATGATTTTGTAGTTGTTATGACCACATATGTTAGAGGAGTGTGTGTGTCATGGTGGTTAGAAAGGTCATCCCAAATTGAGTATAATTATATACTATGGATGTTTTCTTCAAACACAGAGTGGTTTCTATTTATAATGAAGTTTTCCACCATTAAGCGGGCCTTTCAGTGAGTGTGGCGTCCTGTTTCTGGACATAAAGAAAGATGGCAGTGTTCTACAATGCCCCTGGCACTCAGTGCCTCCTGTCACTGACAGATGTACTTGATTGCCAGACTCAAGCGGCGCAGCCCTGGTACCTTTAGCCACATGATAAATCACCCATATTCTTGCTCTCCTGAGAGAATCACAGATGTATTTTTGGAGAAACACGAGACGTGGTCCTGTAAAGAGCTGTCACGGTAGAGTCACTTTGGAGCAGACTGCACCATGCAGCCAGAGCTCAGAGGAGCCGCTTTTACATTTACTTTGAATTTAAAAATGGAAAGCAGCTCGTTATATGTAAAACACATCATTGCCTGTGCTTTTGTAACTTTCTGTAAGATTCCTTCTATGACATAGAGAAAGTCACTTTTATGAATCCCTGTGATAGTGTCGAGTCAGTGAAAGGAGCCATGGTACAGACTTCAGGAGGCCCATTAAGGGGGTGTCTGCGCTCTGGTCAGTGCCGGAGGCTCTGAGGCAGGGAGGTCTGATTCAGGCCCTGTCCACCTAGAGCTAACTGGTCCACACTCCCGAGCCCCAAGGGGCAGCAGCTGTCCCTCACCCATCCTGGGTGGGGGCAGAGGCGTGGGGGCGGGGGTGGGGCAAGGAGCGCTGCACTATCCTGCCACCTCCCCGAAGCATCTCGGGGGCTTAGGGCCTCCAGGACCTGTGATGAACCTCTGCCCTTCAGAAGCCACTGCTCTACCCTTTTGTGCTATTGGTGAAATGCAAGTTGTGTAGGTAGTTTTGTGTGACCTTGGAGTATGCATAACAGCATTCAAAATTATTGATTTGTCTTTCTGCAATCCCAAAGCATTATCCCCTTGCTGTAAGTGATGTATTTCACTGTGGCTTTTCCACCCCTGAAGGGCACTGTGTTGGCACTCACGGAAAATAATTTTGATGACACCATTGCAGAAGGAATAACCTTCATCAAGTTTTATGCTCCATGGTAAGTGGCTCCTTCTTTAGAAACCACTTTTCCTCGTGCACTTCAATCCCTTTGTATTTTTCAGCTCATAGCCAACCCTCCAGGCTCATTCTAGGGCTCTGTCGTAGGAAATAAGGAAATGTTATCTTTATGCTCCTGTGTTCAGGTATGTTCCAGTTGGGTGGTATTCATAAACATATGTGGAAAATTAGGTTAATTTATTTTATAGTTCTGTTTTACAGAAAACATAATAATAGAGGAGAACTCTGGTGGTTGTATAGAACTTAGGTTGTGGTGCCTGTGCGCTTCGCCAAATAGATGGCTTGTTTTGGTTACATAACCCATGAGTATCTTTTTTTTTTTTAATATATTTTATTGATTTTTTACAGAGAGAAAGGGAGAGGGATAGAGAGTTAGAAACATCGATGAGAGAGAGACATCGACCAGCTGCCTCCTGCACGCCCCCTACTGGGGATGTGCCCACAACCAAAGTACATGCCCTTGACCAGAATCAAACCCGAGACCCTTCAGTCCACAGGCCGACGCTCTATCCACTGAACCAAACCAGCTTCAGCAACCCATGAATATCTTGATGTACTTCTGCTCCTTAGTCCATTCATTCATTCATTCATTCATTTTAAGTTCTTTGTTATTGAAAGTTTTATATATATCTTCTTTTCCCTCCATTGACCTTTTCCCGCTCCCACTCCTGATAGTCTGTGTCCATTAGTCATGCTCATGTGCATGGATACAAGTCCTCTTTTAGCGATCAGAGAGAAATCCAGCTGAAATCAGTTAGAGCTATTCCTGCTACACGGTGCTCAGGGACCAGGCAGACAGGGACTGTGTGCACGGGTTTGAGACCAAGGCACCTGCGTGGTGGGAAGACGAGAGATCAGAACTTCCCTGAACTGCTGCAACTCTGGGTGTTCTTTAATGCCCTGAAACTTAGCAGTAAAATGGAAGGATGCTTGTCTGCACAAATGAAACACTGCATTTGGGAATGCAGGGTGCTGGGAGTGTCAGTTCCGTATTTAAAAGTGGACAGGTAAGGTCACCACATGCCATTTTTGTTCTTTAGTTTGTTTCATTTCAGATATTCATGGAAAACCATAATAGCAGAGATAAAAGTTAATGAGCCCTGGCTGGTTGGCTCCGTTGGTTGGAGTGTTGTCCGGGCACTGAAGGGTCTCAAGTTCAATTTCTGGTCAGGGCACATACTTAGGTTGAGGGTTCAAGCCCCAGTCGGGTAAATATGGGAGACAACGGATCAGTGTTTCTCTCTGACATCCATGTTTCTTTCTCTCTCTCTCTCGTTCTCATTCTCTCTCTCTCTCTCTCTCTCTCTCTCTCTCTCTCTCTCTCTCTCTCTCTCTCTCTTCCTTTCCTCCCTAAAATCAGTAAAAAGATATGTATCCTCATACG
Organism: Lasiurus cinereus; assembly: GCA_011751065.1. NCBI lineage: Eukaryota > Metazoa > Chordata > Mammalia > Chiroptera > Vespertilionidae > Lasiurus > Lasiurus cinereus. Next base: position 18,241,197 of record JAAGEH010000392.1, read on the forward strand.
AGGATAAAAAAAAAAAGGTTTTGAGCACATGACTTATATGAGTTGTGCTGTTTTAATTCTTAAAAAATAGAGACACTAGCTAGCCCAAGCCAGTTTGGCTTTGTGGATAGAGCATCGGCTTTCAGACTGAAGGGTCCCAGGCTCGATTCTGGTCAGGGGCACATGCCCGGGTTGTGGGCTCGATCCCCAGTCTGGAGGTGTACAGGAGGCAGCCGATCAATGATTCTCTCTCATCATTGATATTTCTATGTCTCTTGCCCTCTCCTTTCCTCTCTGAAGTCAATAAAAATATGTTATATATATATATATATAAAGAAACACTAGTAAATAATGCCTTTAAAACTATTTTCTATTAAAAAAAAAAGCATGAAAGCTATATAGATCAAGTTTGAAGACAGCAGATCCCCTTTTATTGCAGGGAAGCAGTTCTTGTAGTCAGAAAAGGGACACAGGAGCTTTGAATGATTTAGTGCTCACACCACATCACCCAAGCTTGGGGGAGCTGTGAGGTTGTTTTGAAATGTTGAGACCATAAGCAGTCAAATCTAAAATGTTTTTAGCATTCAAGTGATTAAAAACAACGTTTGGAGTCCATTTAGTTTCCTGTTCGTTTCCTCGGGTTGATGATGCATTCATAAACCAGTTAGCTGAATTTACGGAAATGGTTTCAAAACCCAGACTTGTTTTCAGACCAGCTTATTTCCATCAGGTTTTCCAGAAGTCTGCTTCAGGTAGACTTTGCCATCTTTGTTTAGGAGGAGGAAGAGAATGAGAGAATTTGGTGTTTTATAAACTTCTAGGCAATTGTTGACAGCCTCATAGAAAAACAAGGGTTGGCAGTGAATGTAGGTGAGTGACCTCGAACTGGAACTTCAACAGAGCGGTCATTCTTCCATTTCTAGGTGTGGCCACTGTAAGAATCTGGCTCCTATCTGGGAAGAACTCTCTAAAAGGGAATTCCCTGGCTTGGCAGAGGTCAAGGTCGCTGAAGTGGACTGTACTGTCGAGCGCAACATCTGCAGCAAGTACTCGGTGGGTACCCATGGATGAAAACACTTCTGGGGGAGCTGATCGCGTGTGAAGCTGGAATGTGGTATCATTGTCTCAACCAAGATAACGCACTGCCCTTCCTCAACAAAGCAGTTTGTGCCCTTATGAAGTGTTTTGTTTTTTCACTTTAAAAAGAAGAGATGCTCTGAAAGAAAGGCTTTCTTCCTCTGTTACATGTCCATGGGGGTCTCAGCCTTGCTTCTGGGTTGAGGCTGCTGGGCAGTAACTGAGACTCCACCCCGGGGAGTGGGGTATCCTTCGAATGCATATTCTCACTGACAGTCAGCTGGTCTGTAGCCTTCATCAGGGATACCGAAGTGGCTTTTAAAAAAAATTTTTTTTGCATACACGAGTGTTCTGAAGTTATGGCTGAATAAGACAACATTCAACTTCCTCCTGAGTGGGCATCCCCACCAGCCAGTCCTGCATTGGATTGTTCCTTTAGCTGTTGCCTCCTTCCGAGCCGTTGGCACCGTCTAATAGCCTACAAGATTTGTACTGTACTTTTGGTTGCTTTCCTAAAATACTTTTGAGGCTTCTAATATTTATCATCTCATCAGATTGAGAATAGATGACTTTTTTTTTTACTTATTATTGGAGGATATCAGGCATTTTTTTTTTGTGCCTTAAAATTCTCAAAAGAGGAAAGAGATGAGTTGCAGCTGAAAAATACATCTCCTTGAGGGTCTCATTGCTACTCAATATAGCCTAGGCACCACGGGAAGCTGGTCATAAACGCAGTCTCAGGCCCCACACTGAGTCCACCTGATCAGGGGAGTGTGCAGAGGCAAGGACTGGTAGGCTACACTTTGGAGAGGCATCCCTTTGACAATAATCCTGGATGTAATTTTGGATTGGAAACTGAATAAATAGTCCCAAAGCCTTGCTTGCTGAACTAGCTGGTACTTTTTAAATGGAAATTTAACCATAGACTTTCCTGGCCACAACAGGTGTTTTTCTGGCTTTATTTAAGTAATTTGTGTATGATTCAGACCAGTTTCAAACTGCATTTTCTCTTTACAGGTACGAGGCTATCCCACATTGTTGCTTTTCCGTGGAGGAAAGAAAGTCAGTGAGCACAATGGAGGCAGGGACCTTGACTCGTTGCACCACTTTGTTCTGCGCCAGGCGAAAGATGAACTATAAAAGCACAGGCGAAGTCACCCTCCTTCTGGCCTCCTGGACCGAGTGGAGGAGCAAGTCGTGTGGACCTCGGGGAGATTCAGGTGGTGGTTACTTAGAAAGCTGTCTGTCCTGAACTTGTGGTATCTTCTGTGTGTGTGTGTGTGTGTGTGTGTGTATGTGAAGCCAACACACATTACAGGATTTTTATTCAGTTTCTCTAAGTAAATATGATCCCTTTGCAAACTAAGTATTTTCAGTGGCAATCTGTCATCCCCTTTAACCTTTTCTTGATGGAATCTAAATGGTTTCCTTTTGAGACTAAAACAGAGTTGAGGAAAAGCAAATCACTGGACTATTTTTGGCTCCTGAGTGATTTTGGTGAAAGCATCATCCAAAGCACAGTTTTGAATTGCCCATGAGTCTGGAAAGGTAGTCATATGGTGTATTGTCATTCCACTGATCTCAAGATCACAGCTAATTATGTGGTTGGAGAAGATTTTAAAACAAACCCCCACACCTCTGGAAGGCACCTTCCCACAACTCCTGGATTTTGTTTCTGTTAATACTTCTCTCATCTCAAGAGGTTTGCCATAATGAATGCAACGGTACTTTTGACATGTGCCTGAGTAAGGTAACGCTGATGCCATAATCGTGTGTGTGTGTGTTGATATTTGTCATCAGTTATTACTGTTCAAAGGATACTTCTGTTTGTTTCTCCAGGGTGAAAGATTTTGTTAGTTATGTTAACATTGAGTCAGGATCCACGAGAAGATTTTAAGTCCATGTTTAAGATTTGCTGTCTCCTGTGGAAAATGTGGACCTGGAAAGTTCCACGAGGCTTGTCCTGGCTGTTCTGTTAACTCATAGAAAAATTCTAGTGGTATCTGTCACCTCGGGAAAAGGACTGGATGAGCAGGTCTGGGTATCAGAGACCAGGGGACTTCAGCAGCCCTGCGACAGGGCCCTAACAAAGCAGTTTTAGTTCTGCTCCTTGGTGCCCTAGGCCAGCAGTGGGAACGTCTGGCCCGAGGGCCATTTAAAGGCCTGAGAAATCATTTCATCTGGCTCTGCCAAGGCATTAGGGGTGAATTAATTTAATATTTAACCAGATATAGCAGGCTAATTTTTCAGTTGATAATTTTCTGTGGCCTGTGAATGATGTTACAAATAACCAAATGGCCCTCGGCAGAAAAAAAGGTTACCCATTCCTGTTAAGGCTCTCCATCATCTGCCTTCACAGAGATGGACCCTCTGCTTTTTGAGGAGTGGTATTAACTTTACCTAAAGACCAAAGAATGAAGTAGGTGGGGCTGAGTCAGAGCTGAAGTAGGCTGTGCTACCATCAGTGCTAATGCTCTTATAATTCATGCCTCCCTAGTTATTAAACATTTTTACCATCACCCTTGGAAGTAACCATAGGACCAGGGTCCCTGTATGTTCTTTGCCCTCAAGTTGCCTTTCCAAATAACCCTTCTGTCTAGCACTCTCACCCCCACCTCCCGTGCTTGGAGGAGAAGTCACCTGACACAAAATAACTGCTGGTAAGAATCTCGGACACAGGACACATCTGCTGTCTACAGCAGATGACAACAGGATCTCGACCAGCCTCTGCCTTAAGGAAATTTTTATTAATTGTGTGTGGATCACAGATGTTCTTGTTAAAAAACCAACTTTTCAGGAGAAGCACAATCCTCATGAGTGGCTTCCACTTTGCATCACAAGTCTTGTATTGAAAGAAAATCAAAGTGGTACAATTTGTTTACACTCTGATACTTTCTAAATAAACTTTAAAAAAAAAAGTCTAGTCTTTCCTTAAATGTTACAGCAAAACAGATATAAAATAGACAATAAATTATAGTTTATATTTACACAAAAGCTGTTAAGTGCAGTTATAGATCATAAGTGTATTATTTAATCAGTTTAATATGAAATTGGTTTCCTAGTATATGATTGTGAGAAAGACACTTAAAAAATATTCTAAGATTTAATCTGAGTCTTATTTTCTACAAGAGAAAACTGATTTCAATTCATAGACAGCATGGCCTTCCAAACCCATTCCTAAAGGCTAGCGCCCCTTGCTCAGTTTATGTCCTGTGTTGGTTCTTGCCTGTGACATGCAATGCTGTACAGTAAAAGGAAAAGAGCTGTTTTACTGAAGTGGAGGGATCTGAGAGCCAGCGTTCCCAAAGTCCTGGTGCTTTCAGAGCCATGGCGAACAGCAGAAGGTGCAGCACTGCTTTCACCTGTCACCTGGTGGCCTGAAGATACTCTACCCTGTGGCTGTCTGCAGAGCACTAGCATTCTGCTGCTGGTGCTTGCAAAGAAAAAAGCAAATGGGGAGGACTGACGTGTGAAAATCACATGGTTTAACTGAAATAATTCTATTTTCACACCAACAAAACACCAGCACAAACATGTGACAGCAGTTACTGGACAAAAGGCACTTCCACATGGCCCTGATTATGGCTTGGGCTGTTGATCTTACATGAAATTGACCTTCCCGGAATGAAATCCTTGAATGAGAGGCATTTCCCCTGCCCCCAATTTCTGTTAACTGTAAAATCTGTTTTTAAACATTCTAAATTGGCTAATTCTTCAGCCACGGAGACTTTTCTTTAAAATTATTTTCCCTGTTCACTCAGTAATACCACAAATAGCTTGATATAAAGCTAACACTAATTCTGAGGGGCTTTTGTGGGGGAAGAGGAACCCTTCAAAGTTATATTTCTGCAACGTCGAGATTCCATCCGACAGACATTCAAATAGCCGCCTACAGACCAACTACTCACATTCTTTACTACATAGGCAAATCATTAGTGAGGCCCTTTAAAGTCTTCCTTGGGCAGTAAGGCACCAACCGGCAAGAGACGGTTTCAAAGTCATCATCCCACTTTCACTGCATCAGTGTGCTGTTTAAGGCTGGTGTAAGCTAGGAATCCAAGGCAGGACCTCTGACCCCAGCAAGCAGTTTCAATTTAGTGGCATCCACAAGCTCTCACAACCATATTCCTGTATTTCTTCAAGATAACATTGGAGTTATCATCAAAGTAAAGAACTGAGATGGCATTTAGTTTAGTTGGCGCACAGCATGGTTTAGGGACATACTCAGGATTCATAAGGTGAACCTGTTCCAAAACAGAAGGAGGAAAGTTTCCATCAGAAATGACCTGGCCTTAGCTTACACCTACCTACACAGTGACAAAATGCTCTGAGAACTCACCAATGTCTGGACGATTGCATGGTTCGTTGCATTCATATGTGCATTGAGTGGGAAGGAGCATTCTCCATCACAGTAATTGGCAGCATAGCCCTTGGGTGCAATGATCCAGTCCTTAATTTAAAAGAGCAAAAGGAAGCAACAAAGATTCGATTAACATACACTCCTTACATCATCTGTGCTCTCAGTAATCCTGTGAGAAAAATTACTCCCGTGGACAGCTCAGTAGACAGATGCAGGAAGGTCAGTTTCACATTTAGGTGGCAAAGCTGAGTGTGACCCTGATGGGTGTAACTCCAGAGCCCTTGCTCTTCCCACAAGCCCAAACAGCATTTAGCTGCTACCTGCCTGCTAAGCCTGGAAGCACATGGTGGCTGGTTTATGTACATGGACCCAGCGGAGCCTCTCCAGGAGCCTGGGGTACTCCCTGTCATGCCACCTGCATATGGAAACTCTTCTGTCACTTGTCACCTATAATTTTCTTCTTATAAACTGTGGTGACTTTCAGGTGTGGGGCAAAACCTTTGTGCTCTTCTAGGTAGTTTGGGTGAGCTGATTTATAGATATTGCAGAAGTTTTAACTATTGACCCGTTTTTCCAACCCTTTCTCAAAACAAAATTTAATTGGTAAATGTAAATACCCTGTGGGCTTTGAAAGAATGAGGAAAGAATATTGAAAAAGGTGGCTATTGATTTTGAGGTACACAGAGCTGGGGAACCCTGGGTTCCCTGGAAAGGTGCCAGTAAGGGCTGTATGCACATGTAAGTCAGGCCCTCATCCACCTCCAAGAGCCTGGGTATTTGGAAGGGCTCCTATGTACCTTCATGGGAAGAACCATCTCAGTCCTAAAGCTCAAGATCTTTGATGATCACTGCTGCCATGAAGATGAGAAGGGCCTGCTGAGAAAGGAACTTTGTCCCCCTTATTCTGAGAACTCACCTGCCATCCCAGGTCTTGGAAGCTCACATAAAGCTCATGCTTCCTACAGGCTGTTTTTAACTCACTGCTGTTGTAATCTGTTGGAAGAGATAAAAAGATAAAAACATTAACTCATTCATTCTCTCGCCAGGCACTGTATTAGGCTCAGGATAGCAGTGCACAAGTCCTCTGCAAGACACAAATTTGGTCACCAAACAGCTCAATCGTGTTCCCGGTAGCTTGGGCATTTTACATACTCTGTCTTGTCTACTGTGGGCACACTTACAAATGATACATAATATTGACCTAAATAGAATGTTTTAAGCAACCGATGTTTGTTGTGAGTACCTGATGTGTGCAAGATGTCCCAAACACTCTGGATGCCTAGCTTGGAAGACATCATATTTGCAGTAAAAGATGACTATTCTAGGCAGGATTTGCTATATTTCTAACAGTCATGATCTTGAAGCTGTACAGGGGTTTTAAAGTTAGCTGCCAGGCCAGGGAAGTATCCTGAAGGAAGTACAATGGAGCAGGCCCTGACCTGGAGGCCCAGAATGGGGAGAGAGGGATTCGGGCACTGCAGCAGGGGCCATCCTCATTGGCACTGTCCTTCAGCCTCTCTGCCAGGGTTGAGCCCTTTAACCTGCATTTAAGCAACAACTCCTAAGCCAGTAGTGCCGATGAGATCTGCTGATGTATATATGCTCCCTGTGTACAATTTAGGAGCCACCAACCTGGCTTAACCTAATCATTGGCAAGAGGAATGGTTGTGCCCTGATTCACTAGACCAATTGGAGTGCTCTTGTGTGACATGCCCTTGGCTAAGGCACATGATAAAAAGGAAGATAGATTAGACAACACTTTTTCCCTCTAGGAACGTAGAGAATCAAAAGGGTAGTATGAGACATGTACAAGTTCAGGGTGGGAGTGAGAAGAAAAAAATGGAATGGGTTTAAGGATGTGAAGAGTCAATGGACATAAAGTCAAGAGAAACTTGATTGACTTAGAATACTAACCAAACATTTTCATTTTCTACCAGAGGTATTAGGTAAACCTTTAAAAGTTTTTGTCAGGGAGTGACATGTTCAGAGCTGGGATTCTGAAGGATAGATCTGGTGATAGTGGTGTTGGAGAGTTCCAGAGAGAGTCAAGAGACGAAAGGTAAGACGACTTTGGATAAAAGTTCTTAATCTACAATGAACTTAGATGAATATGAGAGCCTGGGGCCATTTGCATGCTACCTCTTTTTTATCACATGAGCCAATAAATTACCTGAATACTTAGTCTGTTTGAACTGAGTTTTCTGTTACTTGTATCCCTAGCCCTCTTGGCTCTAAAGCAGAACTCAACATGCAGATTTCATGATTTTGTAAGGGAAAGAGACTAACAGTACCAACTCGGCCCAGCGATCTATCCTGGGAAGATATACAGGCTATCTTTCTTCAGTGGTTTCTAATTCGAAATTTATTCATTCTTCTCACCTGCCTTCTTCACCTCCTGGAACCACCCTCACTGTAACTCAAAGTACCTGGGAGAAGTGAATGCAAAACCACACTGGAGGGAATTTTTCATAAGGCAGGACACCATGGACTCTCAGTAAAAAAATAAGTGCGCATCAATACCACAAAACAAGACACACTCCTCCTGTTGAAAATAATCTCCCAATGAAAATAATTAACCAAAGTAATAAAGTATCCTGAGAGAGAGTTGGAGTGCAAAGCAGAGAAAATATAGGATCCCAGGGATTCAGGCAAGAGTAGTCTCTGAATGTGGTTACAGAAAATGAATATCTAAAATAATGAAAGAATTAAGAAATAGAACTGTAAAGCAAGATAATAGGAAAAGAACAGGTGAATTTGAAACAGAACCAAATAAAATTTTATAAAAACTACAATAATTGAAAATAACAAAATGGATAAGCTAAACATCAGATTAGATATATCTGAAGTGAGAATTAAAGAATTGATCAATGTATTTGAAGAAACTTTCCAAAATAAAGCACAGGATCAGATGACCAGAAAATACGTCTATCTGTAAAGAGGTGTAGAAGGTAGGATAAAAAGTCCAACATTATTTCTAGTAGAAATCTCTGAGGCGACTAAGGAGGGGAACTAATAGTTGAAGGTATAAATGCCTATGAATTTTCAAAAAAAGTATGCCTTTCTGAAAAAAGGCAAAGTTCTTTAAATTGAGAAGGCATAAATGAGTCCTAAGCAAAGTAAGTAAACTCCTGTCTAATCATATCTGGTGAAACTAGTATATCAAACACCTTAATTCTTTTTTAAAAAAATATTTTTATTCATTTCAGAGAGGAAGTGAGAGGGAGAGAGATAGAAACATCAATGATGAGAGAGAATCATTGATCAGCTGCCTCCTGCATGTCCCCTACTAGGGATCGATCCCACAACCCAGACATGTGCCCTTGACTGGAATCAAACCTAGGACCCTTCAGTCCGACACTCTATCCACTGAGCCAAACCAGCTAGCGCACATACATTAATTCTTAAAAGCAACTCTGAGATGAATAGAAAATTATCTATAAAGGAACACAAAGTAGATTGATAGCAAATTTTGCAACAGAAATAGAGAACATTAAAATATCAAAAACTATTCCATCAACCTAGAATTCCATACCCAGCTATAGAAGCCATCTATTGTTTGGTTACCCAGGTTCTAGGAACACTTATCATTTGTGGGAATTCCTAGATAGGTAGAAATCAAGGACCCATTTCCAACCACAGATAGCTAGTGTATTTGTTTCCTGGCAGTTAGATTATAGGCTCCTAACTTCATCAATCCAATGCACTCACTTTTGAGAGAGTGACTAAGAATGGGTGGCATGGCAGCATGAGTTCAGGGTGCTGGTCCCAGTGGTAGCATTCAAACCACAATGTCCCATGACCAGGTACAAGCTAGACTTTGATTTTCAGTTTGGTTCTCCAGCCTGGCTGGTTGGATGAGTTCCCTGATACATTTAAATTATTTTTCACTTTAAGTAAATTAGAGTTTGCTTCTATTCTAAGTAATCAAGAGCTCTGATTAGCTAAATTATTATCCATAGAGAATAGGGAACACAGGGTGGAGTGGGCTCACTATTTCATATAGAGTTGGTGAGCTCATCTTTCTGCTGTAGTATCTTTTAAGCTGAGACCTGAAGGAACATTGAGGGTGGGGCATGAGTCTATCTGAGGGAATAATAATTCGTACAGCAGGAATGACAAATGTGAAGGCCCTAAGGAAGTACTTGCTTGGCATATTCCAGAAACAGTCTGATGGATACTGCTATGTGTTTATTAAAAACACATACTCTCTACCCCCAGGGCATAGAGCTTATTTGACATTCCCAAATGCAGTTAGGTGTGGTCATATGGCTGAGTTCTGGTCATAAATATGGGGAGAAGGGAGGTATGCTGCTCCCAGACCTGGCCTCCTAAACTCGCCTGCAGCCCTCCAGTTGCTCTTTCTTCTCCTGCCAGCTACAGGCAAGAGTCAGTCTTCTGAAGATTCCACAGCCCTGGTCCTATTGTGTCCTGTGTTAGATAAGTCATATCATCTCCATACTTAACGTCTCAGTCTGGAATGTTCCCTGTCCAAACTCATTTGGCCTGTATCCACCAACATAAACTTCCTCCAAAAGACCTTCTCTGTGCCGGGGACCAAAATCACCCCAAAATCAAGCCTGGAATTGTTATCCATGTGAAAGGAAGAGATTTCTAGGCCAGCTTTCCTTCCCAGGTAGGAGAACAGTCAGTGAAATATAATAAATAATATATCTGGTCTTGACAACAGCATGGATGGACCTGAAAACCATTATGCTAAGCAAAATAAGCCAGTCAGAGAAAGATAAATATCACATGATCTCACTTATTTGTGGAATAAAATCAGTAACATAAATTGATGAACAAAAATAGATCCAGGAAACCAAGATGGCGGCACAGGTGAACACCTAAACTGCTGCTTTGCAAAACAATTTCAAAACTACAGCTAAAAGGCAGAATAGACATCATCCAGAATCACAGGAAAGCTGGCTGAGTGGAAATTCTACAACTAGAAGGAAAGAGAGGGCTCACAGATACTTAGAGGAGCTGCAAAAAGCTGAGGTATGGAGACACGTGTGTGGAAGAGATGGAGGTTGGAGGGCTGGGCTGGCTTCCTCTAGCAGAAGGGAGACGGAAACTCCCAATTTAACTGAACCCAAGTTCCAACTTCACTGAATCCCAGTTCTGGGCAAGACTCATATGGGGGGAGTCTGGACAGTCGGAAAAAGGGAGGAGTGCATGGAAACTCAGGGGAGCCATGAAAGGCAGAGGGCTGGAGGTGTGCATGCGAGTGTGCACAGAGAGGACTGACTGCTGTTTGTGCTGCTGGCTTTCTCTAGTGGGAGGAAGATGGAACCTCCTGACTGTGCTGAACTCCAGTTCTTACTACATTGAACCTGTTTCAGGGGAGACCCTGGAGACCCAGACTCATATGGGTCCCCAGAGCGCAGAGAAACTCAGGAGAGCCATGAAAGGCAGTGGTCTAGAGGCGTGCATGCAAGTGCGTGCAGAGGGGACTGCAGTGATTACTGAGGGACACTGAGACCCAGGGGCCTCATAGGGCGAGGCTGACAGGAAGCCAAGGCTGTCTGCTCAGCCCTGAGATTCCATCCCATCCAAGCCTAGCACAGAGGCTTTTGCAATTTTGCAAGTCTTATCTCATAAGGCTGTCTCCAGCACAGAAGTTCTCCCTTTGCAGACACAGCTGATCCTCACAGCCAATTGGCCTGGAGGTCAATTCTTCCCAGTGATAGCAACAACAATCAAGACTTAACTACAACAAGGCTGTACATATACAGTACACAAAGGGGTGCAACAAGAGTGTCCACCTCAGGTAACTGGGGAGGCTGAGCTATGGAGCCATATAGGACACCTAGCACACAAAGCTACTAACTCAGGGAAGCAGCGAAAATGTGGAGACAAAGGAACAGATCACAAACAAAAGAAATGGAGGAAAACAAACAAATGAATATAGAGTTCAAAGCCATGGTTATTAGGTTTTTCAAGAATTTCCTAGAAAAGATCAATAAATTTAGCGAGACCCTCGAGGATATGAAAAAGGACCAACTAGAAATTAAACATACACTAACTGAAATAAAAAATATTAAACAGAGAGCTAACAACAGACTAGAGGATCCTAAGAATCAAGTCAAAGATCTGAAATACAAAGAAGCAGAAAACACTCAACTGGAAAATAAAAAAGAAAAAAAAACCCAAAATTTGAAGATAGTGTAAGGAGTCTCTGGGATAACTTCAAGAGTACCAACATAGAATTATGGGAGTGCCAAAAGAAGACAGAAAGCAAGATACTGAAAACCTACTTGAAGAAATAATGACTGAAAACTTCCCCAACCTGGTGAGAGAAATAGACTTACAAGTCCAGGAAGTGCACAGGAATCCAAAGAGAACCACACCAAGACACATCATAATTAAAATGCCAAGAGCAAAAGACAAAGAATATTAAAAGCAGCAAGAGAAAAACAGTTAATTACCTACAAGGGAGTACCCATATGATTGTCAGCTGATTTCTCAACAAAAACTATGCAGGCCAGATGGGAGTGGCAAGAAATATTCAAAGTGATGAATAGCAAGAACCTACAACCAAGATTACTCTACCCAGCAAAGCTATCAATCAGAATTAAAGGTCAGATAAAGAGCTTCACAGATAAGAAAAAGCTAAAGGAGTTCATCACCGCCAAACCAGTATTATATGAAACTAGAGGCCCAGTGCACAAAATTCATGCATGGGGCAGTGGGGGGAGGTGTCCTTCAGCCCAGCCTGTTCCCTCTCCAATCTGAGACCCCTTTAAGGATGTCCAACTTCTTGGACATCTCTCTCACAATCCAGAACTGCTAGCTCTCAACTGCTCACCTGCCTGCCTTCCTATTTGCCCCTAACTGCTTCTGCCTGCCAGCCTGATCATCCCTTAACCAGTCCCATGCCAGCCTGATTGATATCTAACTGCTCCCCTTCCAGCATGTTTTCCCTTAACTGCCCTACCCTATGGGCCTGGTCCACCCCTAACTCCACTTCCCTGCAGGCCTGAATCATCCCCAACTGCCCTTTCTTGCAGGCCTAGTCCCTCCCAACTGCCCTCTCTTGATGGCCTAATTGCCCACAACTACCCTCCCTTGCAGGCCTGGTCCCTCCCAACTGCCCTCCCCTGCTGGCCATCTTTTGTTCACATGGGGGCAGGATTTTTTAACCATATGGGGACAGTCATCTTGTGTGTTGGAGTGGTGGTCAATCTGCATATTACTCTTTTATTAGATAGATAGAGGCCTGGTGCACAGGTGGCGGCCAGATAGTTTGCTCTGAAGATGTTCCCTTGAGGCATGGGTGGCCTGGGTGAAGGGCCTGTGGTGGTTCGCAGGCTGGCCACACCCCGTGGTGACCCAGGTGGAAGCCCTGGTATCTGGGATTTATTTATCTTCTACAATTGAAACTTTATAGCCTGGAGCAGAGCCAATCCTTTTGCTTGCACAGCCATTGAAACTTTGTTGCCTTAAGCAGAGGCCTGGGTGTGCAAAAAGCTTGACTTCCTCCATCGCCAGAGGCAACCCAAGCCTCTCTTCTGCTCTATCTGTGGCCATAGCCATCTTGGGTGTATTGATTTGCATACTCGCTCTGATTGGCTGGTGGGCATGGCTGGTGGGCGTGGCTTGTGGGTGTAGTGTAGGTACTGTAAATTTGCATATTATTCTTTTATTAGATAGGATGCTGAAAGGTACTCTTTAAGAAGAGGAAGAAGAAGAAAAAGGTAAAGATAAAAATTATGAACAACAAATACATATCTTCAACAAGTGAATTAAAAATCAAGTGAATTAAAAATATGATGAACAGAATAAACTGGTGAATATAATAGAACCAGGGGCATAGAAAGGGAGTGGACTGACAAGTCTCAGGGGAAAAAGGGTGAGGTGGGGTGGGAGAAGAGACTGGACAAAAATCGTACACCTATGGGTGAGGATAATGGCGGGGAGGTAAGAGCAGAGGATGGGGTGGGAACCAGGTGGAGGGGAGCTATGGGGGGGAAAAAAAGAGGAAAATTTGTAATAATCTGAACAATAAAGATTTGTTAAAATTTAAAAAAAGGAAGAAGAAAAAATATATAATATAATATATATAATATATAATAAATATATATAATATATATTATATATAAAATATATATGTGTGTGTGTGTGTGTGTGTGTGTGTGTGTGTATAGAGACACCGAATCATCAAACAGACTGTCAAATCTCAGAGAGAAGGGAGGGAGTGCAGGGGAGCAGTGTTGAGGGGGGTAAGAGATCAACCAAAGAACAAGTATGCATATAAGCATAACCAAAGGACACAGGCAATGGGGGAGGGCAGGCTGAGGAACGATAAAGGGGGGAGGTGGAGGGCGGGGACATATGTAATATTTTCAACAATAAAGAATTTAAAATATATATATATTTGGCCTTTGTCCTGGTTCCTGGCAAAAAGCTACGAAAACCATGGTATTTCTTTTTTTTTAAATTAAATCTTTATTATTCAGAGTATTACATTTGTCTCTCTTTTATCCCCTCCATAGCTCCCCTCCACCCCGCTCCCACCCCTCCCTCTACCCTTACCTTTCCCCCCAATTGATGAGTCCATAGGTGTATGATTTTTGTCCAGTCTCTCCTTGTACACGCCCCCTTTGCCCCTGAGAATTATCAGTCCACTCCCTTGCTGTGCTCCCGATTCTAGTATATTCACCAGTTTATTCTGTTGATCAAATTTTTAATTCACTTAATTTTATGTATTTGTTGTTCATAATTTTTTATCTTTTACCTTTTTCTTCTTCCTCTTCTAAAGGAGTACCTTTCAGAATTTCATATAATACTGGTTTGGAGTTGATGAACTCCTTTAGCTTTTTCTTATCTGTGAAGGTCTTTATCTGCCCTTCAATTCTGAATGATAGCTTTGCTGGATAGAGTATTCTTGGTTGTAGGTTCTTGCTATTCATCACGTTGAATATTTTTTGCCACTCCCGTCTGGCCTGCATTGTTTCTGTTGAGAAATCAGCTGACAGTCGTATAGGTGCTCCTTTGTAGGTAATTAATTGTTTTTCTCTTGCTGCTTTTAATATTCTCTCTTTGTCTTTTGCTCTTGGTATTTTAATGATGATGTGTCTTGGTGTAGTCCTCTTTGGATTCCTTTTATATGGGATTCTGTGTGCTTCCTGGACTTGTAAATCTATTTCTTTTACCAGATGTGGGAAGTTTTCAGTCATTATTTCTTGGCATAGATTTTCAGTATCTTGCTCTCTCTCTTCTTCTGGCACCCCCACAATTCTGATATTGGTATGCTTGAAGCTGTCCCAGAGGCTTCTTACACTATCTTCACATTTTTGGATTCTTTTCTTGCTTTTCCAGTTGAGTGTTTTCTGATTCTTTATATTTCAAATTTTTGACTTGATTCTTGCCTTCCGCTAGTCTGCTGTTAGGTCTCTGTATATTTTTTATTTCAGTCAGTGTATGTTTAATTTCTAGTTGGTACTTTTCCATCTCTAGTTGGATCTTTTGCATCTCTAGTTGGTTCTTTTTCATCTCCTCTTGGGACTTGCTAACTTTATCCAACTTTTCAAGATATTCTTGAAAAACCTTATAAGCGTGGTTTTGAACTCTATATCCAGTCGTTTTTTCCCCTCCATTTCTTTTGTTTGTGATCCTTTCCCTTGTCTCGGCATTTTCACTATGCTGGCAGAACTTCTGTGTTGGATTCAGCCTTATGATACCAGACTTGAAAAACCGCAAAAGCCTCTCTTGAGCTTGGGATGGGTGGAGTCTCAGGGCTTAAGGGACCACCTTGCCTTCCAGTCGGCCCCGCCCTCCATGGCCCCTGAGTCTCACGTGACCGGGTAATCGCTGGAGCAGTCCCTGTACGCACGCTTTCTTGAAGTGCCTCTAGACTGCTGCCCCTCTGGCTCCCCTGTGCTCTGGGACCACACGAGTCTGGGTCCCCAGGGTTCTGCCCGAAACTGAGGTTTAGTGAAGTTAGAAGTGGCACAGTTGGGAGGGTCTGTCTCCCACCCACTCGTGAAAGCCAGTGGCACAATCAGCAGTCTGTCCTCTGCGGCGCAGTGCCGTGCGTGCCACCAGACTTCTGATCTTTTGCAACTCTCCTAAATTTCCTACACTTCTCTCCCCTCACAGTCCAAACTCCCCCCTGAATGAGTTTCGGCTGGATCAGAGGTTTACTGTTGTAGGATAAGGAGTTCAATGCCTTTGAGATTCTCCGTCTCCCTCCTGCCAGAGAAGGCCAGCCAGGTTCGCCATCACTCCCTCTGTCCACTCGCGTCTCCATACCTCAGCTTTTTGCAGGTCCTCTGGGTCTCCGTGAGCCCCTCTCTTTCCCTCTAGTTGTATAATTTCCACTCTGCCAGCTTTCCTGTGGTTCTGGATGATGTCTGTTCTGTCTTTTAGTTGAAATTGTTGTGCGAGGCAGCAGTGTAGGTGTTTACCTATGCTGCCATCTTGGATTCTCCTCACCATGGAATTTCTTAATTGATAATTTCAGTATATGATGGATCTTAGATAGCTTCAGGATAGGGGCTGGTCACCAGAAAGATCAACCACATGAGGAAGACTGGAGATGAGTTCACTAACATGGCCCAGGATTTAATCAATGGTGCAAAGCAATGAGAACCACATAAAAACTCTGAACACTGAAGCTTTGTGGAACTTTGGGGTTGACAAACAGACTGGTGTGCTGGGAGAGAGAACCTCCCAGGATCCATGAGGATAGGACATGGACCCCACTCTCTCCCCTGGAGAGCTTGCTCTATGCAGCTCTTCCTCATGTGCATTCTTTATAATAAAACTGTGATCCTAAGTATAGTGCTTTCCTATGTTATTCCAGTGAACTATCAAACCTAAACGGGGGTCATGGGAACCCTAATTTTGTAGCCAAGTCAGACATAATGGCAGGCTGGGGATCCCATTTGCAGCTGGCATCTAAAGTGAGAGCAGTCTTACCCTTGAACTTGTGGGTCTGGGTCAGTTCCAGGAGGTTAGTGTGAGGACTGAATTGGATTGCAGGACACCTAGTGGTGTCAGAACCAAGACAGGGGCAACTTCTGCACGTCCGGATTCCTAGTGTTTCCCACAGCCAGAAGCATGGAAATGGAGCAAAACGCTTCACTTCTGCCCCCACCTGTTTGAACCTCCTGCTCACTAGCTTCATGTTCAACAAAGAGGACTTTCTCCATAGTCCACAGCTGTTTCTTTTAGAGCCAGATGCTGGCATTTTGTTAAGTAAAAATGGGGTGGGGCGGGGGAGGAATTGGGCTCCTGTTTTTCCTTCTAGAGACATACTCAGGCCACACTTAAGTTTCCTTATGACTCCATGTTAAGTGCTGGCAGAGAATGTGTAAATATTTGTGAAGGTCAATTCTCCTCAAAATACTTGTCTTCTAGCTCAGGGTCAGGACCCTGAGTTCCACGGTAGAATTACACCGCCATGCCTTGTTTTGTTTGTAGGGATTCACAGATTTCAGAGAAACACTCCCCCTCCCTTAATATGTGGTTAGACAGATGGTCTAGATAGAGCAGTGAAAATATATACAGTTAAAATTGAATAGGCACATAGCTAGCCACTCCAATGGGATAAAGGGAGGCAGCACGGCTTTGTCCAAATGGCTCACCAATCAAAGGAAGGTCAGAGAAGAGAAGCCCTAGAGCTGAAGAGATGTAAACTCCCTAATCAGAGCAACAGAGCAGAGGCTGTCCCCCTCCCCCACTCACTCCCCCACTGCCCCCCAGGCAGCAGTTCTTGGTCTGACTTGGCCTGCCTGCTTCTGATTCACGAGAACCACCAGGGAGGGAGTCTGAGCCCCATCCAGACCTGCACGTCAGAATGACCTAGAATGGGTCCACTGCTGCCCAGGTGAGTCTGCAGACTCTAGACCTTGAGATGAGAGGCTCACAACAGGTGCAGCGTCAGCCTGCTCACACACGCTCTGTCCCAAGACACCTGCCCTCCCTGCACTTTCCTGGACGCAGCTATGGCAAAGGCCGGTCTTGGTTCTGAGAGAAAATTTCAAGGGATCTGGCTCTTTCAGTTGAACATAAAAAGCAAAATCTGGCTCTCTAATCATTCCATGTGATTCCTTGGCCTAAGAGTAGAAGGCAGGGCAAGTGCCACCAGCCCCATTGGGATCCAGGCAGCCTGCCAAGGCGGATCCAGAGTAACCTGGACAAGCAGGGCCCAGGAATAGGTAGGCTTGGGCAACACACTCTTAGGTGTCCAGGTAACAAAATATAATAGCCACGAAACCCTCGCACTAAGCGCCCCCATCCTCTGAGGCAGGTGGCTCCTAGTGCACGCCAGGAGGAGGGAAAGTCTCCCACTACAGACCTTCACGCTTCCCACTTATCAGAAGTGTCTTCCTCGCCCTTAGCAGCACCGCCTCCCAGCACCCACTTCATAAACAGCGCCAGCAGGGAAAGCTTCAGAGAAGGCTGCTTAAAATCCAGATCATTGCTCTTGCTTCCAAATAAACATTGTAAACATTTAAATGGGGTTTAAGTGGAAATTTAAATTTGTTTCATCTCATAGGAAGCTTCCGAGGCTGCTCCGGGGGAAGGTGAGAAATATTCAAGTTCAAGACACCCCTACCCTGTCACATTAAGGGAAGACCATTCAGCAGAAGCTCCGTGCTCCGTGCTCCGTGGTAGTAAAGGCTCAAGGACTGACAAGCAGACCACCCGGCCCCTCTTGGGAAGAAGGGAAGTAGAAGAGAGTTGGGAGAGAGGGCCAGGCTGCAATCTTCATCAAGTCTTTATTCTTCCAGTACTTTGCCAAGGCTGTTGCATTCCTCCAGCCTTCTGAACGATTAAACCAGTGGTACTGAAACACAGAAGTATCATGTCCATTGCTAAGAGTCAAACTGGTAACCAGTGTCTTCCATTCCCAGCATGGCATCAGCCGCCTCAGTGGCTGTGCCGTCATTCTCCCCAGTCTCGCCTGTGTCCTGATGATTTGAGACGCTGGGTTACCTGGGAGCGGGGACACCTGGAGGTGCTGGGAGGCCAGTGCAAAATGAGCTGCTCAAAAATGTGTCTTCTGGCATCTGGCTGACGGCAGGAGGGTGTGGTCATCAGGCATCTTGTCCTTGCACTGCAGACACCTGAAAGCCCACAACAGTCCTGCTCGGAGGGTGGGAACGGGGATCAGTCACATCTAGGTGGGCCCCAGGGGCTGATGCTGCGGCTCCCAGCACACAGAGCTCCTCACAAATCCCTGTGTTCATCCTCATTCCCATCTTCCGACCCTTCCTAGGCCATCTTGTCTAACTCTGTTTCATTTGTATGTCCACGCAGGCTATGGCTGAGATATGGTCTTGGTTCTGGCTGGGAGCTTTCTTCTCAGCTGCTGGGCCATGACCCTGACACTCACCTCCACTGGTGACAGCCTCTACTCCCTGGCCCTATGGTCATTCTTCCCAATGATGGCTGGGCCCAAGTGACAAAGGGGCCACTCCACAAGCCCCACTCAGCTCATGCAAGCAGGACACTGCAGGGGAGCATTTCTCTAAATGCATGTGGGGAGGGCTGGGTGCTCTGACTGCTGCGTGCACCATAGCCTGCCACCTCCTCACAGCATCTCCGTCCTCAAGCAGCGGCCATATACACTGCATGTTTGCTCCACCCCAAACTCGAGGGGCACATCCCACAGCCCTGAGAGGCCATCTGGGTCAGTTCCATCCGCACTCCCTGTATCTGGCTCTGGAAAGCCACACATCAGAAGCCATGTGCTAGGAGAGCCTAGGCGCGCTGCTGGTTTATTTCTGAGGCAGCTCGCTCAGTACACTGAACGGCAAGCTTCCCTTGCACCAAAGGCCAGGAAGGTGTCAGGGCAATGAGCCCTGGATGCGAAGGGCAGGGCTCTGCGATGATCCTGACATGCAGGGCAGGCTATGTGCAGGGAGGCCATGCAGCCAGCTTGAGGGGCACCGGCGCAACAGAGTGTGAGCCATGCAACCACCACCTGAGGAAGCCAGGGAGGTGACTGCACCTGAGCCACAGCAGCTCAAACCCAGCCTAGGTCCCAGGGATCCAGGCAGCCCGCCCAGTTTCCTTTCCAACCCCACCAGGGGAGGAGGAGAGAGAAACTACAGGTGGAGAGAGAAACAAGGAAGATATGGAGAGGGGAAAGGCAGAAAAGAGAAAAAGGCAGGGCAAGCACCCAAAATTAGGTGAGAGGAAGAAGGGCGAGGTGTGGGCAGGTGGCGCCTCCCTTGCAAGGGTTTCTGCAGAGGGGCTCCTGGCTGGTGGGCTGACCACAGGCCTCGCCATTGTGGCCACTGTCCCTGCTCAGCAGGACGGAGATGCTGGCAGGGCAGATGCTGGGGACAAAGTGGCAGGGTCTACACTATCTTTCCTGAGCTTAGGCTAACCTCTTCCCAGAGGAAACTTGTTTTTCAGAGTGAGCAACTCACTCCCACTTCCCTTCTCTCCCAGGATGCCAAGGGGCAGGACAACAGCGGCTGTTAAAATGGCGCCTCTGTCTTCAGTGGTCTGGCCCTCTCCCCGTATACCCGGCCTTATCAGTCCGTCTTATCCAAAACAAGCCTCTGGCTCCCACAGACTCCATTGAGAAACGCTGGAAGGAGCCCAGCTCCTGAGTTCAGGCACGGCAGGCCGCAGGGGGACCGCTGAGGTCTCAATTTCCAGTGTCCGTAATCTCATGAAGTGTTGGGGAGCGAGCGGGAGAAGAGCTTTATTTTCAGAATCTAGATTTGTTTATGGCCTGGATGGTAGCACGAGACACCAGAGCAGCCCTATTCTTCTGCTGCTCCAGGACCCCAAGGTCTCAGGAAATCCCATTCTGCGGGGGCACCTGGGTCTCCCCTCAGTCTTTGTCTTGACTGCAAAAAAATACAGAGCTAAGTTTTGTGAAAATAGATAAACACTCCCCTTGAACACTAAGCTTTAAGACCCCTTGTGCTCTGATCACCTCTGTTCCCTAGACTGAGTCTTGAGCCCCCCAGCTACTTCAGGAGCGGTGACTACTGGTGAATTACTCAGCAGCACCTGTCCATGCTGTGTTATTCACGCCATGTTGTTATGCTTTTCAACACCACTGCCATCAGCACCTTCGGAAGAGTGAGCTCAGAGATAAGAGACCCTTCTAGGCAATTTCACTCCCTGATAACTAATATCCTCAAGCACTTCATGGCCAAGGAGAGTCAGTATTATACACCCAGCATCTGGAAGTAGTCCAACGTTCAGATCACCAATGCCATACCTGTGTTCCATAGCAGTGGAGAATTAAGATTTTATTTCATTCAGAAAACTTTTAACGAGCCTCTACTTTTTGATTGAAACAGTTGGGAGCCTAGCTGCAGGGCCTAAAATTTTAATTTAAGATCAAAATGACAAATTAGCCGAGACCGGGTTGGCTCAGTGGATAGAGCGTCGGCTTGCGGACTGAAAGGTCCCAGGTTCGATTCCGGTTGGAAGCATGTATGTACCTTGCTTGAGGGCACATCTCCACTGTGGGGTGTGCAGGAGGTGGCTGATCGATGTCTCTCTCTTATCGATGTTTCTGACTTTCTCTCTCCCTTCCTTTCTGTAAAAAAAAAATCAATAAAAATATATTAAAATGACAAATTAAAATTCCCCCTCCTTTGGAGAATTATAAACAGTCCATTCTTCCCAAGCTTTGGAGGCCACGGAAGCCAAGGAAGACCTCGTGGGGACACCTGCTAAGAACTAAAAGGCCACATACACACTGACTGGAGTGCCCTGAAATGCATAGCAAAAAATTTCAGAGTCATAATAAAGTGCCCAAGCTGTTGCTTAGCAAGCCAGGAATTCTGGTTACCTGTCTTATCTGGAAACAACTGAATCCTCTCAGTTAGGAAGTTCAAGGGAATAGAAGATACGCATTATCAACAAGGCCAAATAAATGCACCAGAGCCACATTTTCCCCAGGACTTTAAAGACACATGCTTTGAAAGAGATGGAAAGAGATCTGACTGTAAGAAACGCTAACAGGTAGCTTTTGAAGAACTCATTCCAAAGGACAGACAGGGTTTTGAGAAGTTGCTGGTTCATAGATGGTTGGCAGAGCTGGTTAATGTTCCATAAACATTAAGGAAGAAAGAAGTCTAAAACACATCTAATTCAGTTTTACATGAATTGTTAAAAGTGGCAGAAAATGTTTCCGAACTACCATTGCCAAAAGAAAGAGCAATTGTAAGGCACACTGTTGGCAGCCAGCTGGTTGACCTGGCAGAAAACTTCACACTCACCAGCTGACTTGAAATCCCATTAACTATCTCCTCCCCAAAGATATCTTAGAACGATCCTGGAAAATAAGCTAGATCAGTATGTAGACTCACCACATGGGACCCTCCCTATTCCAAGGCCATTTTTTCACAGCCCACATAATGGATTGGCCAGGTGTGTCACAGTCCCCAGAAGACAAAATAGTGAACCCCAAGAGAAAGAGACTATATAAGAGGGGGAAGGCAGCAAAAAGAAAGAGATACCAAATGAAGCCAAAGAGTACGATGTACATGAGACCAGCAGCCTGTTAGACATGGAGGCTGGAAAGGAATTGCCAGTTTTACCAGAATCCCTAGTGGGCTGCACAGCATGGCTTGGACCAGGATAGTGAAAACGATAGATGACACTGTCCAGATGTTATTCGAGCCCACTGCAGATGTGCAACACAGCAAACACTCATCTCCCATTTGGAGCAGACAGCCACAGAGCAGCCAGGGCAAGTGAAAACCTTCCAGGATGACTTTGATCCAAACCCACTGTTTGTGCGTGTGTTTGGGAAGTCCAGCTTAAAGGCTGCATACAAATGTGAGAGCAGATGTTGGTGGGCAGTAAGTAGGGAGGAGGCGGATGGGGCTCCTGGCCTTTCCGTTGTTGTGAACTGGTCCTGCCATCGCAGGCATCTGCAGCTCAGTCTCACAAACAGACACGTATTTCCCTGCCATGATTTCCCCAAGGATAGGCAATTCGATGAGTTCTGTTAACTTCTTTACCCCGATGCAGGGCGTTCTCTAGCGGGCTTCTCCTGGTGGTGGTGGTTGCAGTGGAGAAATGTTAATTCCCTGGGAGCACACTGTGGGAGAAGGGGGGCAGCAGAGGCAAAGTAATCTCTTCCTTCGACCTCCTGAAAGATTTACAAGGGGAAAAGCCTGCCGGGAGTCACACCAAGAGGCCACAGCTTTTTGTCTCTGCAGCATCTGCCTGGGTCACGAAGGCCCAGCAACATCTGGCCCCACCGCGGCCTGGAAAGGAAGCAAAACTGGTTGGCCCATCTCTCAGGGTAGCAGGCCATCTTCCTGGAATTCCCTTCTCTAAGAGCAATCTCCTCTTCTGCATGTCCACTCCATGCACAGCATGGATAAATAAGGAAGAGTGAGCCAAATACGGCCTCACATGAGGAACTTCTCACACCAACTTGAGAGGGTCTTTGAAGATAGTGAGATGCAAGGAGGATCCTTTGTAGGAATACTTTGTTGGTGGGGGTTGTCTGGCCTTTTACACAGCTGAGGCCAGAGGTATCTGTAATGAGCTCTTTGCCTTAGGACTGCTGCAAAGAAATTGGAAAATACTGAGCTGGGAAGTGGGAGGTGGGGTAGGAAGACCAAGAAGAAAATCAGATATACTTTTATCTTATTGTGAAATAGAAAAGGTTTAACATTCATATTTAATTTAAAGTCATCAAATTGAAAAAAAAAAGTTGAAAGGAACTTTGGGGAAAAAAAATTGGGTGACACTGCTAAAACCAAAATATAAGACAACATGTTTTCTCAATTAAAAAAAAAAAATTCCAGTGTGTACTGGGCTGCAGAGGGGATGCTGAATAAATCAAGAGAAATTTTAATTTTAAAAGCAATCAACATTTCAAGAACTGCCTTCATGTCTGAGGTCCCAGTACCAAATTGACCACGTTCATTAATGAACAGAAGCTGCCCAACATCGTGCCCAGAGGAAAATAGAGATTTTCCTTCCATTCAGCAGACTGCTCTTTCTTCTTCTTTTATAAACCTCAACCCTGACTCTTTCTAATGGTAAACACAGGAACACCCCTGCTGTGCAACGCTTCCAAGAAACACCAAGATGACAAGAGGCAAAATGTCACATCACATTGGGTGGTGGATCCTCAAATTCCACATCCAAGTCACTGTTAAGGGAAATGGCTGATGAAGTCAGAACATATGCTGCAGATACTTCCTTCCTACGGGTACTTGGGAAAGCTGCATGAACTTTCTGACCACCAAAGATGGCATTTTAAAACAGTCCCCTGGAGGAATGAAAGCATCTTCCAGAAATATTTTATGTGCTTTCTGAGGGTCCTAACCTAGGCCCTGACAACCTGCTTCCTACAACTGCATGCAACCCATCTTTGAGCACTATTAGGAGCCAGATCAAATGCTCCTCATTTATTCCGCCAAGTAGTAACCATCCTGCTCCACAGATGAGTAACTGAAGTGGAAATGGATGAAGCTTGTCCAACGTCACAGAGTTGTAACACGGGAAGCAGATTCTTGGACTGGAAAGCCCACAGCACCTCTTTAACTTCCTGCTGCATTCTCGCACGATTTAAACAGCCGAAGAAAACCCAGACCTTGCAGCTC
Organism: Lasiurus cinereus; assembly: GCA_011751065.1. Taxonomy (NCBI): domain Eukaryota; kingdom Metazoa; phylum Chordata; class Mammalia; order Chiroptera; family Vespertilionidae; genus Lasiurus; species Lasiurus cinereus. Next base: position 18,265,167 of record JAAGEH010000392.1, read on the forward strand.
AGGCTTTAGAGTGAGATGTGTCTGCGTTGGAATTGAACAGTCATTCGCTCTCTGATGTACCACACCTGTGCCCCCTCCTTCAGGTCCTAACAAAGCACCGCACAGGAGGGACCATCTCTGAAAAAACGGGGAATGGACACTCAAGCAAAGGGAACTGATTCCTCTTTCTCGCGCCCTTTGAACCTTCCTGGTCAGGGCAGGATGGGTTTGGCCCCACTACCTAGCTCCCAGGGTGAGCACATGGTCCCAGCCTGGCTTTTTGCTGGCACCACCATGAAAGAGATGACCTTGGAACTACTGGTTGCCTTTCTTACCACCATGGAGAGATAGTCTCTCTGAGAATGCTGCCAACAAAGTAGAGAAAGAGAGATTCTTTTGAGCCCCTGGAGGCAGCCATGCCTGAGGTTAGAAATCTTGAACATCCAAGTTAAATGAACCAATCAAATCTGGCACATGGGGCAGCCAAGGGCACTGCCAAATACAAGTCCATCTTATACAAATGTATGATGCTTATTCTATCCTACAAACTCCCAGGCATAATGCAACTGGAAGAAAACCTGGGATCTTTATGTGAGTGAAAAAGGAGTTGGAGAAATCTTACCAAACAGAAGGATGCTTCTCTGGAAAAACAGACACTCAGGATGCCTGCTGGCTGCAGACTCCATCTCTGGGTAATAAGCATTCTCCTCTGTGGCCCTAGATAGTCGGTGACAATGAGGAGACACCTGCAGGCTTTTGTATTTGCCATGCAGAAGCGGTGCAGATATGAAACCTTCCACGTGTCTTTGCTCTCACTGAGGCCTGAAAGCCAACAAAGAAAGAGACTTCACCCACACCTACCTGAAGCACTGGAGACCCGGGACACGTCCTGGGCCTGGGTGGACCGGTTGCGACTCTGCTGGCGACGCCGACCGCTGGCTGACCTTATGGTGCGCACGTGGACCTCACTCACTTTGAAGAAGGCCACCATGAAAGGCTGCTTGTCATATGGGCCATCTCTGCCCACCAGGCCTGCAGCTCGGGGGTTGATGCTGAGTCCTTGAATGCAAACAAAGCACGCCCCTCTTTATTCCATGTAAACTTACTCCTGCAGCTGCATAACGGATCCTTCCCGGCCTCCCAGGGACTGATCATAAAGAATGCGGATGAGGGGAAAGCATGTGTATTCTTGAATCTCTAGTGGCACCCTCTGGATGGACAACATCAAAACCTTTCCAGCCCTGGCTGGTGTTGCTCAGTGTAGAGCATCAGCCCTCACACCAAAGGGTTGCAAGTTTAATTCCCAGTCAAGGGCACAAACCTGGGTTACAGCTTCGATCCCTAGCCCAGGTCAGGGTGCATGCAGGAGGCAACTGATCGATCTGTCTCTCTCACATCTCTCTCTCATTTCTGCTAGTCCTTTTCCTTCATATTCATTCTTTCTTTTTGATCATATTCATCCCAACCAGTGAGGTGACTTTAACACATAAAGAGTGCCCACTCTGAGGGCCATAAGGGGCCCTGGATCTGCTGAACTTGGATGCTACAGTAGAAGGGGTGCTGGGAGGGGTAGACTAAGGATTAAGATTTAGCTTATTTCCCATCTTTTTTTTTTTTCTCAACATCATCCACATGCCTTGCCTCTGAGTGCTCGCCTCCCATTGTTTCTCTCAGAACCTGGACTACCTAACCGTCTCTGAGTCCTTCCAGGGGAAGGTTTTGCTTTTCAATAGCAGTTATGAGGCAACAGTAAAGGAAGTCACGCGAGCTGAGGACTCAGTTGTAAACCACGGCTCTCTCATAACTGTTGAAGAGGAAATGAATGACAATGCCTGCTGGGCCTGATTTTGGCAAACTTACCATCCCGAGTCACTACGCTCAGCTGAAGCCCCATGTTGTGCTGTGGGGTCACGACCCACAGATTGCTAGTGGCCGTGATGTCAAATTCCAGCCAGCCTTCTTCTGAGGCCCACACTATGCGGGTGTCCAGCAAAAAGAGGTCAGAGTCTCTGAAAGAAAGAAGAGGTGGTGCAGTGAATAGCAGGCTGTCCTCTCCGCTCACTCTCGCTCTGTCCTGCCTGGTGTCACAATAAAAGATGCCAAAGTCAGATCAGGTTCCGCGTAGGGCACAGTGTCCATCAACCTGCTGCAGCTCTGGCGGGCGAGGCACCACAGAGGGCAGGTGCTGACACGTGGAGAGATGAATGTGCCAGGGACTGCAGAGAAAAGGGCTTTAAGATGGCAGAGCCCCTCAGCTTCACCAAAAGCCTTGCTACTATGCTTATACAAACAAATCTCTTGTGGAATTAGGATAAATGACAGAGAGGTAGATAGGGTCCTATTTTTCTTACTTTATGGCTAATGAATTCTAGAAAGAGAGAAAGTGGGGGGGGCAATGAGGAAAAGGAGAAAGAAAATATTAAAATTGGGATCAGTATGAGCTTTCACAAAGCTGTGTTTTGCTCATTTTCTTTTTAACATTAAGATCTGACAATCTTCACATTGAAATAAGGAAAAACAAGAAGCCACTCGCTATTTCTGAGTAATCACCAGCTCTTTTCTTCTAGTTAAAGTATTTGAATGGTCTATGGTGAGTGTCAATCCTCTCATCTGGACTGTGTGATGTGGGTGTAGAGTTTTAAAGTTTATCCCAGTGCAGCTGTGAGCCAGGCTGGGGTTCTTTGAGGCAAACTTGTCAAGTCCATTCCTTCCATTGGGCTCCACAGGGAATATTTTTATATTTTTTACAGTTTTCAACTAACGTAACCCTCGGGGTTGTGGGAAGATGGAGTGAGGGCTTCTTCCTGCTCACCCACATGTCTTGGTAGAGCAGTGCCAGGGGACAGGCCCCTTCTTGCACTTCAAGGACACTGAGTCTGAGCCCGGAATGCCCGTGATGGGGAAGGAGCATGTTTTGGTCATGGAAAGATATAAATTCCTTGATGCTGGCAATATTTTGCCTAAATATCTTAGAGGATAGAAAATTACTGGAATTAAATACTAAATTTAAGATTAACATGTCAATACTAATGAAGTACATTTAAATCAGTGATAAAGCGTTTCCATGTACTTTACTTTCCTCAGTGCTTAGAACAATCCCGAAAGCTCAGAACATTGCTTCCCCATTTTACACCTGGGGAAACTGAGACTCAGATGTGAGATTAGGGTTGTGCGGCCAAGATCAAAACCTGGTAAGTGAAAGAATTAGCCAGTGAAAACAATGTGGACTCAGTTTCCCATCATGACTTCCTGCCTTCTGAGATTACACAAGACAACCTGTGACAAGTGAACACAATTCATCGCTATTCTTTTGAGTATTTGTGAGGCCCGTGAAACATTTGAGTTAAGAATTTTAGATTCCTCAGGGGGGAAACAAATTTTCCTGTTTACATGGCTTTGAGTTAGAAGAAAACTCTATTGTCATCTTCTCGAAGCTTAAAACAGTAGGTACAGCTAAAAGTAGTTTACTCAGCTGCTGAACAGAATCTGCAGGGGGTACATTCAGGCCTGCCATCTTTAAAGTGCTCTCCTACCCGCATGTGTCACATCCCCTGTTGACAAATCATCCCCCCCTTCCCCTGTTACTGAGGTAACTGTGAGTAGGGAGATGGGGTGTCCATGGAAAACAGCAAGAGGGGATAGCAAGTCCAAAGCTTTGAAGTTCAGATGCAAAGAGACATAAATCCTCTGGAAAGTCTGAGACTTATCCAGCAATAACAGCCCTATGGACAGTACTGTGGGAGGAGCAGCCTGGGCCAGAGGAAGCACCCTCAAATGAAGAATGCTGTGGGAATTTCGGGCGTGCGACTGCCCCTGAGGCAAAAAGGATCAGTGCACGGGCTATTGCCACAGATGGCTTGTTGCTATTTACAGAGCTTCAATGATACACACAATGTTTAAGATCTTGTAACAAAGACAGAGAAATGTACAGCTTCCAAAAACAGGTGAAAGAAAACAGAGAAAAGGAAAAAAAGAGAAGGGCGTGGATCAGTGGTTCTCAACCTTTCTAATGCCGCTTACCCTTTAATACAGTTCATGTTGTTGTGATCTCCAACCATAAAGTTATTTTTGTTGCTACTTCATAACTGTAATTTTGCTACTGTTAATGAATTGTACTTTTAGAATTAGTATTTGTGGACAAGGTCAACCATTTGTGGTTCATCCCACTGCACAGCCTCCGAGGCACCTATCTGTGTCAGTGATATTCCATCAGACCGAGGAGCACACAGCACTAGAGGCAAAAACAGTGGGTTTCTCTTTTGCCCTTGAAGAAAGTCAAGAAGCATCTCAATTCCTAATATTGACTTTTTCTGACAAATGCTATCTATCAAAGTCTCACTGCCCTGGATAAAGTACAACTGTGCTTACTACTTACTACTTCAGTAAGAAAATGTTCTTCATAAATGGAATTTATAGGTTTGAAGCAAACAGATTTTGTAAATATTTAATAAGGCGAGTCTGCGGTTTGTTCCTTTACTTCTTCATAACATATTCCTTTGCCATTTATGTATGGGTCTGGACTTAATGGTAAATTAAGATACAAAACAATATTCAAACATTGGTGAATCAATTTTATGCAATAATGAAAATTCAATTTTCAAATTGCATGAAAGTCAAAGGAGTCAATCATTTTAGAGAATTAGATAGTAAAACACAGATTTGTATTTTTTTCTTATGTATATATCATATGCAGAGGATTATGTTTAAAATTTTACCACTAAAAAGACAGAAAAGAAGTAGGATTTGAAAAGATAACACTACAACTCAGGATAAACTACTACTACTACTACTACTACTACTACTACTACTACACACACACACAGATTTGAGTAACATAGGTGAAAAGAAATTATCTATAATAATTTATAATAATAAAAGCATAATATGCTAATTAGACCAGATAGCTGAACAACCTTCTAGACGTCCTTCTGGATGAAGCAGGGGCTGTGATGAATTTTGTTCATTGGGCCTCTAGTTACTATATAATTAGATAAGTTATCATTGATTTTATGCCACTTGATATTATCCAAATTTTATTCAAGGACTAGCATGGCATGAAGAGGAGGTTCAAATATCAAAGGGACATTTTATTTTCAACAAAACAACAAAAATTACTTACAGTCAGAATACTATCATAACAAGCCCTTACATGGTGTTTACTATATTACTGTACTAAGTGCTCTCACATATGTTAACTCCTCACAACCACCATAAGAGGTAAATCATATTAGCACCATCAAGGTTGGGAGATAAGGAAACTGAGGAACCGAGAGGTTAAGTAGTTCGCTCATGGTCACACAACCAGTAAGTATAGAGCTGGAATTTGAAATCAATCTATTTGGTTCAAATGTTACATATGTTCTTAGCTGTCATAGCAGCCATTCTCCAGTTTAGCCCTCATTGGAACCCCCTGGAACACAGACTGCTAGGCCCACCCCAGAGTTCTTGTGGTAGGACCTGAGAATTTGTATTTCTAACAGGTTCCCAGGTGATGCTGATGCTGCTGGTCTGAGGACCACACTTTGAGAGCCTCTAACCTACAGCATACTCCTTCTCTCTTACACACTGAGTGGCCATATTATTATGATCTCTGAACACATAATAATCTGTCCACTCTGTGTGTGTGTGTGTGTTTGTATATGTATGTATGTGTATATATATGTGTGTATGTGTGTGTGTATACATATATATCACACACTCAGTATATATATATATTAGGGGTCTGATGTATGAATTTGTGCATGGATGGGGTCCAGCCAGCCTGGCCAGGGGGAGAGGACATGGGCAGTTGGCCAGCCTGCCTGCTGGTCGAACTCCTGGTCAAGGGACAATTTGCAGATTAGCCTTTTATTATCCTGAGTTGTAACATTATCTTTTAATCCTGTGTTCAGAGATCATAATAATCTGGCCACTCAGTGTATATGGGTTGCATTACCTTTACCTGCTTTTTAGGCTTAATATTCAGAGCTATCTGCCCTTGAGATTTCCTGCTCCTCTCCTTAAATAGTGCAAAACAAATGTGGACTGCTCCTCAAGTAACTGTTTGATTGTCTTATGGACTGACCTTACCTTCAGGGAGTTATCGACATAGACTAATCATTGGAATCATAAGATAAGGCTTGCTTCTATGTGTCTTAAAACAGGGAGAAAGCAGAAGATAGATTATTTTATACTAGGGGCCCAGTGCATGAATTTGTGCACCTTGAAAGGAACTGTGGGCAGTGAGGCTGTGGTAGGCACAGGGGCAGATCTCTGCCAATCCTCTGCACCCCCGCCTGGCCCTTCCCACTGTGGCCCCCAGTCCCATCTGCCAGCAGTGTTGCACCCACTGATGGTGCAGAGCAATTGGGGCTGACACCAGCAGCAGGTGTGAGCAGGGCTGTCGCTGGCAGCAGGTGCAAGAGGCGGCTGCCAACCCCAATCTCCCCTCAGGAGCAGGGAGAGGTGGAGAAACCCTGATGCCACTCACACCTGCTGATGGGGCCAAGTGATCAGGGCCTGTGCTGGGTGCTGGTAATGGGTGCAAGCAGTGGCTCCACACCATTAGCAGGTGCAAGTGGGGCCAGTATCGGCAGCAGGTGCAAGCACCAGGAAGAATTGCAGTGTGAGAGAGCAAATAATTTTCAGTAACCCCCCGAGGCTCACCCTGATGACAGCAACAGGTGCCCTGCCTTGGTCTGGCACCCCCACTCACCTCCTTCACCATCCTGCTGCAGCCAATGCCTGCCATGTTCTGCGCACGTCCCCTGGTGGTCAATGCATGTTATAGCGACCAGTTGTTCGGTTGTTCTGCCATTTGGTCTATTTGCATATTAGCCTTTTATTATATAGGATAAATTCATAGCTACCTAACTTGTCTTCTTTGGCCATATAAACAAATGATGTTCCCAAAGACTGGGGTACACTACAACATGCCCTGGTGACTGCACAGAGATTAAACAAGGAATTCTGCACCTTTTATATAAATCTTACATGTTTTAGTTCTCATTACAATCCTACATCTCCATATCCTTGTCTAATATGGGGAAATAAAAGCAGCAATAATACTGTTAATTTGTGATTTTTTTAAAAAAGATGTTTCACAAAATAAGCTTAACTACTACCATGGCCTGCCTCCCACAGCCCTGGCAAGAAGGTGCTTACACCAAAGCAATCCATTCCTGGGAATGAATAATACAGAAGGCATAGTTTCCAGAAATAAAAACCTACTTCCTTTTCGCTTTCATGTTTACGAAGTGGATAAGCAGTTCCCAAACAAGAGTTTCCTCTGCCCAGCACACCCTGATATCTCCTCGCCCCTAAATTTAGCATTCTTTTGAGTATATGCAATTCTTTATGACAACTTTAATTCCTCTCTGTAACATACTTTTCTACTCTGTGCCTTTACAAAGAACAGAACATATATAGGCTGAGGAACAAGTTTTGGCAGCTTCTTAAGCCTTTTCTTGTTTAAATTCAGGCAGATCATTCTAAGTATAAATAATATGCACTTCACTAAAAAGATAAAACTAACTAGTTACATAACCCAAGCTGTGGGTCAGTTGTATTCTCCCTTTTTCAGGGGCAAAGGAACAAATACTGAAAAGTTCAGTGCTTGCCTGAGGCCCACACTGAGTTTGCCAGAGATTATCAAGTCAGCAGTAAGATTTCAGGAGTCCCTGAGGATCGTACCTGTGAAAGCCAGGTACAGAAAGAGAGACAGGTGTGGCTGCGCGTGGTGATAAAAGGCTTTGATTTTCTACTACCAAGCCACAATGGTGTTCTCCTATCCTGGCTTTCTCAAATTTGCCCTTCTCTACAAAACAGAAAATAGTCTCAGATATCTCACTTTTATCTCAGTGATGATAAAAGTACACTCACTTCACTTCAGCAGGCAGCACTGAACATCCAACAGAATTTATAGATCAGTCTATAAAAAATGCTTTTCCAAGGAAATTATCCTCTGAGATCCTGGAACTAGATCAACTACTGGGTTCAGGTCTTGTTTTCAGAACTATACTATTTGGTTAATGAATCAAATCAAACATCAACATTTGTGAGGATTTATTATAAAGTAATTCCAAGTAAAAATAGGATACTTCAGAGATGTATGCTTCTGGCTATGATGTATCAAACTAACACTCCCACTAAGAATATGCTTTTTTAAAAAAACAAACCTGTTTGAAGTTATCTTAGAGCAGTGATTGGCAAACTGAGGCTTGCGAGCCACATGTGGCTTGCGAGCCGCAGTTTGCCGCTCTGTTGACTAATAAGTTTGCCGACCACTGACCTAGACTCTCCATTCCAATAATTACAGGCTGTTGTTGTTCCGTGTGAGTAAGCCCCTATCCCAGTGGTCGGCAAACTCATTAGTCAACAGAGTGCAAACCGCAGCTCTTGAGCAGCATGTGGCTCATGAGCCACAGTTTGCCAACCACTGTCTTAGAGCAACTAACACACTCAATACTTGATGAGACAAGACCTTCAAAAGAAGGGAAATGCATGAAAGTAATCCCTGTATTTGCTGTTTGTCTTTTAATCTCAAAGCACTTGTTAATTCCTTGCATGAAGCATAGATGGCAAACATAAAGGGATAGCAGCCTAGAGTTTGGAGCAATGTCACTGGCTGGGGACCGACCACTGGAGTGTAAGGTATCTAAGATTTGAAGGCTAAGGTCCCAAAGGAAAGGAGCTGCATAGAAGTGAGCTCATAAATGTGATCTCATAGAATTTTGGGTTCACTTCTTCTAGGACCTTGGCTCTTCAAATTCTGGCTGAGTTGAACTCTAGTATTTTGCCAAATATTAGGCTATGTATGCATGGAGTAAGAAGCTGAGAAAACAAGCAAAAAAAAAAATGCTTAGAGCATAAAAAGCAAAGCAGACTTTTTGGCAGAATTACAATGCTGGGAAGTTAAACATTAGAGTTAAGAGCCCACCAAGGAAGAGGGGCCCTGGTAAACAGCCTTGACCTTCAGCTGAGACCTCTACAGGGCTAACTCCTAGGAGAAAGAGAAAACCAGAAACAGATGAACCTTAAACATCCTGAAACCCAACCTTAACTTCGATAAAAAGAACAAAGTAATCTGCTTGCATTGGGTCTGCTTTCTGGAAGAAAATAAAATCCAGTTTGGAAGGTAACAGTATCTAGGATTATTTTTAAAAATAACGTCAATAATTTAATTTTAAAAATTATCAGACATTCTAGGAAATAAAACCAAATGAGGAAAAATCAAGGGAACAAACAGATAATGGAAATAGAGCCATAGGTGATCCAGATAAAAAAGAGGATAATAAATTTCAAGTTGGGTCTGTTCCAGGGATGTGAGTTTGGTTAAACATCTGAAAGCCTTTAATACAATATACCACATTAACACTAGCAAGGAGAAAAATAATATCATCATCTCCAAAATTTCAGGAAATTTTTTTGTTAAAATTTTACACTGATTTCTAATTTTAAAGAAACCTCTTAACTAGGAATAGATAAGAATTTCCTTAATCTAATTCAGAGTATCTACAAGAACATTTATAAAAAACATCATCCTTGAACATAAATTATTAAATCTTCCCTTCTCCACCCTGATATTAGAAATATGACAGGGATTCTCAATCTGAGGTTAGAAATCTGACAGAAATCTGAATGGAATTCAACATTTTACTGTATGTCCAGCTAGCACAACAAGACAATACTATAAGAAATATAAAGGAAGAAATAAAATTGATACTTATAGGTGACATGATTATCCCATATAATAAAAATTTAATGTGCTACCAGTTTGACCCTTCATTCGACTGTTTCACCAGTCGCTATGATGTGCACAGACTACCAGAGAGCAGATGCTCTGACTGGTAGGTCAGCATGCTGCTGGGGTCTGTCTGATGGGGACTGGATGACTTGGGCCAGACACACGCTGGAACCCTCCCGCAGTCCTTCTCTGGTCCTGATCTTGCACCAGTGGGGTCCCTCGGCCTGGCCTGTGCCCTCTTGTAACCCCTTTGGGGGATGCCAAAGAGCCGGTTTTGGCCTGATCCCTGCAGGCCAGGCCAAGGGATCCTACCAGTGCATGAATCCATGAACCAAGCTTCTAATATTTATAGAATTTCCAAACTAGTGCTCAGAAAAATTATTAGAATTTATATGTGAATTTGCAAGGTTGCTGAATAAAAGAACAATATACAAATTCAATTATATTTCTAAATGTGAGCAAAAAACTATTAAACTATGAGCTTTTAAAAAGCTAATAATACCATTTATAATATCATAAAACTTACATACCTGGAGTAATTTTAACAAAAAATATTCAAGAAACAAAAACCCCAAATATTGATAAGTTAAAGACAGCCTAAGTAAATACCATATTCTTGGATTAGAACACTCAATATGGTAAGAGTCAATTTCTCCCAAATTAATTTCTGGATTTGATGAAATTCCAATCAGAAGCCCATTAATTTTATTTTGTGGAAATTGAAATGCCCATTTTACAATTTCTATGGAAATGCAAAGGTCTATAAATAGCCAAGAAAATCTCAAGGAAGAAAATTGGAAAACATACACACCAGACATTAAGCTTTCTTTAAAAACTAAAAGAACTACGAGTACAGTATTGGTAGAAGAAGAGAAAAATTAACCAATGAAACAGAATAAAGATCCCAGAAATAGACCCACACATATGTGATCACCTGATTCAAGACAAAGATACCACTGAAAACAAAAAGTATTTTCAATAAATGCTAGGTTTTTCTATTCTTAAACAGCCGGTATATCTAATCAACTTCAATAGCTCAGATATGATTTCAAATATCTGCTACTGTAGTTTAGTTCATTCTGCTGAGCTAAGCATTCCCATATTCCATTGCCTCCTGGGCATCCCTGCCATGACTCAAACATGTCCAAACCAGACCTCATCTCTATTCCTCTTCCTGACTTATTCTTGTGGTCCCTAGCTCTGTGAGTGGTTTGGGGTAGCATATCAATCTAATGTTTGAGAAAATGTGCACTGGCCTTTTGACAGTTATTTTCTCCCCCTGGAAAATTACATTCTATATGCAAAATAGGTCAGAATTGGTGAATTTTGTCAAATATTTAGTTTAGGCAATAACTCAGTCTGGGCTTTTTTCCAGGACCCTGGGCTGGCTCTGGGCTGTCCTAAGGAAATCTTTCTCAGTTTGAAAACCAACTCTCCAGCAGCATTGCCTTGTTTCCTAGGTCCACAGATGAATTTCTTCACATCTCAAGGACTCTGAAATTAGGATAAAACATTCAGGGCTACCAACATAGGTTTACAGTTGTTCGTATGGAAAATAAAACAATAATTACTAAATAATAATAGAAGAATCAACTCTGTGTTTCACATACTCACAACTGTAAACTCGTTTTGCCCCATCCTGTTGGAATCAAAGTTTAAAAAGTATATATATAAAAAACACACTTTGCTTATTTGTAAACAGAGGAGTAAGTTGTGATACTACGTATACCAGGAATACTGAATTTCAAACTTGGTAATTATTTCTTACTTTAAATGTACCATAGATAGAACATGAAAAAATAAAAGTTATCATTCCTAACTAGCTTGACTCAGTGAATAAAGCATCGGCCCCAAAACTGAAGGGTCCTAGGTTCTATTCCAGTCAAGTACAGATATCTTGGTTACAGGCTTGATCCACGGTCCCAGTTGGGACGTATGCGGGAGGCAGCTGATCGATGTGTCTCTCTCACATCGATATTTCTCTCTCTCTCTGTCTCTCCTCTTTCTCCTCCCCCCTCCTGCCCACACCACCATTCTATTTAAAAATCAATGAAAAAATATCTGAGGGTGATGAGTACCAAAAAAAGAAAGAAGTTATCATATACACAGAAGCTAGACTATCACTGATGAGCAATGCAATCACCAAAGCAAATGGAACAGAACATGGCATTTCAAAACTATCAGAGGCAAATGCCTCTTCATAGGCCAATTCATGAACCAATAGTACCCTCTTTCAGACCCTGAATGTGTTCCTCTGTTAAAATTTCTGGCTGGCTCTCAGGAGATGCTCTTTGATTTCTAAGTACACAAAAACAAAACCAGAAAACGTATGTCTTTTAGCCAAATAAGAAATGTACACAAACGTGATATTCTTTAAAGGCCTCCGAGTTGTCCTATGAATCTAAAGGTGACATAGAAGTAAAGATCATGATACATCTAATGACAAGCAACATGCTACCATGATGCTACTATAATACATGAGTAGGAAAGGTCAACGTTATTCAGAGTATCTAGGTATGAAGTCAGCTTAGTGTGTGTGAGATGCAGAAGACAATTGTGAAGTAAATGGACAAATGTATAATACTGCGAATAAGTACAAATATTTTTGTATACATTTATTTAAGTCTTTCTTCCCCTTCATACCTCTCCTCTAGAAAAGCTGCTAATAGATCAATGCTTGGTCAATAGATCAACAAAGATTTGCAAAGGTTTTCCATAGGAAGGCCTTGAAAGTCAATGTACCAGGGCCTGAATTCTAAGACACATCTTCAAGAGAACTGTCTCACTTGCTATCCAAACAGAAGCATCCTTGGATGTTCCCATCAAGACTAAGTAGATGGAGATGTGGAGCATGCCCATAGGAGACTGCGTATCGCTTTCTGGCATTTTACCTTTATTCTGGGACTGTCCTCACATCATCGGACTAACTTTTGGGAAGCAGAGCAGACAAGTTTAGGCATAATTTGGACTTGGCAAAATTCTTATGTACAATGTTTCATTCTCTAATAGGTAATATGCCTGTCCTGCTTAACTGATGGGCTCATGGTTAAATACTAATGAGGGAATATATGAGGAGGTCTTTTCCAAACTCTAACTACTATGTAAATGTCAATTTTTACCAGTGTCATCATAAAAGTATAATGATTTATAACACCAGATGTTAACACAAAACTCATCTTGAAGTATAAACACCACACCATAGCACAGGGCACATTTATAAAACCACATACAAAGGCACCCTGGACTCCTCTGGTCTAGCTGTCACACTCCAGGGGGCAAATCCAACTCTGCTCTATGGGTTGCTCAGACATTTTCAGGATTTACATTCCATCTCAGAGCTTATTCTCAGGTTTTGAATAAAGTATCATATTTCCCTATTCTTACTCAAAACACCATCTAGTTAAATAGTCCCTTTTTAAACTTAGCTGATCTAATGGTTTTGTATCAGTCTGAGGAATATGTTTCTGAAGCAATCACAGCAATGACCTAGCTTCCAAGAATCTTCCCTGACCCTCCCTGGGTTGGGCCTCCTAGCTGCCCTTTATACCAGGAGGCCCAACACATGGCTTATTCTGCCTTAGCTGAGTATATGAAGGCATTGAAACACCTGCCTTTCTTTTTTCTTTTGCAAGGAGGCCAACTATTTTGCAACACACACACTTGTTAAAGTAAGTTAATCTGTCAAATATTACAAATTTCACTGGAACATAAATTAGATAAATAAGTTTCTTTACAGACCTGGAGAATTGTTTTCAGCCAAGACATCCTAGTCATACACTTAAACTCTGAGGCCCCTGCAAGAACATGAGGGGACAGCAGGAGGCCTGGCCCCTGGCCCACCCACAAGAAAAGAAAATATTGTCCTGGCCAACCAGAACCCTTCAAAAGCATGAAATTCTCCCGATTTTCCCAGTATTTTCCCTTTCCCTATACATAAAAATTAAACACACCCAATCATGAAATATCTCCATCCTAGAAGCGGAGAAACTGCAACTCCACTTTGACAGAGTCATCAAAGGTTGGGACAGTTGGGCATTTTGTTTTCCAAACTCACTGCTGGCCCGAGGAGGTATGACACCACCATCTGAAGCACAAGGCAGCTGCTCATTTTTGGCTGAAGTTCAATATAAACCTTACAAATGGTCTGCTAGCTCTCTTTTTAAAAATAATAATTAAAAAGAATTTTATAGTTACAAAACCCACAATCTAGTGTTTTCACTATAAAGTTTTTCCTGTAGGCCAGAGAAAGCCATGTATTCCTTCAAAGTTCTGAGTCAAAAGGGTACCAGGGGGTTATTTCCACCAGAAAAATATAATGGGACAGATAATAAGGCAGATTGAAAAATCAATGGCTCATGCAGTTCCAAAGACTCACTGAACACCAGTTCTCCCTGAAATATCAAAAGATGAAAATCTAGCAACAAATAGTTTACTTTTCAAGAGGCCCTTAGTAGTTAGGTCACTGAGTATGCTTTTTTTTTAGGAGTGAAGATAAGACATCAGAAAACTTCTCATTCATTCTGAAATTTTGGTTAGTTATAAAGATACCACAGTGACTATATTTTACTTTTTATTTAGCTATTCCAACAAGAATTCACATGCAACCATCAGTGTGTATGTTCAACGCCATGATGGTCCTCCAAACCTGGCAAGTGTCCTTCCTTCTTCCTTATTTATTTTCCTCCTTAAAGATTTGAATATGCATTAGGGCCAAGTGTTGAGTGGTGTTCTCAAAACTAAAATAACTTTTTGGGGGGCAAGTTAACATTTGTTATTATTTTGATGTGCATATTTGTGATAGATCTATACACATATTTATAATTTTAGGTTGAATTAAGGTCTTTTCCTAAACCTTTGGACATTCTTAGGAAGTCAATAGAGTTCCAAGAACTAGAGCAAGAATGTGTACTTGGTTTATAAAGCCAAAGCTTGCAAATGCCTTAGAGAGCCTGTACATGTGGGGTTCCCTACCCATCTGCATTCTCTTCCTTCCACTTTTATTTTCGTATCTGATTGCCAGGTTGTCACATGCTGGTCCCACCTCATGCACACTGAGAAGTCCACAGCATTGCTAATCTACTGTACACCAGCACTCCACCCTCCCAAACTACTAAACGGACCCCTAAATACAAAGCAAAATTCAAGTCCTTGGCTTGTTTTCTGTGTGACATAGGTTTGAACTAACTGCTGTAATACTTTATTCTTCAGCCCTTCCTCTAAATATCACTCCATAGGAAGTTTTGTTTTTGTTTTTGTTTTGCTAGGAAGGCCCATGAATGTACTTGCAGTTATTTTATAAAATGACTTGGCCACATTTCAGGCAATCAGAGTAATACAGACACAGGGAAAAAAGTCCATCGTTTCCAGTATCCAAATGATAAAAAATACATTACACATACACATTCTCCGCCCCCCCCTCTCTCTCATTGACTCAAAGACATATCATGCATATGTATAATATATGTGTATGCATAAATACGTAGCCTTTTTTTCACTTGAATTAGTATCATTTGTAAGCATCCTTACATAATTTTCATGTGTGAATTTATTTTAGCCATCCTCTCCCATCATTCAAAGTAGGAACTAAACAACAGTGGGAAACATTTTATCCCCAACAAGTCATATGTTTTCCGATCACAAAGGATGCGTAGTAAATACAATGTAGTGGCTTACTTAAGAAAAGAAAACCATTTGGAAAGTCTTCAACTGTTAACAGCAAAACACCTTCCTGCTGGCTAAACACTACCATTTAGAACATGCCCCTCATCATGCCCATGGATAAGCCCTGAACTTGGATCACCTTTCACAAACATGCTCGAAGTTATATGTGACAGGGTGAGATTTGGGGCCAGCCCCACCCTTGGGCTTCCTTGAGCCTTCATACCTGTGCTGATGCTCCTGTAAGACTTGATAAATGCTGATAAGAAAAGTTTGGTTTTTAAAACTCCCCACAACACAGTCCTTGTAGATTCGGAATTCTGCAGCCGTCACCGCCTCACCCTCAGGAATCTGGGATAAGTTGAACTTGAACTCTTTGTGGTGTCGCTGGCGAGGGGAGAACTCCTTGTCGTACTCCACTATAAGATTAAACAAGAGAGAGTGACAACTATTGTTACTTGACTAGGTGCCACAGGCTCAGCTCAAAAGAAAGTCTCCCATTTTAATTCATACGTGGGTTACAGGTTACCAATGGCTCATAGAGGACTAGGGCGATGGAGAGAACATTGGCTAGGCTGTTAGGAAGACTGGGATTAAAATCCTTTATTTTACCTAAGTATTAAATAAAATTCTTACATTTTCTTTCATTTAAATACTGTACTTTAAACACTTAGTCTCACTAAGTTGCATGAAAGCAAATTATTTAAACTCTTGGCTTCTTCACAGGGATGTTGTGAGAATTAAGAAAACAACACATCAGGTGATACTGACCCTGATCCCCACCCAGTTCCCCTTCCCTCGCTTCCTGCAGCTCAGCCCCTCAGACCATCAGCAGTGGACAGGACAGGGATAGCCCTGAGACCACTTTAGGTCACGATAGTGCTGTGGGGAGGAGAGTGAGCAACGCATTTGCCTGGGCCTGAAGCTCCACATGTCCTCAAGTTGTGCCTGCTGCTCAGTGGAAGTTTTTATTGAAGTGTTTAGGATAAAGCTTCATGGAAAATGCTGCTCTGATAAAGTTCACTGCCCTCCCAGTGCGGGCGGACCCTGCATGCTGTGAACAGCTGGAGTCTCCGTTTGATCTGCACATAGAACCAAAGTATGAAAACAAAGATGAGGAAGCCAATCACTAATGGGGCAAAATTGCTATTTTCCAATGCTGTTTCTTCACACTGGGAAAGGATGGAGTCTAAAACCTGTTTGTGTGTTCTTTTAATGAAATCTTTTCCCTGCTTGTAGAGAAGCCAAATTATGAAAAACTGCAATTACTAATTACCATTTTCAGTCAGCTTTCAGATGTCTGAGTGGAGTCTGTGTGAGAGAAACGGTGTCAACCTCAGATGCTTAACCCATGCTCCTTATAAAGAAAAAGAGAGCGCCCCGCTTTCCACCATGAACCCTCGCTCTCCCTCGCGGAGCTCAGAAACCCTCTGCCCCGCTGTTCCTATGAGTTCTTTTCTGAATGGCAACAAAGTAAAATCTCATGAGCAAAGTAATCCTTTATGAGGTTTTCCCAAGGGCTTGTGAGTAGAAAAAAATCAAATTATTTGCCTTCTCTAACTGCCCACTTTCTCCCACGTGTGTTGTTCTCCATAATCACCAGAGAAAAGCTTTGGAGATTAAGCTTCTTTAAAAAAAGCCAATAACTCTTTACAAGAACCTTAGACCTTGCCGGCATTTGCAGAAGCTAAGAAAAGTTAAGCCATCTGTAGGTTGAGGTTTTAAATAAAGAATTTCCGAAATTGCCCTGTGACTATGCAACAGATCCTTTAGATTCAAGTTATCTCTCTCTTTTTCTTTAATTTTGGGGGTTAATAAAAGAACAAGCGTTGGCTTAAGTAAGAGCTTGAATATAAATAAAAAAAGGTCCAACCAGAAAGTAAACCATAGTTTAGTCCCAACAAGAGAGCAGGTTTTCTAATTAGTGGCTAAGCATGAAAAGCAATATTGTTGGAGAGTTCACCCAAGGCCACCCACACATGAGGGTGTATCACTTTCCCTAAAACTGATCTGCCTTTTAAGTTTGGTATGTTATCATCAGTGTTTAAAAGGGAATCAAATCTGATTTCCCAAAGAGACCTTCTAAAAAATAGTCGCACAGCTTTTCTAAGGGCCTTTTGGGTGCTTAAATTTTAATGTCACTTAATGAAAAAATATTTTTAAGATTCAGTTGAGAGAGAATGCTTAAGAATTCCTAAAATAAATCTCTCAATATAAACAATTAGAAATAAAAACATAGATAGTAAAGTGAGATATAAGATAGTAAAAGGTATTTCAGTTAAGGAGGAGAGAAAGGGACAGAAATGTCAGTAAATGAGAAATGTGGTAGCTAGTCTTTGGAGAGATGCACCACCTTTCTGTATTCATAGCCTTGGGTAGTTTCCCTGCCCTGGGGTGGCTCTGGGCTGGCCCTGTGACTATATTTGGACCAACAAAATGCAGCAATGGTGGTGCTGAGTGGCTTTCTATGCTAGGACGTAAGTTTTAAACTTCCTTCCATTTATGTTTCTTGGAATGCTTCAGTGAGGAGAGATAGCCACAATGTAGAAAGTCCAGCTACTCTAGAACTTCCATGCTGTGAGAAAGCCCAAGCTAACTATGCAGAGAAGCTGAGTAGTGCATGGAGAGACAAAAGAAAGGGGAGAGGGGAAGGAGGGAAGAGCCCCATCAGTCTAGAAAGCCTTAGCTGAGGCACCAGACATGTTGTAAAGATGCCATCTGAGAGGTGCGATCTAGTGGAACCTTTGGATGATTCATACCCAAGCCACCATCTGACTACAACTACATGGGGGACCTCGAGAGAGAACTACCCAGTCGAACTTAGTCATTTTCCAAGACTTTGATAATAAAGCATTATTGTTTTATGCCATTTTGTCTTGGGTGACTTGTTATACAAGAAGGAAGGGAGGACAGGAAAGAATAAGAGAGGAAGATGAAGAGAAAAGGGATATTTGACCTTGCTAGGAAGGAGAGAAATTGCATGATATTCTTAAGAATGAGGATTTCAAAATGCTGGGAGGCAACACCTATCTATCTATCTATCTATCTATCTATCTATCTATCTATCTATCTATCTATCTATAAAAGACTAAGCAACCAATCAATGGGTGGCTATGACATGCATTGACCACCAGAGGGCAGATGCTCAACACAGGAGCTGCCCCCTGGTGACCAGTGCACTGCTTAGCTGACCACAGGTGGCGAACGCAGCTGCTGCGGTGCAAGCCTCTCCCGCCTCCGCAGCAGCACTACTGAGCAGCAGTGAAGCCAGGCACCGTAGGGCCAGGATGAGCAGGGCCCAGGCTCAGGCTCCTCCCCAGCTGTCTATGCTTCGTGTACTACTACATCCTCCGAGGGGTCTCAGATTGTGAGAGGGTGTAGGCCAGGCTGAGGGACCCAACTGGTGCACAAATCCATGCACTGGGCCTTTATCTCTTCCTTCACATGTGTCTATAAGCATGTTTCAGGATTCCTTCTTATCCTGGCAAATGCTTATAGACACATGTGAAGGGAGAGATAAAAAATCTAAAAATGAGAAAACAGAAAAATAGTATTTCAAAGCCTTCATTTTATTACAATGTGAATTAGAACTAATTGCCTTATATATGCATTTTCTCATTTCTCCTCTACCAAGACATTATCTTGAAGCACTCTGAACTTTTCTTCTGCTTTTTCTTTATCCTTCTTGGCCCATGAGTTTCTGGCTGCTATCCATCTATTTTTATGTTCTTTCACCCAAACCCTTCACTCTGCGTTTTCTGAGGCCTCTCTTCTCCTCATGCCTTTTAGCTAGAAGTAGTACCACCTTCCTCACTCTACCCAAGATACCTCAGCCACCAGTCACTGGAGTTTGCTTGAAATTCCTCTTTTCTCCCCCAATTTTTTGCCTCCAATTGAATTTACATAATGCATTTTGTTAATATCTCATAGGTATAACACAAAAAACTAAGCACACTTAGGTCACTTACCCACATATGCATTTGAAGACCACAATGGTGAAATAGTAATATTTCAAGTGAGCTTAGCATTTCCCCTTCAAGTTGTATGATTCTGACTTAAATTTCAGAGTTCAAGAAGTATGAGAGAGGGCTGAGCTCTGAATTCAGCACTCACTACCTATTTTGCAGCCTCTAGCATTTGGCTTTTCAACAGTGCTGCCACCTGTGGTAAACAATTAGTAGCTAAAAGTGTTGATGAAGTGTCAAACTGCCAAGCTGGTTTCTGATTCCAGCTCCCTTTTCTCTTACTTAATGTGATGCTGAGTAAGATACTAGTCAAATTTCCAGTTATCAGTTAAATGGAAATAATAACATTTCTGAAGATTATGTATGGCAATCTATGCAAAATAGTCAATGGTAGAGGAAGTGCTCAATAAATGTTGCTTGTAATTATCATTAGCTGATATTTGAGAATCTGGTACCTCTGAGCTTAGATTATGTTGTTGCTGACTAATTCAAATTTATTCATGAATCTGTAGATAGGGCTGATTAACTTCTGCTAAATTAGTTTTTTTAATTAGAGATTCGTTCTGTAAAAAGGGCAGTAAGTGAAATCACCATATTGAGTATCAGTCCTGGTGTTTGGCTAATGAATATAGTGCTGTGTTCTCTAAGGCAATAATTCCTATAACTTTTCATTTCAAGGCCTAGTGAAAATACGTTTAATGGTGGTGACCTTACACAATGTCACCTACTTTCTCTGTTGACTGTCTGTAAGTACAGTACAACAAGATAACAAACTATGCTCTTTGACTCTATGATTTGATTCCTAAAGGTCCTCTTAACACCTATTTTTTTTAAAAAGGACATAATTGAATACATTCAATCCTTGAAATTTTAATTTAGCTTTTTAAAACTCACCCTATTCTTTCTTTTTGCCTCAGACTATATCATTTGAAATTTCAGACCAGGTCCAGACCTTTGGCCAACATGGAGGGCCACAATACTACAGAATAAATGTTAAGATTTAAGATGTAAATTATGTAATATACATACAAAAAATATAGGTAACTTATGGAGGTAACAAAGCACAATAATAAAGGACCAAGAGAACCAGCACTCAACTAAAAACTGGAACCTGACCAATGCCTAGGTAATCCTCCCTGATGCCACATCAGCCCAAATGGTACTTCCTGTCAGAACAGTGTCTAATTACTCCCTTGCCCTTTAAAAACCAACAGTTTTACTATGTGTATGTGTCACTGAATCATAGAGTGTCTAGTTTTTCTTCTATCCATTAAAGCCATCTCTCAGCCATGATGGAAGTTTTATGTGGAAAATATAGGCAGGTCACAGCTAAAAGTGAGCTAAAAGTGAAGGCAGGCTAGGCGGACGGCCACACTGTCTTCTGTGGGTAAGACATGGCTGCTCTGCAGGCAATGGGTAACAAGTGCTATCCTTCCACTCTACCTCATATAGATCTAATAAAAACATGGGCACTTTCTCAACAAGTGTTGGTAAAGATGTGGAGAAAGTGCATTGCTGGTGGGAATGTAAAATAGTGCAGCTGCTGTGGAAAACAGTGTTCCTCAAAAAATTAAACATACAATTGCCATATGATTCTGCCATTCCACTTCTTGGTACTTAGCCCCCAAAAAGTGAAAGTAGGAACTAAAACAAATATTTCACACCCATGTTCATAGCAGCATTGTTTACCAAAGCCAAAAAAGGTGGAGGCAACTCAAGTACCCATTGACAGATGAATGGATAAATAACATGTAGCGTTTACATACAATGTAATATTATTCAGCTGTAAAAAGAAATGAATTTCTGACACATGCTACAACATGGATAAACCTTGAAGACATTATGCTAAATGAAAAAAGCCACAAAGACAGTAGAATTTTGGTTGCCAGGGGAGTACTTGTTTAATAGGTGCAGAGTTTCAGTTTGGGAAGATGAAGATGTTCTGGAAATGGATGGTGGTATTGATTTCACAAGAATATGAATACATTTAATGCCATAGAATTGTACACTTAAAAATTGCTAATGTGGTAAATTTTGTTATGTGTATTATCCTATGTAAAAAAAGAGTAATATGCAAATTGACCATCACTCTAAGACCAGCGGTTCTCAACCTGTGGGTCATGACCCCTTTGGGGGTCAAATGACCCTTTCACAGGGGTTGCCTAAGACTATTGGAAAACACCTATTTCCCATGGTCTTAGGAACCAACATACCGCTCCTCGGTGTAGCAAAATGTAGCAATGTAGTTTACCATTGTCATATGAAGACTGTTACCCATGCTACACCACGATTCAAGAGAAAATTTCATTTATTTGTAATTAGAAATAAATATTTCACAATACATAATTACATATTATTTTTGTGATTAATCACTATACTTTAATTATGTTCAATTTGTAACAATGAAAATACATCCTGCATATCAGATATTTACATTACAGTTCATAACAGTAGCAAAATTACAGTTATGAAGTAGCAACGGAAATAATTTTATGATTGGGGGTCACCACCACATGAGGAGCTGTCTTAAAGGGTCGCGGCATTAGGAAGGTTGAGAACCACTGCTCTAAGACACAAGATGGCTGCCCCTATGTGAACACAAGATGACTACCACCAGATAGCTGGCAGGAAAGGGCAGCTGTGGGCAGTTGGGGGTGACCAGGCCAGCATATGAGGGCAGTTGGGGGAGACCAGGCCAGCAAGGGAGAACAGTTGGGGGGGACCAAAGACAGTTAGGGGCGACCATACTGGTAGGGAAGGGAAGTTAGGGGCAATCAGGCTGGCCAGAGAGCAGTTAGACATTGATCAGGCTGGCAGTGGAGTGGTTAGGGGGTGATCAGGCTGGCAGGCATAAGTGGTTAGGGGCAATCAGGCAGAGGCAGGCAAGCAGTTGGGAGCCAGCAATCCTCGATTGTGAGAGGGATGTTAGACCACCCATTTCAGACATCCCTCAAGAGATCCCAGATTGGGGAGGTTGAGGCTGGGCTGAGGGACACTCCCCATCCCCCTGTGCACGAATTTCATGCACCAGTACTGGAATAAAAAACTAACCAAAAACCAGACATTTTTTTACACAATCACAATGCATGATCACACCTAAGTCAAAATAATTCTTCATTGTCCTCTAATATCCAATTGATACCTACAAACTCTTTCCATATTTGTTTTATTGGAATCAAGACCCAAATGGAGTTCACTCATTATAATTGTTCGTTCTGTCTCTTTTTTTCTAAACTAGCAAATCAGAAATAGAAAAAATTCTATTAACCTCATAATGAATCTATACAAATTGTGGGACCTAACAAGAAAGCTTACCCTATTGCCTCCTTTACAGTCTCACTGAGTTCAGGCTGCTATAACAAAAATACTACAGACTGGCTGCTTAAACAACAAACAATTACTTCTTTATTATTTCTAGAGACTGGAAGGCCTGTGGGATTGGGAGCCAGCACGGCCAGGCTCGTGGTGAGGCCCTCTTTCTTGTTATGTACTCTTAGCCTTCCTTGCTACATGCACAACCATGAGAGCTCCAGTCTCTCTCTCTTCCTATAAGGACACTCATTCCATCATGGAGCCTTACCCTCATTATGTCATCTGTCTCTTTAAGTTTGACATAATCACCTAATCACCTTCCAAAGACCCTATCTCCAAATACCATCCCATTGGGGATTAAAGTTCCAACACTATGAATTATGGGGGGACACAAATACATGGTGCATAACATTGACCTTAAAGTGTCACAACATTTGTTCTGCTGCGTTTTTATTTTATGGTTTGGAATTTTTGTGTTTGTGTTCAAAAGTGACACAGGTGATGGTCTCATCTCATACAGAGTTATTAATTTTAAGTTACACTTCTTGCTTTTGGAATAAGCTCTTTTGGAGAAAATTTTTAATTACCCATTCATTCATTTTCCTGTAAACATATAAAGATATTTAAGCTATCTATTTCCTTTTCTCTCCCTCCCTCCCTTCCTCCCTCCCTCTCTCCCTTCCTTCCATTGACACTATTACAGATTCTCTGCATCTCCTCTTCATTTGCCTACCTCCACCCACGTCCTGCCCACCCACTGGCCTTGACCACACAGTCATCTGTGTCCATGAGTTATGCATATAAGTCAGTGTGCATTTTCTAAAAGTTTGTCAATTTGGTTAAATTTTTCAAATTTATCACAATAATGTTTTTCACGGTATTCTATTTTTTTAATATCTGTTCTACCTATAGTTTTTCTATTCTAATATTTGTTGTTATTGTTTATATTGTTATTATTAATCCTCAGTTGAGGATATTTTTTTCCATTGCTTTTCAGAGAGAGTGGGAAAAAGGGAGGGAGGGAGTAGGAGGGGGGAGAAGAGAATGGGGAGAGAGAGAGAGAGAGAGAGAGAGAGAGAGAGAGAGAGAGAGAGAGAACGAACCCCACTGGGGCAGGGAAGGAACTTGCAACCCAGGTGCATCAGGTACATGCCCTTGACTGGGAACCCTCTAACCACTGAGCACATAGGCCAGCACTAATTCTAATATTTTTACTTGTGGATTCCTTTTTTCTTGATTCATCTTATTGGAAGTAATTTTCTTTTTTCTCTTTCTCATTGCTGTTTAATTTTATTATAATAAATGTATTTCTTAAAAAATCTTTATGGTTGAAAGTATTACATATACCCTCTTTCCCCCCCCCCCCCATTGACTGCCTCCAGCCCATCCCTGCCTCCCACCCCAGACCTTTACCACACTATTGTCTGTGTCCATGGCAATAAAGATATTTTAATAGAGGTATTTTCTGAATATCATCCCACAAAGTCTGAAATATTCCAATTATAGTTGTCTAAAGGAAAATAAATATATCATCTATTTTAACTGAAAATATAAAATAGAAAAGAAAGAAGAGATAGGAAAGAAAAAGAATAGAATAATCTCTATTTAATACATTTAAGAATAGTCACATATTCATTATTTTTTGCTAACCGGACTCACTCAATAGTTAACTCAAATTCTACATTTTCCAAATGCAACATGCTTCTTCTTATAGTTACATATCCAAGTTGAAAACTTGAAACTCTTTCTTTTAATTGCCATTCCATCAGCTACTGTAAACAAGTGTTCATGCCATGACACACGTTTATTTAATTGTAGGCAACAGGAAGAGTTCTGGCTAGCCTTCCAGGGCTGGACCTATGGCAGCCTCTTGACTTTATGCTGCAAGCATACACCACTCAATCGTAATGGAGATACTCAATTGAACTCTCCAACTCATGTTTTAACCACAGTGAGATGACAGACTGCCCTCCAGGAGTCACCAGATATTTCTAAATACTTGTATTAATGTCCTAGAAAAATCACAAATACCAAGAAGAATCTATTTTCCTGGCTGCCATGCTCCAAGTGACATTTTTCTAAACTTTACTTTTATTTAAAATAATTATACCGTCCCACAGGTAGCTTCAAAACATAGAATGGATTTAAAAAAAAAATAGAGAGATCCCATGTAACATATTATATAACCGAAGAACACTGGCATTATACTTTAACCACACACCATACTCTGCTTTCACCATTTTTACATGATTTTTGCTATGTGTGTATATAATTCTATGACATTTTATCACATGTATAGATTTCTATAACCTCCACCACAATTCAGACACACCGTGCAAAGCCACTCCTTGGGCCTACCCTTTTATCCAAATGGCTTTTCAAACAAGGCCTAGCTTCTACCTTCTAAAGAACTTTAAGACAACAATAAGTGACTATGTATCTCGTTAATAATAAGGGTTAATCAAGTCATTTAAAAAAAACTTATTTTAGAACCATTCTGACACCCAAACATAGGTATTAACATCAGTCAGGTTGGGAAGAAGTGCAATAGCTACAACCATACATGTCTGAAAATGGAAATAAGTCATAGGCCTCAGCTAATGAGAGAATACACTTAGGACCTTAATAAATGTGTCTTGAGGAAAGACTGAAATGGAATAACTGCAGCCTTGACAGAGTTCCATTAACATCAAATAACCACATTTGTGCCTACCTATACGACTTACAAAGAAGCAATCAGACCACATTTAGTGAAAATCAATATATACAATATGCAATGAAGAATAAGTTTAGCACCAAAGAGAGAAATATAGACTCACCTACAGTCTGATTCCAATGGGAGAGCAATAACCGGCAGAATATCCTCCCTGACTGAAAGAATATATTCGTTATCCCAGACCTCCCATTTCTTTGTAGATGACCCTGTGTCTCTCATTGATTGTATAACGCCTTGGTCCTCGGTGTGCTGGAGCTTCCCTGTGGGCTTCTTTTTATTTAGTCTGCCCAGATTACACAGTACTTCGTGAATCTGTGGATTCCTATCTTTCATCAGTTCTGGAAAATTCTGAGTCATTAATTCATCAATGAGGGCCTCTTCTTCATTCTCTTTAGTGTCTCCTTTAAGAACGACAATTAAATGAGTATTAGACTTTCTTGTTCTAATTTCCATGTCTCTTAACTGTTCTTCTATATCACTGATCTCCTTGTCTCTTGGCTGGGCAGTTTATTTAGGTCTATGGACAAGTTCACCAATTCCTTCTTCAGCTGGAAGGTATATTAGTTTGTCATTCTGGTGACTTTAAAAAGAAATTCCAATAGCTCCATTTGTTATTGCTGTGTGGTCACTTGATCACTTTACTTTCTGTGCATTTCCTATGTAGTTGTCTGACATTTTCTCTTACTTGGTGTCTGTTTCCTAGTATGTAAAATCCTTGGGGAACTTAATCTGCATAATTTCCATCCCATCTCTCTGATGGCTTTCATTTTGATGGTTTACTTATTTCCTTGTGGGTTCGGAGATTTTAAAGTAATTTTTGATTGAAAATAATCTTGGATGTTTAAATTGGTGTTGCTTTTCTCTCCTCGAAAGACATATGTTTCCTTTTGTGAGGAACATGACCACCCTGGAACCACTTATGTCCTGTTGAGGACCCTGGCTTAATTTGGGAACCTGTGGAGCAGCTTGCCCACAGGCTGGGACCTGGAGCTGGTCTCGTGATCTCCAGTCGTGTTGGTATTTGCACTCCCAGAAACTTGGCTTTTCTGTTTGTTTGCTCACAGTCACATGCCCAGGGGAGTCCTCAAAGATGGCCCTGAGTCCCTGACATTCATGCTGTAGATATACTTGCCCCTGTTTATCCTGGATCTAGTCATATGTCAGCAGGAGGGCCTTACAAATTATCTGGTCTACAATCCTTCCAGAATTTGAAGGCTTTATTTTATCATGTGTGTTTAGAAAATAACATTTGGAGCAAATCCCTCTTAACTCCTAAAGATAATATAAAACTTACCTAATGTTTGAAAAGTTTACATTCTCATCTCAGAGAAGTCCCAGAAGACAGGTGAAGCAAATATTTCCATTCTCCTATCAAAGAAATTTGAGTCCAAAAGCAGTTAAGGGGCTTTCCTATACCACTCACTTCTATGATTTCAACTATTATTTTTATGCATCAGCCTTTCACAATTCCACATCCAACTCATTGTGCTCTTTTACTGCTAGGTAGAACTCTTCATCTAGATGCTGCTCGTGTTCTTGAAGCCACATGTACAAAATGGAACTCACCACCTCCCCCCTTAATTACATGCCCCTATAGCTACAACTCTGCCCATCTGGTCACTCTAGACTGGACAATTAATCGACAACTCCTGTTGACTTTACCTTCCAGAACTTTACTGTCCAACACAGGAGTCACTAGCCAGGTGCAATTATTTAAATGTAAACTGATTAAACATGAAAGTTCTGTTCCTTAGGTGCACTAACCACATTTGAAGTATTCTGGAGCCACATATGACTGGTGGATACTAGTCATTGTAGACTTCCATCATTAGAGAACATACTATTTGGTAGCATTGTTCTAAAAAGTTCTCTAACCCACCTGGGCCTGCCCCTTCGTGACCACTGCCTTTGTGCAGAGCCTAGTCCTGCTGCCTCCAGTTTTGTCTCTTGTCCATCCATTCTCCATTCTGCAGCTAGTAGCATGGTTACAAATCTGACCTTGTAACTTGTCTGAGAGCTTTCAATCTTCTTCCCCCAATCGCCTTCCAGCCTCATTCCTCACCTTTCCCCGCCTTGAATGATACTCTTGGGAGACATTAAACTGCCATTTTTCTAACCACACTTCCCAGGACCTCAGGCCTTTGCCTTACTGATATACTCTCCTTGCCCTTTAAAAGGTGTTTCCCTCCTTCACCTCCAGGACGAAGCCCATGTACAGACCCCAGTTTTGAAGCAGCAGCACTACAGCCCAGAATACCAATTACAAGTGGCTTCGCACTCTGAGTTCAGGATGCAGACTCCAAGCATGGTACATTTTAAAAGGCAGAGAAAAGAAATTAATCCTCTCAAATAACTTCAATTATACTCAAGCCATATCACAAGGTCATTACATACAAAAAAGATGGAATAAATTTTTAAACTCCATCTTTAATTTAGAGAAACAGACCTCTGACTCTTTTATTCTTTTTTATTAAGGTGAAGTGACATTTATATATTAAAATAAACCATTTTATAGTGAACAATTTAGTGGTATTTAGTACATACACAATATTGTGAAACCACCACCTCTATCTTGTTCCAAAGTATTTCCATCACTTGAAAAGAAAACCCACAGCCATGAAGCAGTAGTTCACTATTCTCTCATCCCCTCACGTCCTGGAAACCCACAATCCATCTCTACGTATTTGCATATTGAGGATATCTCATATGAATGGAATCATACAATCCTTGGTAGCTCATTTTGTTCACTTAGCATGTTTTCAAGGTTTATCATTAGTGCTAGCATGTATCAGTACTTGATATATATTTATGGCTATGTGATATTCTATTGTATGTACATACCACCTTTTGTTTATCCATTCATCCACTGACAGACATTTAGACTGTTTCCACCATTTGGCTATTGTGAATGTTGCTTCTATCAACATGTGTGTACATGTATTCAAATGTTTTTTTTTAATTTATCTGAGTATACAAGGTGGGGCAAAAGTTTACACTTGCTCATATAAAAAATCTATAATAATAAAAGCATAATATGCTAATTGCACTGGATGTCTGGGGCTGCAAGGGAAGCCTGGGTCCCCGGAGCCAAAGGTAAGCCGTTGCCAGAAGCCAGGGAAAGGAAAGCCTACTCTTGCATGAACTTCGTGCATCGGGCCTCTAGTAATGTAATAATTAATAAACAATAATATTACAATGATAAACTCTGTTTCACATAGTCACAACTGTAAACCTACTTTTGCTCCACCCCATATATCTCTTTTATTCCCTTTTGTTTTTCTTTGTCTCTCCTTCTGGGCCTCTGATTCCCCAGAGTTACTGTGAGAGGGAATGATAATTATCCATCCGGGTTTAATCACAAGGCTATGATTAAACACACGGGCGATCAGCTAAGCACCCTCCTCAAGGTCAGGCTACACAAGACATCTGAATACAAAGAGGTTGGAGAATGAATGAGTGTTGAACGTGCCCAGGACAGTCTCTGGCACATAGTGGGTTTGCAACAAATGTTTGCTTGGTCTGATTATAACAAGGTTAATCTAGGGGAATGGCAGCAGAGACCTCCAGAAGGAGAAATGAACAGATGCTGTAGACCAAAAGTCAAAAGGGGAAAAGGACACCTCCAAGGTTGACACGGTGGGGCAGGTGACGAGAGAGAATGGAAATCAAGCACTGATGAGAGATAGAGTCTTGCCAGAAGAAATCCTGGGAACGTTGAAGAGAGAGGAACCCTAATCAAATGGCTATTGTTCCCTTTTTTGAAAGTCAGGAGTATAGTAAGCAGGAAAGAGCGCAGGAGCAATAGGCTGAAAGGCAGCAAGGGCTCTTTCAGCCCGTCAAGTTCCTTAACTGTTAACTTACATCATCTACAGAGTGCACATGACATTCGGAAACAAAGGCAATATTATTTTAGCATTTGTCGGAATGTGATAGCAATAATCATTCATTATGGATCCTGCCTGTGTTTACTGATTTGGTGACCAGCCACACATAAAGGGCTCTGTGAATACTGCTAGGGCTACAAAGTGCTAGACGATGCATCTTTTTATTCAGAGCATTACTTGCAGGACCACTATCATCCTTCATATACACCCTAACCTGCCAATAAATTGTACTGCTTCCATCAACACTTCTGCAGAGACACAGAAAGAACAAGAGCAAGAGCATGAACAAAAACCACACACTGAAACATCAGTCCTTAAATAATTGGGGGTTGAACTATGTTAGGCAACAGTTTCTCTTGTTGGGTGGCAGCTTAAATAAACACGGAGTCCTGCCTTTCTCCACAGTGGTGTTTTGACCATGACAATGGAGCTACTTGATTTAATGAAACATTCCTGTTCTAAAACTTAAAAGTAACTGACAGGCCAACTCCCTGCTTTGGTTCCCAGCGTTACCAGGGTTTCATATTCCTATCAAGTTACACTGCATCAGATGACCTGTTATTATTTTCAGCATAGAAGTGAGCATGCCAAACACGGGACATGGGGCAAGTCCTTTCTCGTGATTTCTTCCAACCTTCCCTCCACATGATTGGTCCAGGGTGGCCTGACCCCGGGGAGCAGGGCTAGCACTCATCCCTCCTCAGGGACATCTATGTTTGGCCCTCCCTCCTCAGCTCGGCAACATACCTGTGGCCACAGAAAAAGAAAGTGCAGGTGTGTTATTGCTGAGGCTGGAGCTTCCCTAGAAAATGCACCCCACCCGAGCAGGGCATTTTGTCGTGTTCCTTTATGTGCCACAAGTACCTAAAACAGTGCCTGACATGAAATGGTGCCCAGGATGTTTGCTGAATGCATAAGTGATGGGGCCACACTTCTCCTGGCCTCAGCAAAGGACAGACACATGACCCTTTCTTGGGCAAACTGACACTTGCAGTTCTAAACCAAGATGTGACCACAGCTGCAGAGGCGTGGGCCAGACATGAGCAGAAGCCCCGCAGTTCTAGAGACTGGACACCGCCACCCCGAGGGCACGACCTCTCCATGGCATAGCCATGGGCCATGAACACACAAACATAGGAAAGGGCCATTCCTTTCCTTTAATAGGCAAAACTTGGATCCCCACATCCTTGCAAAAACACAACAAAATGCTTCTCTCTGGACTGTTCTTAGAGAATAGCTTCCCTTTTCTGGGGCAACAAGCCTTTGTGGTCTCTTTTGAGCAATGACTCTACTAGTATATTTAGCCCTGCCTGGTTCGAAGTGTTTACAGGCAGTGCTTCCTAAGTTAACAACACTCATCAAGATTAAGCATTTGAGTGTATGAGTTGACAAGCAAAAAATGAGTAATAGCAAACACCAAAAACCCAATAAAAAGCTTATGAGAGTAGGAAACATACTGCCTTATCCTTCCCATCTTCCTGCTCCTACTATTAAACAAATCAACAAATAAACGTAACTTCTGAGTTCAGAGAACAATCTCAGGTGAACAACGTAATTCCGTGGGCAATTAGTATTATCCATAAGACTGAAATTGACTCCAATCCATCAAAGTGCTTTGGGGTACTCATGTCTGGATGATGACAGCGGGCAGTATAAAGTGAGGAAGAGAGAACTAAGCTGGGAAACAGTTGAGTGTGACAGATTTGTGGCATGCACTTACTTGTATTTTTCATTTGGTTCTGATTTACTAATTAACAAACGGGGCAAGAAAAACACATTTGGGTTGAGTTGGAACCTTATGCTCTCACAACTCATCTCCACTTCCTGGAGCCTTCAATGAAGTAATAATCTTGGATTTGTTGCTCTGCAGTAATTTCCATGTCTAACAAGGCCTTGTCATTTCAGTGCAGGATGGAGTGCAGGATAAACCAGGTTTGGGGGAGAACTCTCCTCTAAGTATACTGAGGAGAGGCAGGGGAGGCAGGGGAGGCAAAGGAGCAACAAAGTGACAAGCCAAAGGTTTCTCAGTTACTCTCTTTCCCTCTTCTAATTCAAAACATTAGACTTTGTTATTGGTGCAGCACCAGAGAATACATTCTTTGCTCCCGTGATTCACTTCATTTTCCTGAGAACACAATGGAGAGAGTATCTCAGTGTAAAGTTACTGATTTGCCTCTAGATTAAGTCCAAGCTAAACTGCTCACTTCACATTTTGTTTTCCCTGAAGCGCAGCAGGTCCACATAGTGGGTGAGTCCACAGGGCCGGTGGCTCTCCCTGCCAAGTCACAAGATCTTGGTTCTTTCAGGATCTCAAATCACAGATGGATGAGGCCAGCAAACAGGCTTGGCAAAAACGGGCTTGGGAAAGAAGCAAGGAGAGACATTCAGTTGGTGGGAAATCGCCACGGACATTTGCCCTGGGTTTTCAGATTCACCCAGGGCGATGATTTATTTGGACCAACACTGCAGCCTCATTAGGGCACTGAAATGAACGAAAGTCATGTTTCACAGAAGAAAAAGAGACAGGTGAGAAGAAATGAGTGGAAAGGGGCTGCCCGGGATCCCGCAAAAATCAGGATGACAAGTCTGGCTCCCTCTTAATGGGCAATTGTCCTAATGCTGTCCTCTCCACACAGGTGGCTGTGTGGCCCGTGCACAGGTGGTAGAGTCGTATGCCCACCTCGGATCCTCCACACCACGCTGTCCCTGGACTCTCTCTTCCTGTCCAGTATTGAATGATCAGTCAAACGGAGTCAAAAAGAGAGTCGGAATGAGAAAAATCAGGGGTGGTTATTCAAACTACCTTTGATCACTAGTGCCTTCCCCACAAAACCTTCCACCAAAGCAATTAGCAATCAGCGCAGTTAATGGGCTGAATTTTAATCTTTCACTTTTAATAGCCTTCAAATGCCTGGAAGTTGGCAGTAAGGAGCCCAGTGCAAAACAAACCATGAATGAAATAACAGCCCTCAGGAGATTCTAACCCCAGGCTGGCAAAGGCATTTCCATAGAGCCTTCCAGCCTCCTGAACTCAGCTGCATCCTGAGGCTTAAAAGCCACCTGGGAGATATCAAAAGCACCAAAGGCTGTGCCACACGGGAGAGTCAGACCAAGAGACAACGAATGTGAACGCTGCAGTAGAAAGGATTTGACTCCGCTGGAAGTGACCTGCCGCATAACAGAAAAAGGAACTGTAGCCTTATAACTCCTGTAGACCCAGAAGGAAGTCCAGGCAACTGGACTTGGAAATAGCGAGATACCAACATATAATAACACAGCACAGCCACCACCAACCAGCCCCAAACCTCCCTGAACAGTCCAGAAGGACCCAGGATACCTGAGTCCACCATCTCTGAGCTCCTCCTCAGTCCTGTCCCAGCTGGAGAGCCTCTGACTGTGACCAGACAGAGCCAAGAAGGGACGGGAAATAGGAAGTGTCCCTGCAGAATGTCAGAGCTACGTGAGAGCTGGTTAGGGACCCTGCCTCAAACAAAATGCTGATAGGGAAGAAAAAGGAGACTGGAGAATGTTGTCTAGGAGAGGTGGCCACTGGATTATGATAGATTGAGTCTGTGATATCCATGTGGTTAGAAGCAGTGCTTGGGAAAACACTTTGCCTCTTAAAACCACTAAAGTTTTAAGTTACCAGTTAGCACGTATGGCCAGATGTTATCATGACCTGACAATGTCAACAAAGGCCAGGAAAGGAATCTAGAAGACAGGACTGTGGGTTAAAGTTGCATATTTCCAATGGTGCAACAGAGGTGTGAATCCCAAGACCAAATGCCTGGGATTCACTGGAAAAGTCACCTGCATGTCTTGGCTCCATCCACGAGGAGCTAACGGTGTCACATAGTAAGCACCTCCATTTTTCACCTTTTCCCATCTCAGTTTAATGATTTTAGAGAGAGAGAGAGAGCAATACTGTGAGAAACATTGATCCATTTCCTCCTGTATGCACCCCAAATAGGGGCTGAACACCCAACCTGGGTCTGTGCCCTGACTGGGAATTGAACCCTCACCTTGCCAGGGCCCATTTCTGTTTCTTCATTGGCAAAGTACTGGAAATACCAACACATCCCACCTGAAAGTAAGGTGTGATGCTAGTCACCAGTACTGAAAACAGAATTGAAATATACATGTTTCAGAAGAGGCCAACACCCAGTACTCACCTAAGAAAAATCACTAAATTCAACAAATACTTACTGAACATCTATCATCTACAGGGCATGCTAATAAACCTTTGGGATTATCAGATCATCTTCTATCTAGCTCCTGTTTACACATGAAATAATTTTAAAGGCCATTAATGGGTTTTTAAAGATATATACTACATAGGATCTTGCTGATTAATTGGATATTCATTGAAGGCTTCTCACACCCACTCCACATCCCTGAAATAAATTGAAAGACTGAACAACAACTTACTAACTTCCTTCCTGTACAGGTTTGACAGAGGGGGGAAAGAGTCTTGTAGCAGTGGCATCACTTCTTAGAAGACTCGCAGGGCCACAGGGAGAAGGCACCTGTGACTCCCTGACTCTCACTCAAAAGTGATATGAAAAGAGCACCAAGAGTTCTATCCAGTCAGCCAGTCATGGCCTTTAGCTGACAGCATCATTATTACATCATTTCTTGAATTCTTCCTCTGAGCTCAGAGTCACACCTGCCTCCAGAACACCAGCAATCCCTTCCTGCTCCGTCCTGGAGACATCCTCCATCCTCAGCTGCTCGCCACCTCCAGGGCCACCATCTGTTAGCCACAATACTGCAGTGGCCACCTGATTGGTCTTTCCAACCCCACTTTGCTCCTACAGCCTGTTTTCTACATAGCGGCCACAATGACCTTTGACAAATATGAGCCAGATGATGTCATCCCCAGGACATAAGTCTCTCCTGCCCTATCTCTCAGAGCAAAAACCCTTCAAGAACGTAACTCAGAATCTGCAGGGTGGTACCCAAAGCCCCGGCTTGCTCTCTGCCCTTACTTCATGCCACTGAATAAGTTTTCAGTAGAGTGGTCCTGTGAACCCCCCAAGTGCCGTCGCCACAACTGTGCACCTGCTGCTTTCCCAGCAGAGGCGGCCTGACCCCGACAGCCAAGCAGCTCCCTCTCTCCCTTCTCATATCTGCCTGCTCATCAAAGCCCTCCCTCGGAGAAGCCTTCCCTGACTAGTGTCCCCTTAAAATGCATTTCATTGATTGCTGCATTTGTCACCACCTGACATTATACTGACTTTATTAATTGGTTACCTGCCTCCTTCACTAGAATGCGTGTTCATCAGTGCAGGACGTTTGTCTTGTACGTTTTTATATCCCATGTGCCTAGAGCTGTGCATGACACATGGTGGATGGGCAATACTTCTTTTGAATGGATGAGTAACCACCTAGATTTTGCTTTCTTCACTGGCTATATGGAGGTCATGAAAGCTCTGCCTCCTAGAGCAAGTCAGTGTTGCATGAGATGACAGATGGGATGCACTTTGAAAGGTATAAAGTGCAATATTCTGTCAGTGAAAGAAAGATATTACAATTTTCTGTTTTCCCACCTGCCTTGGAACAAAGCAGAGTCAATAACTCAGTCAGCATCACCTCCTACAATGAGTTGCAGGCAGTCAGAATCACATCCTGGTGGTGCCTGAAATTTAATTATTTTTCTGTGGAAAACGAAAATTGGGAGAATATAAGTAAAATAATCTAAGTTACTAAATGTCTTAGAGAATGTTGAGCCTTCCTGCTGTGATATGCAAATTTCATATTGAGAAACTGAAAAATGAATCAAGGCCAGAAGAAGGGAGAGGCAAACAGCACCGATTCAATGTGTGCAGAGGCCCCGTGGTTCCAGAACCCGAGGAACCCTGGCTGCAGTCTCCAGCATCAGAAGCCTTCTGAATGCTGGTGCTGATGACTCTGGAACTCGGTTTTTGAAAGCCACACCACAACTTTGGTAATTTGTCCCATTTTGCTTCATCTTGTAGAGCTGTTCCCAGAGGAGTGGTAACCATTAGGAGGGAGAATCTAAATTCTAAAAGGTGGTGAGAAAAAGGAGTGTGCAGGGGTTGACAGCGCAGGAGGAAGAGGAAGGGGAACCCCATGACCTCAGAATGGGATGAGGTTGAGGGATGGGAGGAGGGTGTTTCCACATGCTCCCAGGATGGAAATGAATCCCACAGAAATAGGTCAGCACGCAGCAGGGCCTCAGGTGGTGACCTGGTGGGAGAGGAGGTGGGGTTGGTTGTGGGCTCAGGTGTTGGAGGTAGCAGGGTAGAAGGAAAGCTTCTGGGCCCTGATGGGATATACCTAGCCAGCACTGCACAAGGCAGACAGAAGGAAAGACCCATGTTCTGCAGATTGCCCGCCCCCCACCCTCTGTCAAAGGCCAGGACCCTAAAGAGTCCTTTCCACAGTCAGGCCCTGGTTACAGAGGGTCTAGTGTGCAGTTGAAATCCATAACCTTAAGCCCTTTGTTAGGTTAAACCTCATTGTCTGCAACTCTTCCTCCTCACATTCCAAACAGCCAAACCCCTTTACAGATCACTCTTTACTGTGCCTAGTGTAGAATATTCTCAAAGTAGAGAATGGCCTGTTTAAATGAGAATATATTGAACACTCATTGTGCCAGATAGTTTGCAATGCGATGTACACGTACTATCCTATTCAGTCTTCATAATCCCCACATTGATAGTCACTGTTATTGTAGCCATTGCTTGCGTGGGAAACAGACTCTCAAAGAAGGAAGTAACCTTCTCAAGGTCATATGATTGATCGGGTCAGAATTGGGACTTGACTGCAAAACCCATGCAGTGATCATTGCCACGATGCCTGCAGGCAGCCAGGGAAAGGTTCTGGGAACACACAGATGGCAGAAGAGCTGTGATGAGCACAATGCAAGAACCCTAGACCCAACCTTTGATCTTTCACTTGGCTAGAAGCCAGCCCTCAGCCGGACCTGGGGTGGTCAGAGTCCCAAAACTCACAGATCCTGGCTCCAGCAGGCAGATGTGGATGGAGGACCAAGGCAGAGACTTCTGGAAAGCCTAGGTGTCCTGTTCAGCTCAAGAAGGCAGAGGTTTCCCTGGAAGAAAGGAACCTCTGGAGCAACACCCCACAATAGGCAGGATTCTGTTCAATGGGACCAAGGTCCTGGGGAAAATTAAAGATAAAAAAAATGAGCAAATTAGCCCGTCTGGAATGGCACAGTGGTTGAACATCGACCTATGAACCAGGAGCTCTGGTTGGATCCCTGGTCAGGGCACATGCCTGGGTTGTGGGCTCCATCCCTAGTGGTGAGGAATGTGCAGGAGGCAACCAATGAATGATTCTCTCTCATCATTAATATTTCTATCTCTCTCTCCCACTCCTTTCGTCTATGAAATCAATAAAAAGATATTTTTAAAAAAATTAAAGTATACCACTTAAGTGGACCACAAATGTTCCCAATTTCACCAACTCTTAACAAATTTCTCAAAGAAGGTGTTAAAATGCTCTCAGATAACTAGAAATATAGTTGGTATGCCTCTCTTCATCTAATAAAGATATTATTCTCTGTAGTCCAATTAATGGTAACTTTGCTACTGAAAAAAAAAGTGCAGTTTCTGTTTCCGGTTGAAAATCACAGAATTACCTCAACTCCAGCTGGAAAATAGAAAAGCAACATTTAGGATTGAAAGACTGTTTTCATTTATATGCTGAGTTTAGGAAGAATATTGTAATTATAAGAAAATACAATTAAAGAGGATTTCTGGAACAGATCTTAATTCATTCGCATAACTGGGCTCATTCTGATCTTGTAACATTGCTGGGACTTTCTCCATAGAGCCCTCCACCTAGCCAACTTCAAGCTTGCCAACTTCAAATGTAAAGAACTGCTAAATATCAAGATGTGATGTAAAAACTACTATTGTTAGGTATGCGATCACTAAAAAAATAGCACTTCTTAAAGATGAATCCTTTTGTTGTTGTTGTTTAGAGAGAGAGACAAAGGGAAAGGGAAGGGAGAAAGGGGACATCAATGTAAGAGAAAACATTGACTGGTTGTCTCCAGTACATGCCCCAACCAGCACGCCCCAACCAGGGCAGAGTTTGGCACTCTAACCAACTGAACCACACCTGCCAGGGCAAGATAAATCTTTAAATAAGATGTATAGTGACCATTCATACTGGTTTTCATAAGACTGAAAAATTTTCCAGAGCACAGGGAAAAACTGGAGAGTCTCAGACAACCTAGGACAAGCTGATCACCCTACTGCCATACAATATCTAGTTCAATAAAGCCTCAGACTCTGGAAGATGCCAGATTCGAGATCACTCATGTACACAATGTATGTCTGCACACATGCACACACACGAGTCACACATAGTCACTGGTACTCACACACATACACAGAATTACAAACACACATGGTCTTGGTCACAGCTGGTCCCATTCTTTCCCTTATTTTCCTCTGCAGCCAATTCTCACAATTCACCTTGTCATCATGTTGCTCCTTCTAATTATGCATATTCTTATGTCTTTCATCTGGCTGGACATAGACAATAACATCCTTTTCTGAAATCTGAGAAGACCAGCTTGTCAATTTCATGTTTAAGCTTTTAGAAAATGCAATTATCAGCTCATTAAGAGGTTCTCCTTTCCCAGATCATGGTGGCCTTTCCCCTTTTTTTGAGATTCACACATCTACAAATGACCCCTGACCCAGCTGACCCTGACAATTGTATGTGCCGAGGTCCTGAAGGTCACGAGCAGCTGTATCCTGTTCACAATGGGGACCCAGGATATGGAGCAGGGCTCCGGGACCCCAAGCCCTGATGTGGTACCCTCCTGTGAGGAGAAGTTAGAGCTCTGGCTCCGGGGACGAGGGGCGGGGGGCAGCCCAGCCAGCAAGAGCACTTCCCTGCCGGCTGGCAGCGATTAGGGTGTAATCTGTAATCTGTAATCGTAGTGTTTCTATGAATGGAATCCTCTTCAAGCACCAGCGACAGTAAAGAACTTGCTCCAGTCTGTATGTTGACAATGAGCAACTGAAACAAAGATGTCAGTTATTGCCTCCAGCTGCAAGCAAGTGGAGGGTGGGGTGGGGGGAGGAATCACAATGACAAGTGCTGAAGTATTCCACAAGTGGTGGTACTGAGTTAAGTAACAGGGTTCTACAGGGAGTATTACAGATTCCAAAATCTCTTCTGTTTCTTCCCCAAATACTCTCCAACCAAATATAAAATGTCCTAGAAGCATAAAGCGAACACAATGTTGTCACTCTTGACTTAAAGAAGAAGTGTTCAGGAATGCTATTTTATTCTTCTATGGCAGTGAGATTATGAAATCACAGAAGCTGCCCTGGCTCTAATTTGTATGTATTTGCTTAATTTTGATCTACTGCAATTCTTTGTGTTTTGGAAATTCTGAGAAAAATCAGCAGAACAAAAACAGTCTAAGCCATGGGTTAGGTCTATTTAATGCTTTTCCTAAATTTTTCAAGGAAACAGTCCAGTATAAATGTGTGAAAAACACACCAAGGAAACCAAACACCAATGTCCAGGCATAGAGATGTGATCTAAATGCATCACCTGCTGGACCCCTATGTGGTTGCCCACAATAGGCAGGGACTAGCTGGATGAGTAGCGTGAAGCAAGCACTGAGCACTCTGGACCTGATTTCCTCACTTTGAGATGGAAGGTGGCTGGCTGGACAAGATGATTCCCAAGCCCATTCACCCCAACACTGCATTCCTGTTATTACAGAGGTGTTTGGGATATGATATTATAGTCAGCTGAAGGTTACATAAAATTTTAAAAACACTTCTAATTCAGCCTTAAGCATGAGGCAGCTTCCTGCCTTAATAAATATCCTATAACACATCATTACTAAAGGCACAGGCTCCTGCAGAATGCCAACACTGAAGGAAGAATATTATAATTATAAGAAAATACAGTGGCCACTGAGAAAGGCAGATGAGAAGGAAAAGTGTCTTCCAGCTGAAAGAACCCTGAAGACAGAAGGACCCCAGGATCAAAGCAGGTGCCTAGCTCCCTTTTCTTACCAGAAAAAATAAAAGTGTGTGTGTGTGTGTTGGGGGGCGGGGAGGCGCGGGTGGATGGTGGGGAGGGAAGGCAGCGGGTAAGAATCAAATCAGCTCATTGACATATCTAGAAGCACTTTACAAAGTTCAAAGGCCAGGCCTTATTTTCAAACTAGAGGAAGTCTCTGGCCAAGGACCACCTAAATGTTTTCTCCAGAGTGAGAGTTGGTTTCTTCAGAGTGGACATGGTGGTGGGGAAGGGGTCCTACATCTTTGTTTTCAAAGTTGTCTCTTTCTGCTCTAAGAACAGTTCAGAATAATAGACAATCCTGATTAATGGAAGGATCTGATCTCAGTAATTGAAGCATTGCTGAAATAAAAAGGCCAATCAGCCAATAACCAGTATTAGACATACTAAAGCAATAACTTTGTGCTTATATAGCACTCTGTAGTATTTTCCCTTAATGTTATAGTGAATTTTCTTTTTTAACCTAATCTGTGACCCCTGTAGTAAAACCTGGTACAATGGAACAAGTAAAACCAAAACTGCCACCAGCAAAACAGATGAACTATACTGTGATATGCTAATGCTCTATAATGGAGTTAAACTAATCTGTCTAAAACAGTAGTCGGCAAACTCATCCGTCAACAGAGCCAAGTATCAACAGTACAACAACTGAAATTTCTTTTGAGAGCCAAATTTTTTAAACCTAAACTTCTTCTAACACCACTTCTTAAAAAAATACCCAGGCCGTGGTATTTTGTGGAAGAGCCACACTCAAGGGGCCAAAGAGCCACATGTGGCTCGTGAGCTGCAGTTTGCTGACCACTGGTCTAAAACAAGGGTCAGCATGAACAGAAAACATAATCATGGTTGGGACTTTAATTTAGAGACATCCCACTGAGAAAGATTCTCTCACACTTTGCTTTAACCTCATTTCCTCCCAACCCCCCAGAGTTACCATGGCTGAATGTATTAATACTTTCCTACTTATTAATTTTACTTTGGGCTAGAATCTAGTCATACCAGTAGAGAAGCACTGGCTTTTGTGCTTAGACAGATCTGGGTTTAAATTAAGCTCTATCACTTATCAATTAGTGTGTCATCTAAGAGCCATTTTACTTCTGAGTTGCTTGCTTATCCTTAAGATGGGGAAACTTCTATTCTGGGGATTGTTGAGAGGATTAAGGACCCAGGCATTGAAGAAATGGAAACTTCAATCCCTTTCCCCAACTCTTCTACTTATTTCTCTCATTTCCCATTCTTTCTTCTTCCTTTCTCAATATATTTGTCAGGAAAACATACACACAAGCTTTCCTAGCAATCTTCCATCCTACTAATGGATGGCTTTGCATCCTAGAGGGCAAGATTTCCTTAGGACCTCAATGAGGGAAATACCCTAAATAATAAAGAGCTAATATGCAAATGGTTGTCACACCCTCATGTCCTCACTGGAACTGCTCAGACACTCAACACTGGGAAGAGAGGAATGAGGACCAGCCAGGCACAAATGAGTTTGAGAGAGAGGAATGGGGACCAGCCAGGCTTCAGCCCTGGAGAGGACAAGCCACCTGCCCCATGATCCGGGGCGCCTGTGGCTGCAGCCTGGGCTAAGCCACCCTCCCATAGTCCCCTGTGGCTGTGGCCAGCCCGGGTGAAGCCGCTCCAAATCCTGGGTGCCTGCGACTGGCCAGAGGAGGGAATTCTGGGTCCCAGGTACAGGGCAAGGCAGAAGTGGTTAGAAATGATCAGACAGGCAAGCAGACGAGTGGTTTGGAGCCAGTGGTCCTAAATTGCCAGAGGCAGTCGACATCCCCTGAGGGGTCCCTGATTGCAGAGGGTGCAGGCGAGACTGAAGGACCCCGCTTCCTGTCCCCTGCATGAATTTCATGCGCAGGGCCTCTAGTTCTAACATAAAAGTGTAGCCTCATCCTGAAGTGTCACAGAGCAGACTAACCATTTGCCTGCAAGCACAGTTTAAACCATATCAATTCACAAATGATTTATAAAATAGCTCTGCCAAGTACTTGGTTTCAGCCAGAACTACTATTTCTATACCACTGTGTTCTATTTCCTCTTGTTCTATTTTTGTATTAGGAAGTCCAGCAAGTGGAGACAAAGGAAACTGTTAATATTAAGCACATCTCTGGTCATTGTTAATTGTAATAGGAATGAAGTAAGCCATTTTCCTCCATTCTTAAAGGCCCTATTATAGTATGTAAACTCTATTTTTAAAATTTTAATGTTTATGTTTCAATTATATGACTCTTCCATGATCATTTAAAACTCTAAAGTGTTTTCATTATAATGTATTTTTAACCAAGACATTGGCATTGCTCTTCCACCATTAATTCTTAACAGCAACAGTAATAATAGCTACTACTTACTGAACACTTATTATGTGCCAAGCAGTGACAGGTTTTTTATAGACAACTAATTCATTTTTTTTTGCAATGACCCAACATTATCCAAATTTACTGATGAGAAACATGCCCTATTATTAGTGTCAAAGCCAGGATTGAAGCCTAGCAAGTGCTCTTTACCCCTCTGCTGTTCTGCATGCAGTCAGGTAGCTGCCATATACCCCAAATATCTCCCCATTCCTCAGTGTTTTGGTGCCACAGCACTTGGTGGACATCTGCTGCCAGGAAGCGTTCTGAGTAAAGGCTCTAATTACTTGGCAAGAGAAAACCAAGACTGATACCTTGATTAAACCCCAGGAGTTCTCAAGCTTATAGGGAGAGACAGAACCCCAGAAAGGGAAGAACAGTCTTGTAACAGGAGACTTAGGAGCTTGGAATCACATACTTTAAATATTTTCTTTAAATTTTTGATAAGCTCATTATATACCCCAAACAGGCTAACAGAGACTGAGTTATTGTCAGTTGAAGAAACCAAGGTACTAAGAGAACAAGTCATATTCTCTCTTTCCGGACAGATTGAGCCTTCTGACCCTCAGACCTCTATCTTTCTCCTCCCATGGCCCTAAGAAAACATGAGATAGTGTGTGAGGAAGAGAAAGGTAGAGAGAGATACTGTGGTTGCTAGTGAAGAATTTGGATATGGTGAAAAAGGATAAGGTTGAAAGTATATGTGCACTTTATTTGAAACAATTAAAAAATCCTTAAATAAAATTAAAGACAGAAGTTAGTGAACAATAGAAAGACAGAAATGGGGGGAGGGAATAAGTGCTACCTTAAGAATGAAAAAAAGTTAAGTTTTTGACTGTGGTGGAATAATTCCTAAAATGATCCCTATGATTTCTCACTCTGATCCCTAGGACTGTAAGTAGAATGAGCTATCATGCCCTGATTATGCGATATTACATGGTAAAGGGGATTCTGCAAATATCATTAAGGTTACTAATCAGTTGACTTTGAGTTAATCAAGGAGGAGATTATCCATTTGGACCTGATCTAGGCCTAGGAGCCTTTCAAAAGCAGAGTTTTCTCTGGTTATCAGAAAAGGAAATCGAAGAGATTCCCGGTAGGAGATGCCCTTGCTGGCTCTGAAGATGGAGGGGAACCACCTGTGAGAAATGTGGATGGCTTATAGAATACCTTGATTTTGGCCTCCTTGTGAGACCCTGAGCCAAGCACGCCCCCCCTCCCCGCATTTCTGATCTATAGAATAGTGAGCTAGCAAATGGACATTGGTTTAAGCCCTTACGTTTATGATAATTTGGTATGTAGCACACAAAAAATGAATACACAGGCTGACCTGGATTCAAATCTTAGCTTTGTCCTGTCATCAATTTGAGATCTTGGGAAAGTGACTTAATCTCTTTGTCTCCCCATCTGTAAATGGAGATAACTCACCCCAGGAAGTCAGTGGGAAGACTGAATTAGCTGTGCTGGTCCTGGCACCTAGAAACTAACTACCTGTTGTGAGGAAGAATCAAAATAGCTGGAGTCCCCTAGCTGGCCACCAGGTGGTGCCACCAAACAAGAACAGCTGGGTTTTCATTCTGAATTCCTGGGTGGAGTAGAAAAAGGAAGCAACAGAGAGGCAGCAGTAGTGGAGTCATTGTCTAGCTGGCTGTGTATACAACCACTATTTATAACACAGGTGTTCGGAATCAAGGGAACTCCAAAGACAAATCACAGAGAGACACGATGGAATATCTGTAGGTGTTTTAAAACGTATTTTTATGTAATGATTTACTTAAAACCCAT
The DNA here is from genome assembly GCA_011751065.1 of Lasiurus cinereus. Taxonomy (NCBI): domain Eukaryota; kingdom Metazoa; phylum Chordata; class Mammalia; order Chiroptera; family Vespertilionidae; genus Lasiurus; species Lasiurus cinereus. The sequence continues at coordinate 18,308,597 of JAAGEH010000392.1, forward strand.
GAGGTAGTTTATATAATCAAACCATAAAAAGAAGTAAGGAAACTTTTAGAGAAAAGAAAACAAACCAGGGATATATGAACTGCATGGCATTAAGGTCTTCTGGCCATGCTAAGGATGATTTCTGGCCTTTCCAGCAATCACTGAAAACGAGGCGGCACGGCTGGTGCCGCCTCTCACTGGGAACGGTGGTCAGCAGAATACTAGGAGGGAACCCTCAGGCAGGTCCCCGCGGGTCGCACTGTGAAAAAACGAGTTGTTAGGATCACACCACCGATACATTTCTTTCTCCATGTATTTCCCGTCTTTGGCATATTTTTAATTAAATTTCAGTATTTTTCTTCATGATGTGCACAGGTTCGTCAATAATAGCTTTTTGTCATATTTGTTTGTCTATCATATTTGCAACAATAACACCACAGGGTCAACATCATGAATAAATTTGTTTATATTTGTTTGTTTAATTTTATTTATATTTTCACATAAATGAGTTTAAAATGTGTATGTCTAATATACAGGCATATATTTCCTTGCATATATGTGTAAAGAATATATATATGCATCATATGTTATACAATTATCTATTACCTTATGATTAGAATTCGTTTTTCCATCTAGTGACCAGTTAAATAATGACCTGTATTTTCTTCTAGTTGGTAATGGCTTAATTTTGTAAATTTATCTGTTGCCTAAATACCACTGATTTCTAAACAGCACTTGAGGTTCAGGCCATTGTTCACAGGAATTGGAATGAATAGTGTTCTTTAAGCAAATAAAAGGAAATTTTTTCCCAGACTGAAAGTTTAAGATGGATACTTGCTGTCCAGAATGAATTCACTATCTGTCCTGAGAACAAGCTAACAGATTCAGTTATTTTCTTTCCCTAAAGTCCTTCCATTTTCTCAATCCAATTATAACACAGCTCTATCAAAGTATATAGAATGTACCAAGCCTTGATCTTAACTCAACCCTAACCCAAAACAACTAAATCAATGTTGAATTTGGAATGGCAGCCCTTGGTTCGTGCCCTCTGCCACCTCCCACCCCCGCCCTGTTTTCTCTGCTGGAGCACCTGTTTGTGTTGACATAGGCTCAGATCAGAGGCACTACCCTGATCTCTTAGAACCATTTGCAGAGCAGAAAATTTTATGTGTACATGTTTCACTTAGTTCAGAATCCCAATTTAAAAACAAAAATGTAAGTATTTTCATCACCAGGGGCTTTTGCTGTAAGAGAAAGAGGTGCTTCCATTACAAAGGTTACCTGTAGAGTCTCAGGTCTGTGAGAGTTGAGCGGGAAAAGTGACACCGAGGGAACAGAGAACCCACGTGAAGTTAATAAAGAAGGAAACGATGTTAGAGAGACAATGAGGAGGCCTGAAATCAATTAGGGCAAATTATATTCGTGTTCCATGTGCAAAACTCCTCCTCTTACAGTCAAATGAAATAGCAGGGAAGACTAGGATCTCAACTACAATTGGATTGCTGAACACAGAGTGCTATACAAACACATTCTCCCTAATCGCGTGTCTGCAGTTACATGGTGGGTCAGAAACTGCCAGCTGAGAATGCTTCTCTCAAGGGGACACACATTGACCCTGACAGGGCACCCATCCCTATAGCAACTAGTTACCAGGCCAACAGTTATCCTATAAATCAGACCTTTCTCCCAAATATTCTCTTCCCACGTCTCTCTCACTATTGATTTCTTCCCCCTGTTGTTTTATCCTTCAAGCAAATGTTTCCCACTCCAAGACCTGAAAAATACCCTGATTTTGGGCCCTGTAGGTCTCCATACCCCTGGGACGCTTGCTCCTGGAAATTAACCTTCAAGACCCCCCAGTGTGTGCCCCTACAGGAACCAGGAGGGCTGAGCACCTAGGAGAGGATGTCTGGATTTCTGGGGACAAGTAACCTTTTATATACTTTGAGATTTCCCTTCTCTCAAGAATAAATGCATTTTTACATTTTATAAACATTTTCAGTATGATATAATGAGTACAACTATTTAAAAATATTTTTATTTATTTCAGAGAGGAAGGGAGAGGGAGAAAGAGAAACATCAACAACGAGAGAGCATCATTGACCAACTGCCTTCTGCATGCTCCTACTGGAGATCGAGCCTGCAACCCAGGCATGTGCCCTGACTGGGCATTGAACTGTGACCTCCTGGTTCATAGGTCGATGCTCAACCACGGAGCCACACAGGCTGGGCTAATGAGTGAAGCTATTAAGTGTAATGAGTCTTTTGGAAAATAATCTTCCTATCAGATCCTCTGCATATTTTCATGCTTCCTAAGCTTCCTAAGTTTGTAGCATTAGAGGAAGAAAGATCTAAGACAAATATAAACATTGAGCTACCCAAAAACAGGGACTTTCAATTTCTTGTACTTGTTTTAGTCATTAAATGCAGTTCCAGGGTCTGGAACCAAGTCCGTGCCCCCAGAAGATGGTGCAGTAGAGCCTTCATTGGAGGGAAGCCCTGTGCTAGGCTATGCCATCTGCTGCCTCTGCAGTCCTGGGCGCTGTACTTGCATCTAGTTTTTTGGGTCATGGTGTGCCCAGCTGTAAACTTAGGATATTCTCTAATACCCCCTGGAGCTTTATGAATTTCATGATGCTGTTTTTTAAACTTTGGGTGTAACAACTTGAGTGACACTATTTTGTTATGTATGGATTAGATGAACTACTCGGCATGGAGAAAACATTTAATTGTTATTCTTCAGTGAGCCAAATAAATGTACAGGGTGGGGCAGAAAACAGTTTATAGTTGCTCATATAGAAAATAATACAATAATTAATAAAAACCAATACAAGTATAAGGTCTGAGTTTTGCTTACTCACAATTGTAAACCTGCTTTTGCCCCACCCTGTATATATTTTTCCATTAGTATATACAATTAACCAAGAAAATTAGATAAAACTTTGGGAATTTTTAGAGACATATACATAAATACACACACACACACACACACACACACACACACACACACGCACAAAATGACTTGAAAACTTTGGGCTAATTCTTACATCTTTATACGTATTAAATAGCCAACACATACTTCTTAGTGAACAAGTACATGAATAAGTGATCTCACAGTGGAAGAAATTTTGGAAAAATAATACAAAAGTAATAGATATTCATGACCAGAAAAGTAATACAAAAGTAATAGATATTCATGACCAGATTCCATTGTTTTATCTTTGATAATGTTTTATTTCTCTAGAAGATTTACTGAACTGAGTGCAGCATAAATTCTAACACTGTTCACCCACTGGACTTCAAACCCTAAAGTAAAAACAAATAACATTTGCAGTAATCACCATGTCAGTCTATTTTACCGAGTCTGGAGATTTCCACTGAATGGTGGTGGGTGGAATGAGGTTAATGGTCGGGAGTATCTCCTGGATTAAATGTTTTCTGGCATTTCTCAGAATAGGAGAGCAGTTAGTCTGCATTTAATTTTTAAACCGCATTTCATCCCTTTCCGCCCCAGAGCCACACACAGGAAAAATAGCCTGCTGCTCATGCTACGCATTCTTTTTCCAATTCTTCTGGGCTGCACTTCCATTTCTGTTGAGAACAGCTAATCTTTCACAAACCTGGATTGCATGCAAGAGGCCCATCTCCCACATCCCCAATCACATAAACATAAATAAGGCCTGAGCATCATTAACCCCTGAACAACAGCTCTTTTTTGGCAAGGGGCCCAAAGAAGGTTTCAGAAACATATGATAGCTATTTCCCTCTCATTCCAATGAGTTTATTACAGGTTGCAAAAGGCTACCAGAGATCCACTCAAATATACTCAAGCCAAAAGCTTTTAAAGGATGTTTAAATCTTTATCAACACAGACATGAAAAAGGATCTATTTCTGCACTACACACCCACTAGCAGAAGCAGGGCCCTTGCCAGAACCCGGTATTGGGGAAAATTAGCTCTAAGTTCTCCATATGATCACAGAAGTCTCAGAAGTCTCAAGGCTCAGAAGTACTAACAGGAAGCTGGTGCTTCTGGTTACAGTAGTGAACATTTGCCTGATTTGCTCTTTCAAGGTAAATAGAATCTGGCAACTTTGGCACCTTTGGCAAGGAATAGAGAAGGGTATTCAGGGACCATCCAAATCTTCTTTAGATCTCTCATGTCCCAAGGATAACTGCAAAATTTAAAATGGGCAATTCAGAACATACAGTCTTGAGAACTTAATGTAGCACAGAAACTCCAGCAATGGTTTTGATAAGCTTGCTATGTACTCCCCACCTCCGACCCCAGTCCCAGAGGCACTGAGCAGTCTCTGATCAATGAAATATGCATGGTTAATAGGTCTGTTTCAGAAATGCTCTGCATCCATCTATCAGCAGATGTGCAGATTTATAGAAGTTTGTCTTCTACCAACCAAAGCAGAAGCTGACTTTAATTATAAATGCAGTCAATCCTCTAAATACATATTATTTTCTTCTATTTTAACATTTAAAGACTTTGTTAGTAATATAAAGACAACTGGGGGATCATTCACAGGTATGGGGACATGGCAGAGCTGCACCCCCTGTTGTCTTCAGTATGCACGTGCCGTGTGATGGCGGAAAAAGGAAGTTTGCTCTCTTAGGGTAGTTTGAGTGGTGACTGCCTCTCCCCAACTTTCTACAGAGCAAAGGTTCTCAACCTAAGCTTGCATTAGAATCACCTGGAGGGTCAGACTACAAACCACTGGGCCCTACCCCTAGAGTTTCCAATTCAGTGGGTCTATGGTGGAATCCAAAATGTGCATGTCTAACCAATTCCCAGGAGGGGCTGGTCTGCTGACTTGTAGACAGCACTTTGAGAAACACTGTGAAGTGCATTCAAGGGTGGAGATAAGGTTCCCATGCAGCATCATTCTCTCCCCACCTAGAACCACCAGTAGAGCTTCAAACGGGAGGGTGAGGGCTGCTGTCTGTAAGAGTGAGCGCAGAGTCAGCACTGAAGCAGGTCATGCTAGGATGAGATGCTTAGAGAGTTGTTAATTATTGAAATGGGATGGCACAGACAGCCTCTTGTCACAGATATAGTGAGACTAGGGGCAACTTTTAATTCAATAGTATGATTTAAACTGAAGAAGGAGGGTTAACCAATCCATTCCCATCCTGTGATACATGAAGTTCTTCCTTTTCTACCTACCTAGTCACACTAGATTAATCAGCCTCTTGATAAAGCAAGAAACTTTAATTCTAAGCTATAATCCTATCTAATAAAAGAGTAATATGCAAATTGATCATACCTTCATTATACCCACAAGCCATTCCCACCAGCCAATCAGGAACCAGTATGCAAATTAACCCAATCCCAGGATGGCTGCAGCCACAGAGCGAACAGGAGGTTTGGGTTTCCCTGGTAATGGAGGAAGCCAAGCTTCCTGCACACCCTGGCTGGCCCTGAACTCCACTCAAGGCTACAAAGTTTCAATTATGGAAGATAAATAAATCCCAACAGAAATGGTTGTGGCCAGGGAGCAAGCAGGAGGCTTGGGTTTCCCTGGCAATGGAGGAAGCCAAGCTTCTTGCTCATCCTGGCCATTCCAGGCCTCTGCTCAAGGCTACAAAGTTTTAATTATAGAAGATAAATAAATCCCAGATACCAGGGCCTCCGCTTGGATTGCTGCAGGAGGGGAGGCATGGCCAGCCTGCAAGCTACCACAGTCCTCTCACCCAGGCCACCCCACACCCCAAAGGAACACCCATTCTGATCCAGGACACCCTTCAGGGAAAACCAGCTGGCCCCCACTTGTGTACCCAGCCTCTATCCTATCTAATAAAAGAGTAATATGCAAATTGACCATCACTCCAACACACAAGATGGCTGCCCCCATGTGGTCAAGGATGCCTGCCCCCAAGTGGACACAGATGGCCACCACAACATGGCCAGCAGGGGAGGGACCAGGCCTGCAAGGGAGGGCATTTGTGGGTGATCAGAGCAGGGGAGGGCAGTTGGGAGGGACCAGGCCTGCAAGGGAGGGCAGTTGGGGGTGATCAAGCCTGCAGGGGAGGGCAGTTAGGGATGATCAGGCTGGCAGAGGAGGGAAGCTGGGAGCAACCAGACCTGCAGGGAAAGATACTTGGGGGGTTTCCAGGCCTGCAGGGGAGAGCAGTTAGGGGTGACCAGGCTTGCAGGGGAGGGCAACTAGGGGCAATCAGGCTGACAGGGGAGCAGTTAGGCATCAATCAGGCTGGCAGGCAGAAGCAGTTAGGGGCAATTAGGAAGGCAGGCAGGTGAGCAATTGGGAGCCAGCAGTCCTGGATTGTGAGAGGCATCCTCGAGGGGTCCCAGATTGGAGAGGGTGCAATCCCCCCACTCCATGCATGAATTTTGTGCATTGGGCCTCTAGTTTAAACAATATTTAGCAATGTAACCACAGTTTCATAAGATGGGCTGTTAAGTGGAAAATAGTAATTTCATTGGGCTGTAAAATACTCAGAGTACTCCAACCCAAAAAAAGAAAAAAATAAATAAGGAAAGACCATACTAAAATTTCTCTGTGGACAACTCTGACACACCCCCTTTAATTAAATAACTTTCCCTTTCACTTGTCAGGACCAGTAAAAACATGTTTCTTAGAATCAGAGAAAATATCAAGAGCCTATGGAATGCATTTTTACAACCACAAGAGCCAAACACTTGCAACTCAAAAATCTGGGAAGAGGAAGGAAAAGGTTACAATTTACACATATTTTCACAATGAGAACTTAAAGGATTGTAAAGATGTTTGTACACAAGGGAGTCATCTAATTAGTGATTCTAAATGCGACATAGGGAATATAACATGTAGGTTGCCTATCCGGGCTACGAAGTGACTACTATAATAGAAATCAATTTCATCAAGCTGGGTTGACAGCAATGTATGTGTCACCCTCATCTGAAGATCCTGGCCCCCGTGTGAGGGGAGGGGGGATCCTCAGGGTGCTGGGAATACGGGGAGCAGCTCTTGCCTCAGGCTCCCTGGACCCCTGGGAGGCTGGCACCCAGTGGTTAATTTGGAGTGTTAAGTAGGCTTTGTAGAAAACGCATTAAATGTTAATCTCCTAAAAAGCCCTGAACCTCACTGCTGATTCCACATCCCTGAGAGCAGCAACCTTGTTTGTGGGAGGCTGCATTCCTCCCAGTGGGTGCTTCACACTGTACCAGTGATGAGATGAAATGTGACTACAGTCATGTGTCATTTTCACCGGAGAGAAACAGACTCTCGGGCCTTCATGATGACCTCGCTGAGGGTGAGAACCCTCATCAGGACATTTTCTACATTGTGGAGTAATTAAGATTTCAATAGCCTTGTGACTTACGTGCTAGAATATTTTATTATCTCCACTGACCCTCAGAATGCTCTTCACAAGGCTTTATTTCTCCTTACATGGTCCTACAATGCTCTTCTAAATCTGAAAAGTTCTTGGACCAAATATTGACATTGTTTGTTAACCCCCATAATAATGTAATACATATTCCTTGATTCGCATTCATTCCTGTAACTTGAAACATCTACCAAATTCTAATGGGGATAGATCTGGTTTCTTTCCAGAGTATCTGATACATTTATATAATTAAAATTTCACCCATCATAAACCATTAAGAAAAGATAGCAGGTCAGGTTTGATTCTTTAAATGAACCTGACAGTATCTTAAATTAAAAAGACACAGCAAAGATCATAATCTTGTATGTGTTGAATAGGTACAGGTCACTTCACATACCTGTGTGGCAGGGTGTAGCTTTGTAATCCAAAAGATAATTTTTATGAACTGCACATCATGGAAGGTACTGAATGTGAGCTCAGGGATTACCGTGGGCCCACAGGAAGGATGACAGATGAAGTGACCATCAAAGCTTGGTCTCGCTCTGTGTCTGCTGGATCTGACTGACTCTCTAGACCAGTGGTCAGCAAACCGCAGCTTGTGAGCCACATGTGGCTCATTGGCCCCTTGAGTGTGGCTCTTCCACAAAATACCATGGCCTGGGCGAGTCTATTTTGAAGAAGTGGTGTTAGAAGAAGTTCAAAAAATTTGGCTCTCAAAAGAAATTTCAATCGTTGTACTATTGATATTTGGCTTTGTTGACTAATGAGTTTGCCGACCACTGCTCTAGACCAACGATTTTCAACTGGCATGCCGCAAGAATCTTTAAAACATGCAATACCTGCCTTTTTAATCAGGGGTGCTAACCTCTTTTCCTCTACATTGTCAAATAAAAAAATGACAATAGCCAATACAGCAATAGCTATCTGGTATGAATGAACAAAAATTGTAGTTGGTTTTTTTCTTGTCAGATCAGCAAAAAAATATATATTTTTGGTATGCTGCAGAATTTTAGTAATTGGTTTTTATGTGCCATGAGATGAAAAAAGGTGGGAAATAAAAACTTAAAATAGTCAAAAAAATTTACAACAGATCAATGACAGTATTAGGTAAACAATGTTGTATTTTGAACAATAAAAGTGCTTTGAAATTAATAATAAGTTGCTTTCTATGAAAGATTTTATCCCTCTGGCAACCTGAAAGTGAGTTTATAATCATTAGGCTGGTAGAGATGGGGAACAGCATTTCTGAGTAATGGCTATTTTTTATAGAAAAAAAAAAGAAAATATTTTTAAGTCACCTAGTTCAGTCATGGAACTAATTTAAACCAATCCCATACAGATGTGTCTGTACATATCTAATAATAGTCAACACATGCTCTTTCTTCCTGACACCAGGTAGGCAACCAACCTACTAACCAACCTTCTTTGTTTTTAGAACAGAAGCTACTTCAAGGAAAAAAGAACATGTTTATTTGTATATTTCCTGAGCACAGCAGAGTAGCTGGCATACAGAAAACACTTAACAAATTAATGAATTTTCCAATAATATGGAGAGAGAATAAGAAACTTCTAGCATTACCCATGTATCTTTGGATTCTAAAGTCTTTTTCCCCATTGAAGTTTGGTTGCTCATGAATTTAATCACTTAAATAAAGGACTTGGGCACCTCCTGATAGTCATAGAGCTGTTTGAAAAGAATGTCTGGCTTTCCCTATGTATAAGACCAGGACTTCACTGAATAAGGAAAAAAAGGAAAAGAGTGTTGAAAACCAGTTTTCATGGCAAGATGACTAGGGCAAAAGGAGGTAGGTTTTTTTGTTTTGTTTTTTAAATTTGCAGTTTTTTAGTGGAAAATCATGAAATGATCAGAGTGGGGGTTAAAACCAAAAAAAAGTTAATAACATCCTCCTCCTCTGCTTTAATTTTCTACCTCAGTGGCTGTTTAGTTTGGGCTGCTATAACAAAAATACCATAGACTGGGTGGCCTATGGACAACAGAAATTTATTTCTCACAGTTCTGAAGGGAAACCCAAGGCCAAGACATCAGGTAACCGGTGAGAGGGCATTTCCTGATTCACGAGAGAGTATCTTTTCAAAGTGTCCCCACATAGCAGAAGGAGGAAGCAAGCTTTTTAGTGCCTTCTATAAAGGCACTAATCTCATTCATGAGGGCTCCACCCACATGACCTCATCCATTCCTGATTACCTCCCAAAGGGCCCACCCCCAAATACCATCACATTAGGATGTAAAGTTTCAACATATGAATTTTGTGAGAACACAAAGCAGTTGGTCTATGACAATGACTTTGCATTTAACTTGTAGTTGAGATAATCCAAAAGAGGAAACGCTGCCCACCAGTTAGTGCTGACCTATGAACCAGGAGATTAGATTTCCAGGAATTGGTTGGATTCCCTATTGGGACACATGCCTAGGTTGCAAGAGGTGCCAGTTCTTTAGCTTGGTATTTAGGCTCTCTACTAAACTGGCCACCCGCCCTATTCTAGACATTTCCCTCTTTTATAATGTTCCCATTTATTCCCTCAGATCTAGCAGTAAATTCCTTCTTGTTTCCTGCATATTTTTCTCTTATTATTTTATTTTATTTATTTTTAAAATATCTTTTTATTGATTTCTGAGAGGAAGGGAAAGGAAGAGAAAAATAGAAATATCAATGATGAGAGAGAATCATTGATCGGCTACCTCCTGCACACCCCTTACTAGGGATCTAGCCTGCAACTGTCCTTTATCAGAATCAAACCTGGGGCCCTTCAGTCCTCAGGCTGATGCTCAATCTACTGAGCCAAACCAGTCAGACTCTCTCATTATTTTGGAGTTGGTGCCTTGTGGGGCATCAACTTTACATGTCACAAAGTGAGCTTACCTTGGGATACGAAAAGGGGTACCATATGGTCCGTCAGTTCAGAGCCCTCATTTCAGGGGGGAAAAATGCAATAGTATATGGTAGACTGATTACAATAGTATATGGTAGACTGATTCTAAGTTGCCATTGTTTTAAGATGCTATTGATTATAAGACACAGTATTCATGTAGGCAACTGCTAAGGTGGATGAAAGCAGTGACAACTATGATACCAGTATACTATCAACTGCTATGCACAACCTAACTTCAGAAGTAAAATGTGGGAAAACTGTGCATCTTGAAATTAATGAAATATAGTGGTACTCATAAGTTACAAGCATTAATGGAGAAGGGAAAACTATGAAAGAAAGGCACCATGAGGAGATGACATGTTAACTGGGCTTTGAAGGGTGTGAGTTTTCTGGAGATAGAGATGATGGCATGGATGAAGGCTCAGGTAGGTGAGTGCAGGGAGTAGAGGTTGATGTTAGGTTGGAACTTAATTTGTGTGAAGGGAAAAAGTGAAAGACAAAACAAGCTGAAGGACACTGAATGCCAACTGGAAGGCAGTGCAGAGTCCCTGAGGATTAGGGGTAGCAACCTACAGAGACCACTAATCTCATAGTGGTATCTAGGATTACATGACAACTGTATTCAATCACTTCAATAGATACCAGTTAGAAGAAATCCAAAGCCACTGCCTCTCTCCACAGCCTAACCCACCTCTCCCCGCAACCATGATCTCACCACTCCTGAACCAGCCAGAGCCAGCCACCATGGGGCATTTGTACCTGCTGATCTCTTTGCCTATGATGCTCCTCCTTGGCTCCTCACAAGGCAGGTCCTTCCCATTCTTCAGTTCTCTATACAATTTCTCAGATGGAGGGACCTGCCCTGGCTGACCCCATCCAAAATCTGTTATTTTTCTCCTTCAATCCTTTATATTCCTCTTTCCTAGCACCCTTCTTAGCTCAAGGTGATTTTATTTATATTCTCTTCACTTTATTTTAGTTTGTCTCCCTCCTTAGAATGAAAGGATCATCAGTGTAGGAATTATGTCTCTCACCTTCTGCTGTATCCCAGCACTGGCAGTGTCTAGCATGAAGGAGGCACTCGATGAGTATCTGTTGAATGAATGATTGCCCAGCCCACTCCTGCCCTACAGTATGTGCTCTGAGGCAGAATGCAAGGGGGGCCAAACCTATTCAGTCTCCATCTGGAAAGATTAAAAAAACCACTATGATGCTTCATTGTCAGATAACAATCCAAAAGAGAAGTCTCAGTCCATTCAAGGCCACTGGCACCCCTCTCTTCTTTTAGCAATCTACTCAGAAGAAGCACATGTTACCGATGGTTGCACCTCCCCTGGGGTCAGGTCACTGGCCCGTCCTTCCCCCTCGCTGATGGGAGGTCTAACTTAAGCTTATCAAATAGTGTTCTTTTTCTCAGGCAGGACACAAATTCAGGGTCACCCTGAACCTTGTGCCTATTCCATTAAGTCTAACTACCATACGAAAAGCTCCTTGCTTATGAATGTTACAACTCCTGGGTTTAAGAAGATTAACTATCAGGGCCATCCTTAGTCTCTAGACCAGCGGTTCTCAACCTGTGGGTCGAGACCCCTTTGGGGGTCGAACAACCCTTTCACCGGGGTCACTTAAGACATCCTGTATATCAGATATTTACATTACAATTCATTAACAGTAGCACAATGACAGTTATGAAGTAGCAACGAAAATAATTTTATGGTTGGGGGTCACCACAACATGAGGAACTGTGTTAAAGGGTCGTGGCATTAGAAAGGTTGAGAACCAATGCTCTAGACAATACTCTGCCATATGAATCAATAGAATGCAAGAGGACAGAGACATATCTGTTTAATTCACCACTGTATCACTAGTGCCAAGAACACAGAGGTGCTCAATTAATATTTGTTGATTGAGTGAATAAAAACTTCCAATAAGACATTCCTCCCAACAGACTTCATCAATCACAATTTTCTTTTATATCCAAAGTATCTGTAAACAATAGAGCTTTTTCTTTAATAACTAATGATAATAAGAGCTAAGCTGAATTAGGTAGTAAATTAACTGGCTCACATAAGTTTCTCATTCAAGCTGAAGATCTCCTGAGCACTCCACCAAATGTCTTCTAAATGGCCTGCTGGCAGGTTCTCTGTATTCAGGAAGCTGTTGGGAATTTATTTAACCTCTGGATCTCTGTCTGGTTAAGGGCACTCCATATTGCCCTGACAGAAAGATCCTTCTACAGACTTTTGGGCAGTACACCTGTATCTTTGACCTGTATCAAGCTGACCTTTTTCATCAATTCTACTACAGAACCATCTACATCAAATCTTGCTAGATATCAGTCAAGCTTCTGCCAAAAAGAACCATGTCTGCTGTGTGTGCTGTGGCTCCAGAGCCCACCAACTCATTCAAGTCACCCCATGCCTAAGTTCACCATAAACAGCGTAGACACACAGAGGCATCTGTATTCACGCTGCATTCTGTAAGCCACTTGAGCTCCCCGTCCACCCCAGTTTGGCACACATCTCCCAACCAGGAGGGAAACGTGGAGGGAAAATATTTCCTCTGACATTACTCTATTATCTGCACAGACCTCTTCAGTCCCTGAGTGGTTTCCCAAAAACACCTGAGATCATGGGGGATGCCAAGCCTGCAGACGAAGCATGACTTGGCAGCATCCCATTGTCCTGGGCCTCAGCATTTGATCACGGTGGATCTCAGAACTCAGTGTTGACCAGAGGAAATGATTTCCTGTTCACCGGGGTTTACTCTTAAGGATGTATTCAGATCCAGCCTGGCAGGGTCTAGTCCGAACGTCAGTCACTGCAGGTGCTTCTCTATCAAGTTTCTCAGTGCGTCACTGCCCAGCGATGAAGAGCTGGGGTTAAGTCCAGTGGTATCGGGTAATGCCAAAAATAGGAGGACTGGGTCTTTAAGAAAACAATAAACAAAGTAGTTTGGAAATTCTGCAAGAAAGTTTTTCAGAGGGTACTATTTAATGAATGCTCTATTAAAAAGTTAATGCTAAGCCACCAGAATGAAGGAATGTTATTTATTTGCATGGGAGGGATCATCAATTTAGGAATGTTGTGCTTCATCATCTTTGCCTTCATTACTACATTCCCAAAACTGAGACACATTTCTTCTCCTGAATTAAGTGGCCAAATGAGAACAATCGCAATCCTGAAAAAGTGATATGCAGCTCCTTCCAGATGGAGGCAAGCTGACTCTTTTCTCTGAAAGTGAAATAGACAAGGTTGGGATTGACCAGTTCAACTGACTGGAGTCAAAGCTAAGGTCAAGGATTTGGGGCCCACCTTTGATTGGCTTTATTTTATGACCACAACCTACACACCTTAACTGGACCAGTTAAAGGTAAAGAATCACTGGCACTAGAAAATGTGGACTGAATATAATTATTAAAATTAAGTTTTATTGAACCAATTTGATCAAGAGTTTGTAAAATAATCATTCCAATAAACATTTCCACTATGCTGCTAAGTGTGAAACAAAGTAAAAATAAAGGAACCACAAAATAATTAAATAAATATACCTTTACCCACAAGCCCTAAAGCACAAGAAAATTTATTTAGTTAGGAGAGGGAGCTACTACCAAACTCTAGCACTTAGTGAGAAGAAAACCAAGAGATCCCACCCTCCCAATATGGTTAGAGGGAGAAGGGCAGAGGCAGAGCTTTTACAAGATATAAATGTTTGAGAGTCTGTGAGACGTGGGCTATGGAGGCAAAGGCCAATATACGGGGAAATGTGAAATAAAACGTAGTATTTTATGAACATTATTACCTACAAAATTTTCCATTGGAATTATTTGACTCTACAAGGTAGTTTTTAAGTCTATTATTAAAAGCTCTCTTCTTAGAAGTTCAAAAAATGTTCATATTTATTGCCTCATTTGTCTCTACTACTTGTGACGTAGGAAAGATAAGGATTATTCCATTTTATAGCCTTTATCTGAGATAAAGGGTAACAGTAATGTGACTTGTTTGGAGGTGGTTATGTGACGAGGGAGGAAATCATATGGTAAGGTGTCTACTTTTAGATCTCTCTCTCTCTCACACACACACACACACACACACACACATATACCACACACACACCCTTCCTTTATTGCAATAACAATAGGATAAGGCAGTGTTCGGCAAACTTCGGCTCGAGAGCCACATGTGGCTCGCGAGTTGTTGTTGGCTGCTCTGTTGACTAATGAGTTTGCCAACCACTGGATTGAGGGATACTGATAAGGATAACATAAACAACAGAAAAACTCAGAAAGCATCATGTACTACAAGCATGTCAAACTCAAAGATTAACACTGGCCAAATAAACAAGGTTTAAGTTTATGTGGTCCACAAAAAAACAAAAGCTTCAATTTTCATAGAAACGTAGGTTTATTTAATAGAGACATGCTGAATACAAAGGGCTAAAATAAATGAGTAATCATTAACATAAATAATAGAACATCTTAATAAAAATTAGTATTTTTTTCTTTAACATTAACTCACCAGACACTGAATAACTACACAAATTAATAAGCGTAATGCATATAAGCCTATTTTTCTTGTTCTCTGAAAGTGAAATATTTCCTGTTGCATACATTATGGCATGGCAATCAGTTGCTAAAATATTCACTGCTAACATTAGTGGAGAGAAATGGCGTGCCTGTGCGTAACGCACGTAAGGAAAATGAATGCAACATGATTATAGTAATCAGTCATTAGTGAATATTGTAATTCGTTATTAATAACTAGAGGCCTGGACTGTGGGATTGGGCCAAAACCAGCTCTCCAACATCCCCCGAAGGGTTCCGGATTGTGAGAGGGTGCAGGCCAGGAAGAGGGACACCACTTGTGCACACTTGGGCCCAGGGAGGGTTACAGGAGGTTGGTCAGCTGGGGAAGGATCACGGGAGAGCTCCAGGCCGTGTCCAGTTCACCTATCTCGGTCCTGAACTGCCAGACCCCAGCAGCAAGCTAACTTACTGGTTGAAACATCTGCCCCCTGGTGGTCAGTGCACATCATAACAACAGTAGCAACTGGTCGACCAGTTGGCTGTCTGCTCCTTGGTGGTTAGTACACATCATAGCAAGTGGTTGAGCAGCCTTAGCATATTCCGCTTTGATTGGTTAAACAACCAACAGGTCGACCAGACACTTAGCATATTAGGCTTTTATTATATAAGATTATGCATAACAAGTTATTATAAAAATTAAGTTACAAAATTTTTATTATAACATTTCTTACATATTATATGGCTGGGCTGCAAAAATATTCATTGTGGGTTGCATGCAGCCCACAAGTTATGAGTTTGACATACTTGATGTACTGGAAACTCATCAATTCAAAACTTCATTAATTTGGAATGTCTACTTCATTAATTTGGAATGTCTGCTTCCTTGTTGGCACCTGACCATTTGCACTTATCCATCAATAAGCAAAGGGTTCCTTGAGCAAATGGAAATGACATATATGTAAAAAAACAAGTTCAACTGCTAATGGGGGTAGGAATTAAAGTCAAAGCTCTTTTCAAGTTTTAAAGATTATAAGATTAGGCCTGATGCACAAAATTTGTGCAGTTGGAGGGGAGTCCCTCAACCCAGCCTGCGCCCTCTCATAGTCCAGGAGGCCTTGGAAGATGTCCGACTGCCGTGGAGGTGGAAGAGGCTCTCACCACTGCTGCTGCACTTGCCAGCTATGAGTCCAGCTCAGTGCTTCTGGCTGAGTGGTACTCCTATTATGGGAGTGCACTGACCACAGGGGGCAGCTCCTTCATTGAGCGCCTGCCACCTGATGGTCAATGCACATCTTAGAGACCGGTAGTTCCATTATTTGGTCAATTTGCATATTAGCCTTTTATTATATAGGAAATGTTTTTAAGCTCCGTAGACATTATACCTTTAAAAAAAATCACTAAAAGTCAAGAAAGATAGGTTTGGGCTGGTGCTGTTGTCAACTATAAATCAAGTTGATTGATTGGAATGGCTGACTAGCTCATTACCAGTTACTGGTATTTTAAAGTAACGGTCTCATGCTTATGGGGTATTGGCACTGGAAGAGACCTTAAAATTCATCTTAGTCTATCCTCATTCACAGGGAAAATATGAGGCTCAGAGAGTTAAGTAACTTATACAATGACATTCAGCTAGAATCAAATAGCCTTTCTTCGGAAAAAACAACAACAGAACTTTAATCTTGTCAATTATTTTAACAAGCCTACCCTGAATTAATCCATGTTGCTGGTAGTTTTCGAATTCTCTTTATAAACACTTACTGGTTTAGCATCTGACCCTGACTCCCAGCTTTGATTGGCTGAGACTTGGTGACCATTGAAAAGCCACAATGTAAATAATCCTTGAAATGGATAATTGAAAATTGAGTGTGGTAATTTTAACAAATTAGCTTGGCACTCAGGCCTTTAGAATGAGGTTATTCTGTTGAATAAGCTGCTCTCTCCCTTCTGCCTCCTTTGGAGTCCTTGCCAGATTTCACCATGCAAAACCTTGGAATTCGCAGTAGCTGAAGTTTGCATGCTCTGTGTTGGAAAGTTCGAGTAAGCTTGTCACTCTTAGGCTACTGACCAATTAAAATCAGTACATGATGTGGTGAGAGAAAGTGAGTGAGTGAGGTCAAGAGGTAATAATTAAAAATGATGTAATGAGATGATCCAATCTCTCTACACCTGCCAGAAAGCTCATTGGTGACCACGTTCTTGGTTTCCCCGTATCACTCTGGTGTCTGGCCATGGAATCTGTGAAATAAAGCCACTGCTCATTTTAGCTGGGGTTTCTTGGGTTCCTGAGTTGAGGCTAGTCATTATAATGTCTGAATCTACAGGGGTTACTTAATAGATCATCTTCCTTAGGCCACATGTGATGTGGGGGCCAAGGACTACTTAGGAACTCTTCAGTTAACAAGTGTATGATGTGTCCTTGTACTCCCACGCTCAGCCCAGTGTGTGGCACACGGCGGGGCTCAGTGCATAAATGTGAAAGGAATATCTGCATCCTCACCTTCAAGATGAACAGGATTGAAAACACAGACTGCCAAGAACATGAGCACATAGTATATGTGGAACACAAACATTAAACTTGTCTTTTGCTTGCTTCCAACAATGATATGGAATATTTGCTGAGACATGTGTGCACCCTGGACAAGGAGAGAACCAGACTGGAAGGAAGGCATCCAAAACCAGCTCCGAGAAGCTGTGTGACTGGGAACAGGGACTTGACCTCCTCAGAGCTTCATCTGTAAAGTGAAGAAAATGACTTTGATAATCTCTACTAAGAACTGAATGTTTGTGTTCCCTAAAATTCATGTTGAAATCCTAACTCTCAAAGTGATAGTATTAGGAGGTGGGCATTTGGGAGGTGATTGGGTCATAAGGATGGAGCCCTCTTGAATGAGATCAGTGCCCTTATAAAGAGACCCTAGAGAGATCCCTGCCCTCTCGTGCTATGGGAGGGTACAGTGAAAAGACAGCTGTCAATAAGCCAGGAAGCAGACTCTCCCCAGATTTCAAATCTGCTAGTGACTTGATCTTGGTCTTCCCAGCCTTTTGAATTGCAAGAAATAAATTTCTGTTGTTTATACGCCATCCTGTCTAGAGTATATTGTTGACAGCACAAACAGACCAAGCAATCTCTGTGGATCCTACTGCAGCTAGAGTCCTCAGCCATCTGGTCTTACAACAGGTTCTCATGATAAGGACTTCACTGACATGATCTAAAGGTATAGCTTGTACCCTTAATTACTAGTATAAGGAAGCTAATGGACTCTGGAGAAATAAATGCACTCTGTAATATAGGGTGATTTTTGTTATTAAATTTAAGATTTGGTTGCCTTTGTACTTCATGCAACCAAACAAGGCAACTAATTCAGAGACTATCAGAGAGATTCTAGAGGCATATTTAGCTTCAAAAAACAAATGATAGAGAACACAAGACCCACAATGTAATGGCAAACAGAAGTCACCCTATCTTCAGGGAAGGATGGACTAACTGACATGTCTGATTTTTTCAACTGCTAGTTTCTACATTTCTAAAAGTGTATTGATGGAACAAATTAACAGAGAAGTTCACTTAGTGGAAAAAAAGAAAAGAAAGAAATACACATAAAACAAAAAGTAGAGAGAAAATAATTTTTTTTTTTTACTTTGGGGTTCTTTAAAGCTTGCGTCAATCCATGTTTTTGTTGCTGTTATTAATAAAGTTGAAGTCTAAGAGATGAACCAAGCAATCTCCTGGCACATGGAACTTACTACTCATGCAGTTTGTACTCCAAGAAAGAGATTTACAGACCCAGTGAGAAAAATAAATCAAAGGTACGCTTGTGAATAATGTCCAATTAGAACAGTCGTGCGATGACATGTCGCCATTTGAAGTTTGATGGTTTATTACTCCCTCTCAACACCCACTCTTGTTTCTCACCTAAAACACAATTTCACATTGAAATAATTTATAAGCATCAATTTGCCAAGGTCGATTGCTAACCTTAGCTTTTCACTCAATGAATTCTTAGGTGCTTATTAGGATTAAAATACATCACCTCTTAGAATATTAGTTCCTTAGCTTTATATGCCAGGAGAAAGTTGAAGCAACTATATACTTCATTGCTTGGGATTTGTAACAGCCAAGGTTTTGGAGGATGGATGAAAGAAGGGGTGCTGCCTATACTAGATTTATTGTGGAGACTGAGAACTTAGGGACACATTAAGTAGAGCATACATTTGAAAATAAGCACCACCTGCAATTTCCAGTGTGTCATCTCCACAAAGAGTGTGATGATGTATATTTGTTGTAGTTACTGCAAAGTTTCCTATTGCTTTACCAAATTGTCCTCATTATTAGATTTATTAGTCTACACTGACACATAGTATGAATAGGTAGAACTTAAGGAAGTATTCTTTGAAGAGAATATTTAGGTCTAGCATTTTGTAATTAAAATTGATAAATAATAAAAAATTAATCCCAACTCACATGACAAAAAAAATTACTTGGAGTTCTGTTGATGACCCAAGACTGTGCTCTTCTCTAGAAAATAGAATCAATTACCCAGAAAGATTTGGATAGTTATGAATTGAGAATAAGATTTTTTCCTTGAAATATTTCACTAACTTACAAAATATAAAATTATATTCAATTGTGAATCCTACAACTTTCTTTTATTTAAAAAGTCTGCTATTAATTTTCTAATAGAGTAAATATTATATAAAATGGAAATAAATCCCATTATATATTGATTATATTGAGTAAAGTAGTAAAAAAAACAATATTATTTGTAAGTATTGGTTTTTTTGGCAAAATTAAAACTTCTTCACTATGAATTCTAGCCTCCATAAAAGTTAAGACATTTGGCACACACACACATTTTTTTTTCTCTAGACAAACTGTCCATGATAGAACTAAGAATTTAGGAAAAATTAGCTAAGCTGTTCTGGCATCAAGACAAAGCCCAGGACGAATATTCCTACACATAAGGAAGGGAGACATGTTACTTAACATGCCTTCATGCAACAATGTGGGAACCAGGTGAAAATAACATTATTTTTTCGGCAGGCACAGAATGAACTTTCCTGTAGCAGAATCAAAGCCTGCACAGCCCAATGGCTGCTATTTGCTTCATCCTCAGTACTTCTGTCAAAACTTGCCTCCCTCTGGTCACCAATGAGCTCCCTTTGGCAACCCAGATGGCACTCTTCCATCTTCTTCAAAGACCTCTGCAGAATGTGATCTTATTGATCCCATCCTTTCCTCCCTGAATGCTTGCCTCCTTTTGTCTTGTGATCCCATGCATTTCTGGTTCTGCTTAGTACCCTTCCCAGGA
Source organism: Lasiurus cinereus (assembly GCA_011751065.1). Classification (NCBI taxonomy): domain Eukaryota; kingdom Metazoa; phylum Chordata; class Mammalia; order Chiroptera; family Vespertilionidae; genus Lasiurus; species Lasiurus cinereus. Next base: position 18,328,639 of record JAAGEH010000392.1, read on the forward strand.
TCGGCTTCTTCTATTTGCATCCTAGTCTATCCCAGGAACTGCTTTATCTCCCTGTGAGGTCCTTGCCCTGAACAATCATATCCATTCTATGGTGGTAACCATTACTCCATGCTGTGGACCCCAAATCCAACACCTCTGATCTTGACCTTTCTTACAAATTGCAGACCTGAGTCTAGTTGCTGAGATGATATTTCTCAAACTCTACATATTTCAAACTGATCTCATAACCTTTTCCCCAAAACCTACTGTTCCTCCTCCTGATAATTAATTTTGTCTGTCAACTGGACTGGCCACAAAGTACCCAGAGTATACACTGCTCCTGGATGTGTCTGGATTAGCATTTGAACCTGTGGACTCAGTAAAGCTGATTGCCTTTCCCAGTGTGGGTGGGCCCTAACCCATCTGTTCACAGCATAAATAGAGCAAAAGGTGAAGGCAGAGGAGATCCATCCCTTTCCCCTGATTGAGTGAGATGTCACATCTCATCTTTACTAGATCTTGAACCGGCTTCCCAGAGTCTCGAGCTTGCAGATCATGGGCCTTTTCGGCCTCCATTTATTCTCAGCCAATTCCTCATAATAAATTGCCTTTAACTTACATATAATATAAATTGATTGTATATTTCTTATATATAACTTTGACATGTATAATATACAAATGCACATAAACTATATAAACCTCAGGTGTATGTATACATACATAGTGTGTGTATGTGTGTATGTGTGTGTGTGTGTGTCCCCTATTGGTTCAGTTTCTCTGGAGAACCTTGAGTAATATACTCCTCACTCTTTCATTTAAAAGCATCACTTCTCACCCACATACCCAACACTAGTGTGTGGAATTATCTTTAATATCTCACTCCCCACGCTCCCTTTCCATTTCCATTTAGTACTGAGTCCCGCCAATTTGATTACCTGTGTCCTTTGAATTTGTCTCCTGCTCTCCACCTACACTGTCACTACCTCAGCCCAGCCCTTTATCTCTCTGCTAGACAATATGATAGCTTCCCATCTTCCAGTAGTACATGTAAAATACATCTGGCCACATCACTCCTGATTAAATTCCTTCAACGACCTGTCATCACCCACAGGGTGGAATCTAAGTGGCATCATGACAAACTAGCTTTCTGTGGCCTAGCCCTTTCCTCCTGGTCTAGTGGTATCACTCTGAGTTGGAGATGCCTGAACTAACGAGGCTGTCAGACAACCTATAACCTCATCTTTTCAGCTTGGAATGCCCACCATCACCTCCACCACATCCACCTCATCTTTCTGGGCCAACTCCTCCTTCCTTAAGACTTGACTCCATCCTTGGGAAACCTGTACCAACAACTTCAGACTAATGTATTATTTTCCCATGCCTCTTCCCCATTTGGGAGACCAGGTATTGGCTGACATAAGTCAAACCATTATTTCACTAAAAAAATCACTGCAACAGAACAAGAGAACGAAACAGCCCAATTTTTGGTTTTTCAGTATCAAAATAAACTTCCATAAACAAAAGTTCTCACAGATCATATGCTGAACCAGGTATAGCTTCTCTTTCAAGATACCTGAAAGGAAATCTCCAGGTCACAGGACAGTAAAGAGCAAGAGAGAAGAGCAAAAAGCAAGACACTGACATGGCCTCTGAGGATGAGCTGCCCCTTTGGCAGAGCTCTGGGATGAGAATGATAGAACTTTCAGACGGGTTTGGAGACCAGACCTTTGTTTCCACCTGGAGCCCTGGGTGACAACCCTCATGGAGACTCCCAGCCCCGGGTGGGGGGAGGGGGGAGCGCAGAGGCAGCAGACTAGAAAGGGCTGCATGAGTAACTGGGAGAGTCACAGCATTTCCTGGAGGTCCCAGAGAGAGTGGGAGAACAGCTTATTTCCCCCATGTGCTTGGCAATGGAATCAGCTGGGATGTCACTGGCAGTTTGAAAAGGTCTCGCAGTGAGAGAGCAGCAGTGTTGGCCCAGGCTAGATGGCGGGGCTTTAGGTGGAACCACAGAATATCTGTTGACATCAGATGGTCTGAGGTCAGTGCAGGGATGAGATGAGAAAACCTACGTCCCAGGAGATATTCCTGGAAAGATTACAAGGGAGGGTGGATGTCCTCCCCTCGCCTCTATGAACACCCCAGGAATGCGATGCAACCCCACAGAAGAGGACTACTAAGATCTAACTGAGAAAATGAAAGTAATTGAGCTTTTCTGGCATTAACTCTATTAAGTTTCTGCTATTGGCAGTAAGTGGGGGAATGAAAGGCAAACTAATTTATGGAAAAATAAAGAAATTATACATTTTAAAACCCCAAAGTATGTGACCTGAAGTGTATAATGGCCACATAATGGAAAATCTTGTAACATTTTTGAGCACATGATATATTGTAGATAATAATTAGTGGTTATTGTTATGAGTCTCTAGAGTATGAGAATATTTAGCTGCAAAGTGACTGATCTTTTCTTAATTTTTCTCTTTTGCGGTTTTGTTGGCTGTTGTTGGATCCAGGCCTAGGCTCCAGTAAATCTTGGAATGTTAGTAGCATGGCATATTGAAACGTTGTTCATTTCCTGCAACTACCCACTGCATTGAATGTCATTTCTTACTGGTACCACACTGTTGAGATGTTGTTTCCCATGGACCATCTATGAAAACGTTCATTCACTCCTATATATGTATGCATGAATGTGTGTGTGTGTGTGTATGTGTGTGTGTGTGTGAGAGAGAGAGAGAGAGAGAGAGAGAGAGAGAGAGAGAGAGAGAGAGTATGTATGAATGTTAATGTGTTTGTCTATTTCGTGCAGGTATTAGGTTAGGTGGACAACACACAGTGCCTGCCCACAGTCCAGCTCGGGACACAGATGAGTGCACAGCCCATGTTAGCACAGTGGCTGCCATGTTAGGAGATGTGTCCTGCGGGAACTGTGATGGTTGGTTTATGTGTCAACTCAACACCCACTTAATTGCTCAGACAGCAACCTAGGTGCTGCTGTGAAGGTGTTTGGTAAATGTGGTTGATATCTGCAGTCAACTGGCTGTAAGTAAAGGAGATTGCCCTTGAGCATGTAGGGTAGGGTGGTATATCCAATTAGTTAAAGGCCTTCAGAGCAGACACAGAGGTTTTCCAGGAAAGAAGGAATTTTGCTTCAAGATTACAGCATCAATGCCTGCCTGAGTGTGCAGCCTGCTGACTTGCTACTCAGATTTGGAACTGTCAGTCCCCACAATGGCAAGAGGCAACTCCTTAAAATGAGCCTCTATCTGCCTATCCATACACCTATCCATCCAGCCCACCTTTCCGTCCATCCTACTGGTGCTGCTTCTCTGATTGATATACTCTTTCTTAGGAGGTGAAAGAAACCTTCCAAGGATTGATGTCTAGAGAAGAGATGAAAGATAAAAATAAGTAGGCAGATGTGAACAGTGTGATGTGTGTGAAACATATTAAGGAGATAGAACGGATATGATTTGGCAATTGAAATGGGTAGGTGGGGGACAAGAGAAAAGAAAAAATTGGAGGTAATGCCCTTTTTGCTGGTTTAGGAAGCAGATACCATTTACTGGACAGAGAACACAGAAAGAGTGGTAGGCTTGGGGACACAACAAAATGAGTTTCCTATATGTTGAATTTAAAAGGACCCTGGGGCTTCTGGCTTCCCTCCTCCCCCACTTGCCCCACCAGTTCTTCTGCCCTTTTGTTTCACCTCCTCCTCATCCCCCTCTTTTCCCTCCCAGTGTCTCCTTGCTTCTCACTTCCTGACCCTGGCTCCCCTCCCTTCCCTCTCCCACACCTGCCTCCTTGCTTTTCTCTCCTGGCCCACCCCTCTCTGCTTGCCACCTTCCCATCTTCTGATTTTCCTATCTCTTTTCTGACCTGCTGAAAAAAAAAAAGCAAAAAAATAATAAAATAAAATGGCCCTGGGACTTTCAAGTGATTTTGAGAGATCAGTGAGAGAGGAGCATCAGAGAGAAAGAGAATTAGTTATGGATTAGAAATAATAGACAACTTGAAGGCCTGGGAGGGAGGAGAGGCACAGAGGACCGAGGGCCAGGGGCAGAGGATGAAGAGCGCTAAGATTTACTCAGTCTGCCAAGATGACCAAGAGAGGCAGGGGGCCAAGAGCCGAAGAGGAAAACTACAGTGGGGCAGCACAGAAGCCAGGGAAGATGATGCTTCCCAGAGGAGCAGAGAGGAAACACAGAGACATCACAGAGCTGTCTCACTGACTGAGGGGGTAAAGGTGTGGGAGACAGATACTGTGTCCACTGCAGAATTGCCCAAGGTACATGAAGTCAGTCAATAATCTGAAAACAAACTGTGATTCTATTTGTGCTGGGGTGCTGCAAAAATCACACCATTTTAACAGAGAAAATGGGACTTTGCCACCCTCTTGTGCAAATAACCAGGCCCCTCCATTCTTGGATGGGGAAAGGCAGGCAGCAGTGGTGGGCGAGGGAATGAGGAGTGGAGAGAGTGTGATTGCTTACAGCACTTTCAGGAATTCTGTATGGGCAGGGGAGGCAGGAGACAGAGTATGTGCTCAAGGAGGAGGTGGTCAGGGGAGGTTTTCAGGGGCAGACAGGCAGGCAGACAGACAGAGGTGCGCTTGTGTAAGTAAGGGCTCAGAGTGGAGCCTGGGAGGGTGGGGGTGAGGGGGTGAGAGGAGGGGATTGGGCCTATGAAGGTAAAGGATGGAGGAGGTGACAGAGCTGGAACTGGCAGGACAAGAGTGAGAGCCCTTCCATGGGACAAGCAGAAAGGAGGACAGATGCTCCTGGTGGAAGGAAAATCTCCAGTAAGATGTGTTTGGAAGTGCAATGGCCTCTCATGTGCATTGGGAGAGGAGCTCAGTGGTTCTGTTTCATTGTCTTCCTTTCACTGCCAAGGCCTCAAGAACCACGATGAACCATGACGACCCGAAAACACCATGGACTTACACTCTGGGAGAACGAGGGGTCCACATGAAGAAAATACTTGAGAACAAACTTGAATCAACACACACACACACACACACACACACACACACGCACGCACGCACACGTACGCATGCAATATCAAAACAGTGGCACCAGCTCAGAATCCTGGCTTTAGCAATTGGTGGAACACAGGAGGCTCCTAGGACACAGGAGAACTGAAGAAAAGGACCGGCCCCGGTAAAACTCAACAAACACCAAGGGATGCGGAGCACTGGGAACCTGGAGAAAGCAGAGCAGCCCTGCTCCCAGACAGAGGGTGTGAAGAGCTGTGGCCTTGGGTCCAGTGTAGACTGGCCAGGTCATCAGGATCATAAGAGCCTTCTTAATCTTGAAAAGATAGAAGTGTCATTTTGAAAGGCCAGCCAGGGAGAGTCTCTGAAGAAATCCCACAAGCTGGGAAACGCTCACCAGCCCAGAGCACTTCCAGAAGGGAAGCTGTCAGGACACTCTGACTGGCCTCTTGGGATCTCGCTGCCCCTCCTCCATGCTGCCTGGCCGTCTCTCCCTCTAACACTATCTACACATTCTCAACTCAAGGGTCCATGTGAACTACAGTCTCATGAGTCACATTCTTCCTTGCATTTTTCTACCTATTTTTAAACATCCATCTGCTCCTCAGTTACTTTAATTTTATTTTTCAGTTTCTTTGGAGATGCTCTTCCTTGACCTCTCCCTCTACAATATGCCTGAGTCATGCATGCAAACTCAGTGACCTCCCAAAGGGGGTCCCAAACCCCTGAGGAGTAACAGAGATATTAAAGCAGATTATATTTCCAGAACCTCCATTTCCATATGAATTCTTTCCTAAAATGGATTAGCCTGGTTCTCCCCTTCCACCTCCCCTTCCTTCTCTCTCTGAATCTCGAAGCACATTGACACTGAGTGAAAAATAAAAGGAGTAATTCCAGAATGCATTCCTAAGGCAAAGAGCGAAGCACAGGAAACTCCTCTGTGAAACAAATGGAGATATGATCTAATGAGTGGGGGGAGGGAGCAAAGGCCTTATTTCTGTTAGTTGACAAATCCACTGCAAGGCCCCTGCCTTTCTGGTCTATATATTCTAAAATTTCAATTCAGAAGTCAGATGGATGGTTGGAAAGAAACAAAAAAACACAGTGAACACTTCTGAATTGCTTGATTTGTTTTATGTTGAGGACTGGTTCTGCCACCATTCATTTTATAAACAATGGTGGACATTTTCCAAATATAAAAATCCATAACTTGAACCTTTTGATGAAAAATATTTAAAGCACATATATAGTGCTACAATTTATAGAAAATTGTACCTTTAAAGCTATTCAAATTTATTTAAAAATCTTTAATTGTTGGCTTAAAAATGTATGAAGGGGTCAATAGTTGTTTAGCGTATACATGGAAGACATTATTTGGGGCACATGACTAATCCTTTCCCCATTTTGCACCATGTACACTAGTATACATTTGTGTTTCTTCTCCCAAGGTAAAGTTTCTCAGAGTATATACAGAGTTTAGCTGGAAAGACCAATGCATGACCTCCAGTTCTTTCCATACTGGATGCAAATGATGCTCCTTCTTTCTCTAGTGCCTTCAACTGATTGCTACTGAGCCTCTGTCCAAGAATACTTGGAGTTCTAAATCCAATTTATTGAGCTCTGTGAAAATGCTGCCAAAGATCCATCTTAGTCCACTGATTGAATAAATATACTCCAGACTTGTGCAAAGACTGCCCCAAAACAAGGGGCTGAACCATTCTTTTGTTGTTGTTGCTGTTGTTAATCCTCACCCAAGGATATTTTTTAGAGGGAGAGGGAAATGGAGAGGGAGAAGGAGAAGGAGAGGGAAAGAGAGGAGAAACATCAATATGAGAGAAACACATAGACTTTGACCATGTCCTTGATCAGAATCAAACACGAGAACCTTCATTCTGCAGGCTGATGCTCTATCCACTGAGCCAAACCAGCTAGGGTGGGGCTGAACCATTCTTGAAACTAACTTTACTCATCAGTTTCTGATTTTTCTAACAGGTCACATTGATCACATGTGGTGTGAAGCTGTACTTGAAACCAGCACCCCAGACTGAAAAATTTTTAACAAAATGACAATTTTTAAAAAAATCATCTCACCATAGTCAATAATGACCAAAAGGTGGGTATATCATGCCAAATATAAATGTGAGCCCACCAATCAGGAAAAAGGAAGGAGAACGTTAGAGGGGAAATGCCAAGCTCAAGTGATTTATAGGATTCTGAGTATGAAATCTTCTATTACTATAATGAAACTAATAAACATTCCATAGGAGTTGAGAAATACGAATTCCAGAAAAGTTTTACTAGTGTCTAATATTTACTAAATGGAGAGTCTTCATTCCAAACTCACACACAAATATGCCAAGTGTGGCCTTGACCCTTCAGACAGAGCAGCCATGGCTGAGAAAAGCAAGTCAGCTGCATGCCAGGCAAAGCTAATGGCCCATGGGTATGCTAACAGGGTTGCAAACTAACAGATCCCTGCCCGGAGTGAAGCCTGACAGATTCCTCTTAGATCTCTTACGAAGCCTGCAACTATCCATCTGTCAAAAAAGTACATGAATGGGAAAAATCCAGCAGCCGGGCCAGGGACTGTGTTGCAAGTGTCTAAGATTTTTGAGAGCTGGCCAAACACGCCTTTATGAATTGTGTTCACCCTCTTGGCTCTGCAGCACCTCATCCTTAAATACTTGATAACTATTTAGAGGTGTAACTCCACTTCAGAGAGACTCATTTAGGTTCTTCTAGAAAAAATCATGTACGTTTTTCAGCTCAGATGGTGTATTTGCATATGTAAAACTGGCAAAAGAACAACTGAACACTTTTTTTTTCCTAAGAGCTGAAAACACTTAGCTATTCAAGGTCCGATTTCCCAAACTCCTTACTTCTGTTTCCTCCCCAATGCTACCCACTCCCTCTGGATTTTTACTTCTACCCAATGTCTTTATCAAAGGATTTGTGGAAAGGAATCAAAAGCAGACTGAACTCAAACCAATCAAGTTAGATCCATATGGCAGCTCTAGGGAAAGAGGTCATGGTAAAAACCAGGACCAAGATTTGGGGATGACTTGTGGATCTTAATGATTCCTGTTTTTCCCATCTTGAAAGGTCAGGCATGATTAACAGCCAGCTACTGGTAAAGTGTGAAATGAGACAGATTGTCAATTTGGTGGACCCTCAAGAAAATCTTCCCTTTGACCCCCTGAATTGGGTCACCTGCAAGGGGCTCTGAGTGACCATTACATATTATAAACCACTGCTTTTCCTTCTACTTTCTGGGTTTCCTCATAAAGGTGTAGGTAGTGCTTGCTCGTCCCTGGGGGATGTTGTTTCTAGGCTGATTGAATGTACCGAGTTTTGATGCACATAAACAAAATTACTTCTAACTACAGAACAACAACCTGCGAAGTCAACGGCCTGCCTATAGTAACAGGTGCTGGTTGGGAGCATGGCATAGAATGTGAGGGTTTTCACTGAGAAGCATTGCCAAGGATGAGAGCTGAAAGGTTTCCAGAGGGATTTTATTTTAAAAAAAGGAAAAAAAAAGAAAAGGGGGAAAAACAGACTAAAGAAGGGAAAAGCAGCTGTTGGGAAATAAACTGTAAAACATCTGTAGCACACGACCAGAAGTGTCTAAGTATGAGCAGGAAATTTTAAAGGGACCTCATTTTTTATAAACAATACTCCAACTATGTAGCAGACACCAAAGGCAATCAACCTTTGAAGTGCGCCGAGCAGGAAAGAGAAAAGATGCGCCTAGATGTGCTATCAGGGGGAAAGTCCAATCTGCCTGGCAGCCACTGAACACAATTGGCCTCCACCACATTCAGCCACAGAGAAGGGGAGATTCAGAGGAAACAACTTCTGGAATTTACAGAACCCAACCGACGTGGACCTGCTCTCTATTCGGGGTAGCAGGTTCTGCTCCATGCACTTTCAGGATTAGGGCCCATGAGTTAAGAAGGCAGAGAGACTCTGCACAATGCCCTTGGCTTCATCTGCATCACTGCAACAGCATTCAGAAATCCCTTCTCAAAATCAAGGTTCAAGGGTCTAAGTAGCTCAATTTATTTTTCAGTAACTAAGTTACCAGAAACTTGTAGCGTGGCTGTATTTATTTTCTAAAGGAGGCTCCAAGTTGGCAAAGGGGACCTTGGAAGGACATATTTCTTCACGTTCTCTTGATCTCAGTGTGTGGAGATTCGCTTAACAGCTGTTTTATGTACAAGTGTTTTTTCAGCCACGTCCTCCCTCTGCATAAACAGACTTTTTGAGGCAAAAGAGGCTTGTTTGTAAGACACAACAAAATAGTAGGCTGCTTCTAGTGCTTCTTCCAGCAGCAGAAACACTACAAATTTAAGATCATCATGTCGCACACCTCCATAGTCCCTTGAATAGCTTAAGATGAAACTGGAGTTGAAACAGGAGATGCTCCCTCTCCTACTGTGTCGCTAACAAGGCCTTTCTCCAGTTTATTGCCTCTCAAAAAAAGAAAATCTTGGAAAATCATAATAAACACACCATTTTTACTAAGTGTCTGACAATTTAAATTACAAACACTAAAGAAAACTTTTCTCACTTACTAGTACTAAAGTCATGACACGAAAAAAAAAGAGAGACTAGCAAATTAACCATTACTCTCCCAGCTATATACTCTTCTGGCACTTTAACATCATTTATTTGAAGAATGCCAAACTCAATACACCTGTTATCTCTTTCCCTAAATAGCATTGGTGGGTAGAAGATAAGCATCCAATCTAATAAAAGAGTAATATGCAAATTAATCATCACTCCGCTATACCCACAAGCCATGCCCACAAGTCAATCAGGAGTGACTATGCAAATTAACCCAACCAAGATGGCTGTGGCCATTGAGTGAGCAGGAGGCTTGGGTTTCCCAGGCAATGGAGGAAGCCAAGCTTTCCATACACCCTGGCAGGCCCAGACCTCCACTCAAGGCTACAAAGTTTCAATTATATAAGATAAAAAATCCCAACAAAAATGACTGTGGCCACGGATTGAGCAGGCTTGGCTCTGCTCAAGGCTACAAAGTTTCAATTGTAGAAGATAAATAAATCCGATACTAGGGCCTCCGCTTGGGTCACCAGTGGGCATGGCCAGCCTGCAAACCACCACAGGTCACTCGCCCAGGCAACCCCATGTTCCAAGGGAACTCCCACCCTGATCCAGGACACTCTTTAGGGCAAACCAGCTGGCCCCCACCCGTGCACCAGTCCTCTCTCTATCTTATCTAATAATCCTATCTAATAAAAGAGTAATATACAAATTTACCTTCATTTCAACACACAAGATGGCTGCCCCCATGTGGATACAAGATGGCCACCACAAGATGGCCAGCAAGGAAGGGCAGTTGGGAGGGACCAGATCTGCAAGACAGGGCAGTTGGGGGCAATCAAGCCTGAAGGAGAGGGCAGTTAGGGGTAACCAGGCCAGCAGAAGAGGGAAGTTGGGGGTGACCTGCAGGGAAGAGCAGTTGGGGAGGACCAACCTGCAGGGGAGGGCAGTTAGGGATGACCAGGCCTGCAGGGGAGGGCAGTTAGGGGCAAACAGGCTGGCAGGGAAGCAGTTAGGCATCGATCAGGCTGGCAGGGGAGTGGGTTAGGGGTGATCAGGCTGGCAGGCAGAAGTGGTTAGGGACAATTAGGAAGGCAGGCAGGTGAGCAGTTGGAAGCCAGCAGTCCTGGATTGTGAGAGGTATGTCTACTAGGATCAAGCCTAAACGGGCAGTTGGACATCTCTCGAAGGGTCCCAGATTGGAGAGGGTATAGACTGGGCTGAGGGATGCTCTCCCCCCATGCACAAATTTCATGCACCAAGCCTCTAGTTATTTTTATAAATACTGAGAGTGGATCATCACAAAAAGCTAACTGGTATACTGCCACAGTTTTAACCATTGACAGTCCTCCTCTAGCTGCCTGAACCAGATGTATAGTATGGAAATATGTTTTATACAGAACTCATCCAAACTTCTTGTCTCCATGACTACTCTTCTTGGTTTGACATTAAAGTACAATGGTACCTCGAGATACGAGTACCCTAACATACGAGATTTTTGAGATATGAGCTGTCGAGCGAGTGATTTTTGCTTTGAAATAAGAGCAATATTTGAGATAGGAGTAATCGCGTGGATTGGCCTCTGCACACGCGACCCACCAGTTTACCTCGACTCTAGCGTCTCATAGTTTCCCACACCTCAAGGTTACGGAATGAATTAAACTCGTATCTCGAGGTGCCACTGTATTTGTTATCCCTTGCAGATGGCTCCAGAGATTTCCTTTTCCTGGACTGAAAAGCCCACCTCAGACTGTAATAAACACAAAGCCTTCCTTCACCTGCTAAGCACACTGGAAGCCCAGGAAGGAGGAACTGGCTCTGTGACTGGCAAACTCAAGGCAGGAGGCAGCGGTTACTGTGGGGACAACTGGTCTCTCCTCCCCTCAGCTGCTTCTATATGCTCAGGATTAGCTAACTGTGAAGGAAGGTGACTTCTTACACTTCGTTCAAGATCAACTTACTACACTTCCTTCTCTATTCTGTTTGATCTTCCCCCATGGTCATATCAAATACTACCATTTAAAGTTCAAAGAACTGTCTAAGAAAAATTGAATTTCACCAAATGTGTTAATGTCAAAAGTAAAGGAACTCCGGAAAAAATATTTGAGTTATACATGAATGTTAAAAAATTCATCCTGGCAGAGAACAGCTTTATTTTGCAATAATACTTACTATCTCACGATTTGAACATGTGCTCAGACAAATACATAACAGATCATCAGGTTATATTTGAAGATGGTCAATTCATGTCAAGAGAGACTCTAAAGATGTCAAACTTTTGTATTTCTTTTAAAAAATGAGATAAATTTAGATAAGTAAAGGGAGTTGTAAGAAGATGAGTCATAAAATAATAATGAAAAGCCAAAAAATGTCAACAATGACAAAAGGAAACTGGGAAGAAGGAGGCATTTTAGGTTTCCATGCACATATCACAGTGGAGAGGTTATAAATAAAGGCACTCTAAATTTTATGTAATACACAAGATGATTTCCTCAAATTGCTAAAGATGTTTATATTCACTTACCTGACAATAAAAAATACTGAACTTAAAAAAGAAAAAAAAAATGAGCAGGAATAAAAATGGAAAGAAATAATTTTCTTTGTTAAAAAAAGGATTTACTGTATCTTTATTGTTGAGAATATTACAGATGTCCGCCCTTTTTTATTTTCCATTGCCCCTCTCCAGCTAGTTTCTGCCCTGCTCCACAGATTAACCAAAGAAATCTATGTAAAGAAAATAAATGTCAAAGAGGCATCAAATAAAAATAATTAAGACTTTTCCAACCAGAAAAATGGAACATTAGAAAGAATCCAATAAAAATATACAACACCATAGAGAATACAAACATCAACTATTTTGAGAATTTTATGTTATCTCACTTAATTTTCATAATAATTTCTGAGTAAAATATTTGCATTTCATATTCTCAATCATTTATTCTCTCTCTCATAGCATCAACTACCCCCTTCAACTAGCTCATCAAGAATAATTTAACCACACTCAAATCTCTCCCCCTGTGACCACACACGTACCCTCTGCCTTCTATTCTCTCCAGTGCATACCTTTTCTTCTCCCCTTCATGGCCAAATTTCATGAAAGTCATCTAGAATCTATGTCTGCATTTCCTTACCTTTGAGTCTTACCCTCACTCATCCCAAATTGACTTTTGCCTAAATCTCTCCACCGAATGAATCTGAGTAATCAATGACCTCCACATTGTGAAATTCAATGGACAATTTTCAATTCTCAGGTTCATTTTTCTGGTCTCTTTGCAGTATCTGAAACTGTTAACCACACACTCCTTCTTAACATATCCTCTCCTAAATGCTCCTGGCTTCTTTCCTACCTCCCTTGGCTGTTCCTTCCAAGTTTCTTTTGCAGGCTCCATCCTGGGCCCTCTTTTCTCTCACTCTGTCCTCTTTCCCTGGGCAAATTCATCTCTGCACATTGCTCCAGTCACTTTGCACACACTGTTGGCTCCAAAATGGCTCCACGTTCTGTCTACCCCACCTATATTCTTCAGACTCCAGAACTCTATAAACCAATGCCCACTCAGCAAGTCCTGGTCTCGCTCAGACACTTCACCTCAACACGATCATGACCAAAATTGTAATCTACTCCACACCAACTTCCAGAGTTCACTATCTTCATGCCTGACACTCTCTCTGCCCAGGTCTGCAGGCCAGAAACCTGTGCATCCTTCTCTACACCTCTCACTTACTCCTTTGTGCCTCAACCACCACCAGATCCTGTCCATTTACCTCCTAAATTTCTCTCAACTTCATCTCCCCTGTCACTTCAGCCACCATTTCTTAACCCAGATACTAAAAAAAAAATTTCCTAAATGGACTCCCCATCCACTCCGCTCTTTCCATTCTGTCTGTTTTCTATACCAACCATAGTGATTTTTTTTCCAAATGCCTATTTGATCAAGTCGTTCCCCATCACCAGTCACTAAAAACCTTTAATGATTTTCCATTTCTCTTGGGATAAAATCTCAACTACACCCTGCAAGACCTTGAACTTACCATCCCATCTCTCAGTTCTTTAAAAGTTTCATACTCCCTGATGCGACCTTTGAACAAGAGTGTCACTTATTCTAGGATATCTTCTCACACCTCCCAGCCTTGGTCAATAGTGGTTGCTCCTTCAAAGCACTTGTCTCAGTGGTCATTATATGTATTCAGTACTATAATTACCTGATTGATACCCAGGTCTGTTTTTATTTAATTGTATCCCATGCATAGTTCCTAGCATTTGATAGGCACTCAATACACATCGAATGAATGAATCAATCAATGACCGTTAAATAACATGCTAAGTCAGTAGGTGACAGAACTGGGATTTGGAGCCAAGCCTATCAAACACTAAAAGTCATGCTCTTCTCTCATAAACTCACAAAGCCTTGGTCCACATTGCCAAGGAGCATGTCATGAAGCAGCCAAAGGTGGCTTGTGAAGGAGCATGGGTTTTGCCACTTCAGCACATCACTTAAGCTTTCTGTACCTGTTTCCTCATTTGTAGAGTGGTATTAAGAGCAACAATATTGATTTTGCTGAGGGTTAAACAGAATTCAAATAATCTCTTGACTATTGATTACTAAGCTTTGGACTAGAAGGGTCTACAAAAAGCAGTGAAGGTGTCTGGGCAAATGAAACCTGCATCATCACATAATACATTACATTGTTTAGATGAGAAAGCTGCTAGAAGAGATAGGTTAAAAATATAATTGTCTCGAGAGAAACCAAGATGGCGGCAGAGATAACCATCTAAACTGCTGCCTCACACAACAATTTCAAAACTACAACTGAAAGACAAAACAGACACTATCCAGAACCACAGGGAAGCTGGCTTAGTGGAAACTCGACAACTAGAAGGAAAGAGAAAAGCACATTGAGACTCAGAGGAGCTGCAAAAGGCTGAGGTACGGAGACGCGTGTAGAGAGGACTGGTAGCTGAGTGCGTGGCTGGCTTTCTCAAGTGGGAAGAAGATGGAAGCTCCTGACTGTGCTGAACTCCAGTTCTGGGCGAGACTCTGGGAACCTAGACTCACTTGGGGGAGAATCTGGATTTTCTGGCAGTGGGCAGAACTCGAGAGTGGCTTTCTCTCAAAGATGTTTGCAGAGATTACTGAGGGACACTGAGACTCAGGGGCCTCATAGGGCAGAGCTGACGGGAAGCCAAAGCTGTCTGCTCTGCCCTGAGACTCTGCCCCATCCAAGCTGAGAGCAGAGGCTTTTGCAATTTTGTAAGTCTTGTCTCATAAGGGTGTCTCCAGCACAGAAGTTCTTCCAGTGTAGAAAGAGGTGATCCTCACAGCCAATTGGCCTGGAGGTGAATTCCTCCCAGTGATACCAACAACAGTCAAGACTTAACTACAACAAAGCTGTGCACACAGTCCACAAAGGGGTGCACCAGGAGTGTCCACCTCAGGTAACTTGGGAGGCCGAGCCACTGGGACCTATAGGACACCTAGCACACAAAGCTACTCTACCAACTCAGGGAAGCAGCAAAAATGCAGAGACAAAGATACAGACAAAAAAAGAAAGAAATCTAGGAGAGCAAATGACTGGATATAGAGTTCAAAACCATGGTGATAAGGTTTTTCAAGAATTTCCTAGAAAAGGCCAATAAATTTAGTGAGACCCTCGAGGATGTGAAAAAGGACCAACTAGAAATTAAACATACACTGACTGAAATAAAAAAAATATACAGAGACCTAACAGCAAACTAGAGGACCACAAGAATCAAGTCAAAGATTTGAAATACAAAGAAGCAAAAAACACTCAACTGGAAAAGAAAAAAGAAAAAAGAATCCAAAAATTTGAAGGTAGTGTAAGGAGCCTCTGGGACAACCTCAAGCATACCAACATCCGAATTATGGGAAGTGCCAGAAGAAGAGAGCAAGATACTGAAAACCTATTTGAAGAAAACTTTCCCCACCTAAGTGAAAGAAATAGACTTACAAATCCAGGAAGTGCACAGAAGGAATCCAAAGAGGACCACACCAAGACACATCATAATTAAAATGCCAAGAGCACAGACAAAGAGAAAATATTAAAAGTAGCAAGAGAAAAACAGTTCATTACCTACAAGAGAGCACCCATACTATTCTCAGCTGATTTCTCAACAGAAACTATGCAGGCCAGAAGGGAATGGCAAGAAATATTCAACATGATGAATAGCAAGAACCTACAACCAAGAATACGCTATCCAGCAAAGTTATCATTCAGAATTGAAGGGCAGATAAAGAGCTTCACAGATAAGAAAAAGCTAACGAAGCTCATCAACACCAAACCAGTATTATATGAAATGCTGAAAGATACTCTTTTAGAAGAGGAAGAAGAAAAAGGTAAAAGATAAAAAATTATGAACAACAAATACGTATCTATCAACAAGTGAATCTAAAAATCAAGTGAATAAAAAAAATCTGGTAAACAGAATAAACTGGTGAATATAATAGAATCACAGGCATATAAAGGGGAAAAATATATAATGTCTCACTCCCATTTAACAAGTACTTATTGATCCCTTACTAAGTAAAAGCTTTTTGAACATAAAAGACTGATTTGGATTCATTCAAGATTAAAGAAGACTAAGTTTGAAGGCTCTTCCTTACTTTTTAAAGAATTAGAAATGCCCTTTTGGTGGGTGGACAGTCTGGTACAAGCAACATATACCAGGAGATGTAGAATTAAACTGGTCACAGAAACAACACAAGGGCAAAAACATCTTGATCCTCCAGAGTAAGCCATGACAAGTGAGCACTTCAGTTCCACAGAAGCAGCAGCACAGGAATTATTGGATATGTGCACTGTTTACGTTCTCCTTAATGCAAACACACACCCAACCCCATACAGTCTACGCAGGAGGCAGAACAAGGAGAAACGGAGCTGCAGATTGTTTCCAAAAGGCAGGAAAAAGACCTTATGCACCCACTCTCACCAGAGACCACCAAAAGACAGCAAGCACTAAGGAGAGACCAATAAAGCTGTTTCTACCCCTTTCTCCTGGACCTTTGCTGGCACTTCATTGCTGTTTAAGTAGCCTGTCCCCTTTGGTTCCCCCATCTCTAAAATAGGAATAATGGCCTCACAAGAACACACTGCAAATGGTGTGAAATACTACACCTAAGAACACTTCAGAAAATATAAAGCTCTATGCAGGGGTTGTAACACTTTTATTAACATTTTAATAAGTACACTATTTGCAAATTAAAAGCCGATTGGAGGTTAAATACACCCAGGTGAGGAGTAATACCTTGAGCATCCCCCAGAGAGCACCGTGGCTATAAGTACTTTGGACGCCACACTTGAATGCAGTGCCTGGTTATTGAGGTGCCCATCACGAACACCTGCTCTGCTGCTATAACCTGGGTGGTAGGACAAGCACCAGGGTCCTCCTGCTCTACTCCTCAGTGAGACACACAGGACCCAGAGCTGCCAGATAATACACCATGAATACCAGAGTCAGGAAACACTACTCCCCAAGAAGCCCGGGCCAAATCACGAACATTTGAATACTACTTGTTTGAAGCACTGGACTGTGAACTTGGGGAAAAACAAAGAAATTGGACAGTCCCTACCCTCAGAATGTTCATACTCTTGTTGGAGAAATAATACACAAATAGAGAAAAAGATAATCAGTGGGACAAGAAGATGACTAAATACAAAATGGACAAAAGGGAGAATAAAAACAATCAATGGCCCTAGCTGGTTTTGCTCAGTGGGTAGAGCATAGGCCTATGGATTCAAGGGTCCCAGGTTCAAGTCTGGTCAAGGGCACATACCCAGGTTGTGGGCTCAATCCCCAGTGGAGGGTATGCAGGAGGCAGTCAATCAATGATTCTCTCCCCCCTCCCTTCTCTCTCTCCCTTCCTCTCTGAAATCAATAAAAAAAAATAGTTTAAAAAAATAGATGGGGCCCTCCTGAGTGGGCAGATCAAGGCCAGATGGCATAAGAGGGGAAAGTTTGGCATCCCAGACTCAAGGCGGGCTCTGCCACTCTGTTCAGTGAATTTGGGAGATTAGTTCGTAGACCAGGCTCCAC
Organism: Lasiurus cinereus; assembly: GCA_011751065.1. Classification (NCBI taxonomy): domain Eukaryota; kingdom Metazoa; phylum Chordata; class Mammalia; order Chiroptera; family Vespertilionidae; genus Lasiurus; species Lasiurus cinereus. The sequence continues at coordinate 18,346,230 of JAAGEH010000392.1, forward strand.
TAAAATAGCAATGGGTAAAGATCACATCATCTCAAACTCTTTTCTAAGTCTCATGTTACTAAAACTGTAATATCAGTTCCACTTTCTCTACTTCTGTCAAGTGTTTCTGACCTCTAATTTAAAGAAACTTGTAAATGTACAGGCACAACTCCCTGATGGCTTATCGATGGAGAGGCAGAATCCTCTAGTGATCAAGGGGCAGGATCTGGAGGTGAACACACCTGGACTCTTCCCTTGTTGCTTGTGTGACTTAGAGCATGGCCCTGAGCTTCTTGAAAACCTCAGTCTCCTTATCTCTAAAATGGGGATAACATAAAGTGCCATAGGGTAAATCAGATAGCATATTTCTTACATAGCCAGCACTCAGTACACACACACACACACACACACACACACACACACACACACACACACAACTTCCTTATAGTACATTTATGCTCTCTGTACTCCCACTACTTTTGGATGAGAATACCTGAGAGACACATCACATCTTTTATAACACAGTTTCCCAACAGAGTTTCCTGTTGTGCTTAAAGGCTAGCCGACAGCTAGTCAACAGGTATTTAAGATCATTTCCAAATGGCATACTTGCCCCATCTGCGGAGATGCGTCTCTGAATAGGAGCATGTGACAAGACTTCTGAACTAACAGGTAATGTTCTTTATATAAAAGTTATTAGCACTCATTTGGGGAAAGGAGGAAAAACAGAAAGGCAAAACCACCACTATTTAATGTTTTGTAAGCCAAAGAAAACACTAATATATACAGCCACACCTCGCGCCTCCCCCCCCCCCCCAACCCTCCACTCTCCAGAGCCACTTCCAAAAAGGTTAGCCCAGCTCTAAATAGAAAGGTGTATTTGCATAGAGAACTAATTTAGTAGTTCTCATGTGTTTACTAGGGCTTTCTGCTTTGTTTTCAGCTTTTTCTCCCCTGTTCATTAGAAAAGTAACGATGCCAGGAAGACACAGATCTTCATTAGGTGTAGTGTTTGTTTTGTTTTATTTTAATAGTGATCTATTTTCCTCGCTCTCCTCCCAGATTCTTCCTCCACCCCACAACCTCCCTTCCCAAACCTGCAAATGCCACAGTCTTCTGAGAAACAAAGCATTTCCTACTCATGCAGCTGGCCTCTGGGAGCTGCTTCCTCTGCACATCTCCCATCTGCAGGAGGTGTGCTGCAGCGGGAGGGGTAGGCTCTTCAACAGGGCCACTCTCCAGGAGTGTCAGGGCTTTATACAGCAAGTATTCATGTGCTCCTTGTACAACTTTTTTTAAACCACAATGTGTAATCATGTATCCTGTCCACTCTCTCTCAACTTGATGGCTGCCTATTTGAAGAATGTGTGTGCGCGTGTGTGGGTGTGCATGCCTGTGAACTGCACACACAGTGACAGTGTTAATGCTCTGATGACTGAAATGCACTCGGAGGACTCCTGCCAGCCCTAGGCTGATCTGGCCAACTCAGCAAGCTCCTCCGTCCTCTTTCACCCCACATGTACCCTGACCCAGAAATGCCGCCAGTTTGGAGGACGACTTTCTCAGGTGCAAGATATCCTTCCTTGGTCCAGGGCATAAGAAATGTGCCCCTTCCCTGCGGAACCCTCAGGTGCAACTGTCATACACCAAGCTCAGAGCCATTCTCCCCAGCTTCACAGCACGGACAGTGTAAGATGACCTCCTCAGACTGTGGTCTTGAACTTCTAAGAAAAAGTGTGGGACTAAATATTCCAGTGTCGACCAAATTATATCCATAAGGACTGATTGTCACCCTTCTATATGTTGCTGTATGTTTTTTACATCTCCCCTTCTCTTCACCCCTACTATCATAAGGTAAACTAGGGTACAGTCTTGAGGGGATTTCCATACAATGTTACTGTAACATTAAAAGAGTATTAAGTAATGTTATCTAAATACATTGTATTTAATATTCTTTTGTCAACAACCAATAATAAACTTGGGGAAGGAAGCCTAACAACACATTTGAGGGAGCAGGCCACACTGGGGAAACAACCCTAATGACCAAATGTTTGCCTGACACCGTGAGATTCTTTCTCCGAAAGACTAGGTGCAAGCAGGGAACTCCCAGACTACATAAACAGGAGAGTTCCTTGGGCACCACCTTTTTTTCCTGGGGACCCAAGAAAGGAAGCAGTAACCAACAACCCTGTGATTCTCAAAAGTTGTCACCAAGGCCATTCTTGGAACAGAAGAGAGAGAAGTTCTATGACCCAGACGTATCCAGCTTAGCTAAAGGTCCATCATTCTTTAACATTCATACCACATTTTAAACATTCATGTGAATATGTCCCACAAAATATCTGTGCTTTAACAAAGAAATAATGTCGTAATGTCTTTATCACTAGGGAAAACTGAGCATCCAGGAAGACATGTGGTATTAATCCCGTATACCTTATGATCCTACCAAAAATCCATCCTCCTGAAAAGCAGCAGGTGGAGAGAACCCTAGAAGGCATTTGGAAGATAAAACACCATTCCTGACACTAGGCTTCTGTGGGACCGTGGGCGAGTCATTGCATAAGCTCTGTGGTGGCTAATGTGACCGGACCATGGGGTGCCCAACTCAGTCAAACACTGCCCTGGGTGTATCTGCATTTAGATGTCTAAATTTAGATGAGACAGACATTAAAATCAGTAGATTGCATAAAGCAGATTATCCTCCCCAATGTTGGTGGGCCTCACCCAACAAGATAAAGGCCTAAATAGAACAAAGGACCGTGTCTCCTCAAGTAAGGGAGAGCTCTCCTGCCCAACATCTTGAACTAGAACATGAGCCCTTCCTGCTGATGAACTGAGACATTGGCTCCTCCTGGTTCTATGGCAGCTTCCAGCCTTTGGATTTGAATTGGGACATTGTTTATGCAGATTTTGGACTTGCCAACTTTCATAATCACATGAGCCAATTCCTTATACTGAATCTCTCTCTACATATACACATCCTATTGGTTCTGACTAATACAAGCTCTAAATCTCCACTACCTATATAGTATTATAACAGAAACTAGAGGCTCGGTGCATGAAATTGATGCATATGGGTGTGGGTGTGTGTGTCACTCAGCCCAGCCTGCACCCCCTCCAATCTGGGACATTCATTTCATAATCCAGGACTGCTAGCTCCCAACCACTCACCTGCCTGCATTCCTGATTGCCCCTAACTGCTTCTGCCTGCCAACCTGATCACTCCCTAACCACACCCCTGCCAGCCTGATAGATGTCTAACTGCTCCCCTACCAGCCCAATTGCCTCTAACTGCCCTCCCCTGCTGGCATGGTCACCCTTAACTACCCTCAATTGCCAGCCTGGTTGCCCTTAACTGCCCTCCCCTGGCAGCCTGGTTGCACCCAACTGCCCTCACTTGCAGGGCTGGTCTGCCCACAACTGTCCTCCTCTGCAGGCCTGGTGGCTCCCAACTGCCCTTCTCTGCAGGCCTGGTCCCCCTCCATTGTCCTCCCCTGCAGGCCTGGTTGCCCCCAATTGTTCTCCCTTTCAGGCCTGATTGCCCACAACTGCCTCCCTTGCCAGCCATCTTGTGGAGGCCATATTGGTCCACATGCAGGTGGCCATCTTGTGTGTTGGAGTGATGGTCAATTTGCATACCATTCTCTTTATTATATAGGATTAAAATATGTCCAAATGCTTGCCACTGCCCCTCTACCCAATCCAAATTCTAAAAGTAATTGGCATTTATTTATTAGACACATTTTCCTCCTTTCTTCTTCCAGTTTATATATTCTTACAGTTAGTATTACCGGGATAGAAGGAAACTCTATGATTCTTTTAAAAATACATTTTTTAGAATTTCACAATGTTGCTTAATGTAAAACGATTTTAAGACTTGCAGTAGATACTTCTTTTAAACTGCTTGGAATTCTTTTTTAAGAAAGTGCATTTATTAATGCTACCACAATGATTCAGCACACTGCTGGAAAATGGCAAAATAGGATAACTGTTCAGGTCGCATGCACTGGCATCTCTCTGCCCACTGGCACCCTCATGATACAGGCACTAGATGACTAAGTAGTCATTCAGCTAGCAGGCCCTGCAGAGGGAGGGAGGTGCTCAACTCTTACTGAGAAAGTGTTATGAACTTCCCATCTTATAATTACCCCTGCCACCTCTCTCTCTGCCACTAAGGTAGTGATGGGTGGGACTACTTCTCTTCACTTCAATGCCCTCCAGTTGACCTTGGTTTTAGGTTTAATCTAAACTCACCAGGGAAATCCAGGATAATTTATTCTTGACCCACACCCACTAGGATGTGCTCCCTGGTCAGAACTGACATTTATTCTCTATCTTGTCCTCTGGCCTAGAGGATGAAGAGCTTTGTTCATTCTTCATCCCTTAGCATAGTACCTAGCGCATAAGAAACACCCAGCAAGTGCTTTAAAATGGGTACATGAATGAAGACGTATACAGAGCAGTACTTTAGGTAGTGGAACTTTCCATAGTATGAACTTGATTCTGACCGCTTCCTGGTAATTACAGTGAGAACCTGTTACAGAGCAATTCCTTCCATGGATCTCAAACTCTTGGCTCATGATAATAACAAGAAATAAATAACCTCCTAGGATTCAGGGAATGCACGAAGGGTCCTGTGAGGGCATCGTGGACTGGAGCCAACTGTAACACCTGTAAGCTACAGCTCAAATTCAAACAAGTGAGAGCTCCTCTTGTCATCTGAGCAGGTTGGGGGAGTCATAAGGACCCCAGTCTGGACTCTCAGGCACGGGCATATCCCACCTCATGTGTGCCATCGATCTGCTCCTCAACTGCCCAAGGAGAAACCTGGTAACCAATGCTATGGGGGAGGAGGGGCATCCACAGTTGATAAATTGCAAATTGAGATATTTAACACCAGGAAGGACTCCAGAAAGATCTTTTTAACCCCTGTCATTCCTCAGATAAGAAAACAAGGCCAAGAGTTCTTAAATAACTCAACCGAAGTTTAAGATTTCGGAGTGAGGATTTAAATCCAGCTTTTATGGTCTCGAGACCAGTGTGTTTCCTATGACACCACTCTGCTTGGGCCTTGCTTGAGCCTGAGACCTGTCACTGAAGCTTTTAACACAAATGTTTTGAAATCCTTTTAAGAAAATCTTGGAAACATCTGCTTACATTCTTTCAAGCTGTCAGAGGATCCAGAACAGAACAACAGCAGAACCCACGTGCAATCCACCCGACCACACACAGAAGGTTCTGATGTTTCACATCCTGCGGCAGACACTCTCTGCACCAGGACCTCCGGCCCACTAATGCTGAGCCGAAACACCAGCACCCCTTCATCCCTGTCTGCACAGAAAACTATTTCAAAACTTTGTTGTTACTAAAAACAGCTTCACTAATGGGATCTGGAGCAGGCAAGGTAGCAGGCTGATCCCAGGACCACTCCCTGCTCTTTCCACATGCTCTGCACCCAGCACAGACACCAACTAAGGAAGACACCAGCCCAGGGTGCCTTAGTGGAGTTCAGTTCTTGTCCCAATACCTTGGAAATGCTTTCTTTAGGTAGGAAATATGGAAAGGGAGATATACACTGAGTGGCCAGATTATTATGATCTCTGCACACATAATAATCCGGCCACTCAGTGTGTGTGTGTGTGTGTGTTAGAGGCTCAGAGCATGAATTCATGCATGGGTGGGGTCTGGCCAGCCTGGCCAGGGAGAGGGGACATAGACGGTTGGCCAGTCTGCCTGCTGGTTGAACTCCTGGTTGAAGGGACAATTTGCATATTAGCCTTTTATAATATAAGATATACACTGAGTGGCCAGATTACTATGTGTTCAGAGATCATAATAATTTGGCCATTCAGTGAAGGGTTCCAGTTTTGCTGTTGCAAACATGTATATTGTTGTAAACTGTTTCATCCAATTCACACAAATCATTTACAGACATGACTTTATAGCTTTCCACAAGTCTAAATTTATTTCAAAGTAAAAAGTTAAAAAAGTAAAATTTTAAAAAGGAATGAAGGCAGGCAGGAAGAAAAGAAGGGAGAAGAGGAGGAGGGAAGGTGGAAACAATCCCAGGAGGTCAGCCTAGCTCCTTTGCATCCCAGAGGGCGAGTACTTGGGTCCTCAGTGACTCAGTGCAGTAGTCAGGGTGCAGTTGTCAATAACAAAAACTAACCGGGCAACTTGAAGCAGAAAGATCTTAATTCAGGCAATTAGGTGCTTATAAAATTGGAGGACGAGCTGGGGGCACAAGCTCTGGGCTAGGCCTCCAAGAATGAGAGCCAGCCCCCTCACCCCCCCACAAAAGAGCTGTCAGTCAGAAAGCCACTGTCCAAGCTGGCCTGGGGAACACAAGCCCTCTCAGCCACCCCTAGGGCAACAGGGACCTGCTGCTGGATAGCTCGCTCTGAGGGAGGGCACACTGGGCTTGCAAGATCAGCACCAGCCAGCAAGTAGGTGCCTCAAACACTTGCCTCCCACCCCCCTCAAGTTGGTTCCAACTTCAGTTCCTTATTTAACGGGGGGGATGCAAGTCCCATCTTGAACTGGGGTGGCTGGCACTATGTCTGGGAAATGGCACTTTTAGCCTCCCTGCTCCTGCAATACAGCAAGGCACACCAGAAGGAGGGCGCAGCAGATGCTGGCCATGCCAATATGCTGTACATCCTGCCTCTATCCACCACCAGAGAAACCCCCTCCTTCTACAGAGCAAGGGCCTTACCAGGAGGAGCTGGGGGTTCCTCCTCATTCTGAATCATCTCTTTTTAAGAGGATCCAACTCAAGTCCAAACCCTCCTTCAAGTTAACCAAACCCAAAAGAAAAGGATCCAAAGAATAGGTTCCAAAGAATACACCTCGGTGGCCAACAGGTACATGAAAACTGCTCAACATCACTAAGCATCAAGGAAATATGACTCAACATCACAGTGAGAGATAATCACATCTTTTAGAATGACTATTATTTTTTGATTTCAGAGAGAAAGGAGAGGGTGAGAGAGATAGGAACATCAGTGATGAGAATCATTAATCAGCTGCCTCCTGTACAATCCACATTGGGGATTGAGTCCACAATCCGAGCATGTGCCCGGACCAGGAATCAAACCTGCTGGTTCATAGGTTGATGCTCAACCACTGAGCTATACCAGCTGGGCAGAATGACTATTAATTTTTAAAAGATAGGAAATAACAAGTTTTAGTGAGAATGTGGAGAAAAGGGAATTCTTGTGCCCTGCTGGTGGAAATGTAAATTGGTGCAGCCACTATGGAAAACAGTATGGACATTCCTCAAAATTAACAACAGAACTACCACATGAGTCAGTAATTCCACTTCTGAATACACATCTTAAGGAAATGAAAGCACTATCTTGAAGAGATGTTTGCAAATCATGTCCATTGCAACATTATTTATAGTAGCCAAGACATGGAAACACACTAAGTATCCATTAATGGGCAAATGGATATAGAAAATGTAGAGTAGGTACAGAGAGAGAGAGAGAGAGAGAGAGAGAGAGAGAGAGAGAGAGAGAGAGAGA